>JAFEMH010003987.1:145000-234047 GCA_022495995.1 Adenophora triphylla var. japonica
CGGGCACGAGCTCGTACCTCCTCCCTCTGAGCCTCAGTAAGGGGAGCGACTTCTGATAGCCTCTCATATCGAGCTTCCATATCCTTAATAAGGTCACCCGACTGGTTATGGAAACTAGCCACAGCCTCGCCTCCCTCGAGTCTGCTCGAGTCACGCCGCCCCAATAAAGCCTGACGTCTCTCTCCCAAAATGACCTGAGTCGCCCCCATATCCCTCTCATACACGTCCAAGTAAGCCGTGGTCAAGATGGTACACTTCCTGCTCTTGAGAATGGATCGGGGTGGAAAAGCAGTGTATGTCCAAGCCCTCGAGAAAAATGAGAAGTTGGCTAGATCCCTCATGTCAAAAGGCACTACCTCCATGGTACTGATGTCCTTCCAATCATCCGAGGCTCCTGTAAGATCCCAAACTGCCTGGACACTAAGAAGTGGAATGTAGAAAGATGACACAGACAGCCCTGAAATCCTCACTATGTAGGACTCCTGAAATGTCCTACGAGCCTGCAGCCTCCAATGAGGCACCCACCAGTGAATGTTCGAGGTGGACAACCTAGCCATCATCACCTCCCAGCTACCCTGGTCATGTTGCCTAGGTGCACCCCTCCGAGAAATCACCCAACCCAAGGGCACTGAGTAGACGAAGCCCCCGGCAAAGCCCTAAGCCTCTCCTGTAACCATAAAGTGAGCCCCGCTGGGCTCCCAGACCTCATAAAATAGTCTCCCTTATCCATCCTATCAATGCCATGCATAGTCTCACCCAAAACTAGCGAGACGATGTCCTTTCCAGCCCTGCAGTCTCTAACCATGTCCAAAAGGCCACCATGGAAGACCCCTAAGGACTTGGCAGTGAACAGAAATGAGAACACGCAGAGGATAAAGGCATCCATAGCAACCGTGGTCGCAGCCGTATCCGGAAACCCAAACCTGCCCGGGATATCAGAAAGGTCAATCCTGTCAAGGGCTACCATCATCCCCTCGGCCTCTTCCAGAGAGATTTGCAGAAAAAATGCCAACTTTACCGTCACCGGCACGTCTCTGGTCAGAGGATTCGAAACAGCTTCAATTTCTGGACCCCCAATCAATGCCCGGAAGTCTTCGAAGGTTGGGACGAGTTCGTTGTAAGAAAAGCAGTAAACATGTCTTCGGACGTCCCAAAACCTCGCTGCGGCTCTCAAAAGGTCCCAATCGGGCGAGAGATCCTTCAAATGCCATAAAGATTTGATCTTGAAGGTGGTATCGAACAACCCCTTGTTAGATTGGAAGTTGTGTCTCATCCAAGATTGAAGATCGGATAGAAAACGGTCTCTTTTTCCCTTTTGCAATCTGACTGGTTTCTTCATTGGCCCTGATCAAAGTTGATGATTTTTTGTCAAAAATGTGCTCTAGGATCAGTTGGGACAAGTCTAGGGTGAATATGAAATGAAAAGGCCATCCCTTGATTTTATTTGAAAAAAAAACAGTTCAGACAAAACTTCCAGCCGCACGGCTTCTTTTGCCAAAAGACCTGGCCGGACGGCCTCATTTGCTTCTGCAGAAAAAAAAATCTACAGCAGCCAAAGCTGCTGCCCAAGTGGAGTTCTCACCCCACATTCTCAACAAAACCTGCATAAAAACATGTCCAAACACCATTCATGCAATCACATGTCATCACAAACCATTTTGGCCCAGTTTCAGCCCCATTTCCAAGCAAAAAAGCTGCCCCTAGGCTCAAGTAATATGCAAAAACATAAAGCATGAATAAGAAAAGAAATAAAAGATTAATACATTATCCTCGCCTCCTTGGCGCCCAAATAAAAAGAAAAATAAACAAATTGTGCATAAAAGTGTTCATTGTTTGTTTCTCTCCTCCTCCTACGTCAACCTAAGGAACCCTAAGCTTCCGACTACTCCTCGTCTCTGCTTAGTTCATAGAACTCTCGATCCTTCATCAAATCTTCATCATCACTCACATCAGATAGATTGACATTCACGTGCTCATACTCCGCCAGCTGCTCCAGAATGCCCGTGTTGGGTCCCTGTCCCCAAGGCATGGCACTGGTGGATGAGGTCTGGTACCCTGAGGTCTGATACTCCGAGGCTGACGAGGTAGAGGTTGTGCTCCCAACGTGCCTTCTCTTGCGCACGAGCTCCTGCACATTCACCCCAGCACTGGAAGCGCAGGCCAACTTCCTCATAAGGGACCGACACATATCCTTCCAACCTCTGTTCTGCCGTACCAGTCCATCATAAGTACGAGCAGGGACCTGAGAGAAAAGAGAAGAAAAACTCAGAAAATCTCAGAAAAGTTCAAGATCGCAAAAAGCAAAGAAATTCGAAAAGAGAAGGAACCTAGATATACTTATGGTGCTGTCAGCAGGCAGAGTATACTGGGGCTCCCTCGTGTCTGGGATAGGCACCATGAACCACCTCGGTACCCCGTTCACCACGTAGGAGAGATGAGCAGGAGGCATAGGCGGATCAGTCGGCTCTGCTTCCCCGTACCCCTGAGTGATGGCCATCTTCACTAGCTTCTGCGGTGTCCTCAACCACGCCTCCACAAAGGTGGCATACGGGGTAGCAAAGTCGAAGTACTCCTCGACCGCCACACCAGCCTGATACCTCGCTATCTCATTCGCTGACCAGTTCCTAGGCTGCAGCATAAGCAGTGGAGGATCATGAGGAGTGATGGCATCCAATGGAGGGACAAAGCCATGCTGCCTGGAGAAGTGATCCCCCAAGTAATTGATGTCACAAGCCAGCCCTGTCAGCCACCTCCTCTGCCTAGTCGCCACCAAGGCATCCCCTAGCAAACCCTCCGGGTACCTCCCCCAAGGATAGAAATCCACTCCATCGTGACCATCCCTGTTAATGACTAGTCTCACCATCTTATAATCAAAAGTAATCCGGGTCTTCCCGGTGAACTTATCTCTAGCCTCTCCCCTCCAGCGAATCATGGCCGGGAAGATCTCAGAATCACTCTGTTGGTTCCAAGGAAAGAACCCGATCACCTCATAGAACCAGACCTGCATGTTCAAGACAAAAAGGGTCATTTCTCTCATAAAAAATCTCAAGACAGAAAAGTGAAAGAGAAAAGAAAGGGAGAGTACCTCAAGAGCAAAAGAAAAACAATCCATAGAAGCAGCCTTGTTCCGGCTGTACAAATCCAAAGAGAAGTAGAGCTCAGCCAATCCGGCCTCACCCCAAGAGACCGCCCCAACCTCATCCAAATTCTCCAAAGAGTCAAGCAGGCAAAGCATTGCCAATGTCCCAGAGTTAGCAAATATGGTGACTGACAGCATCAACCACAGAAAAGCTCTCGCGAGCTGGTGGGCAGTCACCTCATTGGCGGCAAACCCATGCATACACTTCAGAACCGCCACCTCAACATACCTCGTCTCCATCCAAAGCCCCTTAGGATGGAGGTCAAATCCCACCAGAGCTCTAAACTCGTCTGCGGTGATGTGATCTCTCCAAGTCACAGGCCTCCCAGTGAACTGCAAGCCAATAATAGCAGTAAAGTCGGCCGGAGTCATCATAATCTCTCCCCAGCTAAGATGAAAGTTGTGCGTGGTGTCCCACCAGAACTTCGAGAAGGCCTGGACCAGCCCCTTACTCTTAGAGGTCACATGGATACCTCTGCCAATAGCGTCAATGAAAGAATCGAGCCCGGTAGCCATCATCAGTTGCTTGGGATTCACCCCATCCTTCTCGAAGTCAGGCATCCTATCCCACAACTTCACAGCCACCTCAGAAGGTCCCCCCGACTTGTTCTCCTGTAGGAAAACACAACAAAAAATGTGTCAGTCCTTCATCTCATCTCAAAAGCGTGCATATATTTAAAAGTGCACACATTTTCAAAGAAAAGCATTCCTAAGAGATTTCTAGAATCCTTTGCCTAGAAAATGTGTCCTTCATCATTTGAAACACGTCATCCCGAGCACATTGCTCTCCTAAGTACAAATTTCCAATTTTCACAAAATTCTTTGCACGTAAGCATTAATTTTTCAAAATGGCATGCATGAATCCTTTTCATCGTCCAAAATCTCATTTTCTCATCCATGATCAGAAATTGACCTAGTTCTAGCACATGCATGGACTCCATCACATTTTAAACATTATTTTTCTTACTTTATTTTCGAAAAAAATGGGTCATTCTCATATTTTTTCAAATAAATTGCACATGCATGTTCATTAATGTCCATAGTCTCATGGGTTGATTATCAAATTCCCAAAATCATCAACAAAATCACAAGAAAAATGCAAAAAATTCCCAAAAAAAATCGGGTCAAGCCCTAACTCTATCAAAATTCAATCAAAATTGACAAAATCAAGCAAATCAAGAAGGCTTACCCCAATGGATTGAGGTTTCGTAGATTTGTGCTCCATCCTCCTGGGATAGAGCTCAGAAGGAGGTGTGTTGAAATCATACTTTCGCTCGGTTCGAATGAACTCCCTCCTCCTCTTCCTAGCGGCCTCCGACAAGTTCCTTTGTGCTTGCATGGGTACAATATTCCCCTCTGGATCCATCTTAAGCCAAAGAAGCAAGAGAATTGAAGAAATTTAAAAAATTCTCTCTCTACTCTCTCTCCTCTCCTCGGCAACAATGGCGCCTGGCTCATTTCAATTTTGTTTAAATAATTTGGTGAAAATAGATTTCAAGCCGAACGACTTCTTTTTCCCCATATCTCGCCGGGCAGCTTCATCCGCTCTGAGCTAGATTTACACTTTTGCCCCTGGACTTTCCACTTAGGCATGCAATTCCTGTTATCTCTTAACCAGAGTAACGCTCTTTCCCAAGGATACCCATTATCTCTAAGGAGAATAAACTATCCTCTCGAAGCGCTTTCGTTACTTCCGTTATAACGGAATAACGCTAGGTGACATCCTCCAAATTGTCAAAACTTAAACTTTAGCTACCGCTATCCCGTAGATAGTTAAGTACGCTTCAGTTTCTCTAAGCTTTAGCTACCTCTATCTCCTAGATAGTGAAGTACGCTTTAGCTACCTCTATCTCCTAGATAGTGAAATACGCTTTAGCTATCTCTATCTCCTAGATAGTGAAGTACGCTTTAGTTTCTCCAAACTTTAGCTACCTCTATCCCATAGATAGTGAAGTACGCTTTAGTTTCTCCTAACTTTAGCTACCTCTATCCCACAAATAGTGAAGTACGCTTCAGTTTCTCTAAGCTTTAGCTACCTCTATCCCATAGATAGTGAAGTGCGCTTCAGTTTTCCGAACTTAAGCTACCTCTATCTCTTAGATGGTGAAGTACGCTCAAGTTTTTCCAACTTTAGCTACCTCTATCTCCTCGATAGCGACATAAGCTTTAGTTTCTTCAGGTGAAAACCTCCAATTATTGTCAATCAGGTGACAACCTCCATTAATTGTCAAATCAGGTGACAACCTCCAATAATTGTCAATCAGGTGACAACCTCCATTAATTGTCAATCAGGTGACTCCTACATGAATCGTCAAAACCTCAAGGATCCTAGACATTGTTCCTAACTATCTAGTGAAACTTGAACTATGACCAAGGCTTGATTCCTCCGGGATACGTATGTAGCCTTTCTTAAAGGTCCAGCCATCCGACCACCTTGGTCAACCTTTTCATTCATCACTCCTCAGTGGTGCATGAGCCTTTCATAAAGGTCCATCCATCCGACCACATTGGTCGCCCATTTTTCATTCATCACTCCTCAGTGGTGAAGTAGCCCCTCACAAAGGTCCAGATATTCGACCACATTGGTCACTTCCTTCATCTGGCATATCCCCAGCAGGATCAGCCACTTGACCTCCTAGGTCACTTTTCTTCCATCTTTCTAGCAAGATACCAGTTTCTCTTCGCCATTCCCCAGTGGATCCCGAACTACGGCCTGGCTTGATTCCTCCAGGATACGTAGGTAGCCTACTTTAGGTTCAGCCAATTCGTCACATATGACACCCCTTTCCCCAGCGGATCTTTTCCGAACTACGATCATGGCTTGATTCCTTCGGGATACGTAGGTAGCCTTCCAAAGGTTCAGCCACTCGACCACCTTGGTCACCCAATCTGTCTCGGCAGTTTGCCAGATTGGATCCTTTTTTATTGATAACCCCATTCGCCCTGCAAGTGACGTTGCCGAGGGCCTTCTGTAAGTACCCAAATCTGGCTCATGCCTTCCGGTTAAGTTTCCCGACAATTTCCCGTACTTTTCTAAAGTTCAGGGGCAATTTGGGAACTTTCCCAAACCTTCCGAGGGGTGAAGGACTTGTTAGGAATTAAAATTCCACGTAGTCCCTCGCTGGAAAGAGCTTCTAGAATGCCACCTTGCATGATTCTAGAATCAGGCTGAGTCACTAATGGATAAGACCACACGGCTTCATTAGCAAAGGGTTACAGCCGCACGGCTTCATTAGGAAGCACAAATCTGCCTATAAATAGAGGCCTCATCTATTCATTTTGATATACATTTTTTGCACTGTTACTCTGCCAAAATAGAGCCACGAGTTTCCAGAAAGCTGAAACCTCTCAAAATCACCTCCCTCCTCTCCAAAATCCCTCCAAAGTTACTCCTTCCTTAGGAAAGCTTCAAGGGAGATAGAGGAACACCACCATTGGTAACCTCTCCTCCTTTTCTCCTTGAAATATACTTGTTACTCTTGTTATATTGCTCTTTGCCATTTATATTGCTATTTACTTGCTTTATGTGTGATTTATTGTCATAAAGATCAAGTCTTTACTATGTAGATCATAATACCCCCATTCCCCTATCACATAGGATTCATGGAGGATCCATCGCAAGGATGAACAATAAGACCACAAATGGCTTGTTCTAGGGTGGATCTCTCACATGATGATGTGAAAATGTAATTTTTTCCATATAAAAATGTCATCTTTTCATTAAAAATGTCATCTTTATTCTTATGAATGTCATCCACTTCCCATAGACCTTGCTTCCAAGGATTGTCCACATAAATGGTTCTTAAAGGACATAGGAAAGCCATAAAGGTCCTCCCTTTACATTCCTAGTCCTAGCTTGCATAGTGTTCATTATATATGTTTGCATAAAAATGTCATCTTTACTTTAAAAATGCATTCCCCATGTCCCTCATGGTTGGATCACTCTCCAAGGATTGCCTAGTGACCTTCTTAAGGCACAAAAAGGCATAGGATGAGTATAAAGATCCAATCTTTATACCCCTCCCCTTAGTCCCTTTGGTACTTGAAGCATCTCTTGGGGCGTAATGGTGTAAAGGTCATATCTTTACATCGTTTCCTCCACATAAAGATGCCATTTTCGGATATCCCTTTAGAAAAGGATGAACTTGAGCCCCTACATCTCCGATCATCACTTGAGACGAGCACAAATGTCTCTATCAAGCTCAAATCATCTCAAGATGTAGGATTGATGGGCAAAGGTCCTTCCTTTCTAAAGAGTCTCATTCTTGGACTATAAAAAGAGGTGTCCCTATACCGATCACATGTGACCCAAGGTCTCGTAATGATGATCGTAAGTCCAAGATGAGCACGGGATCAAAGTCTCGAACATATCAAAATCCAAGGAATCCCAAACGATAACCAACTCATGGTTTATACGTCCGGAAGACCACTTGGCACATTCCCCCCCCCCCTTTATCAAAACACATCCCACACACGAAATGACAAAGGCAAGCACGAAAGTCGGATCTTGGAAGACTTGCTTCGGCAAGGCTCCTTGGGTGAACGCCAAACGTTCTTCCCAAGGGGTAACTTAACCTTCGGACCCTAATCCTTTTTTTCAAAGTTTTGAGGAAATCAAAATGGCATGGCGACTCCATTTTTCAATTTAAAACGGATGTCTTCAAACCGATGTGAGGCAGTGACCCCTTACACGAGAAAGCGGTTCAAAACAAAACACAAAAAAAGCGCCACGATCTTGGGCACCACATTCACGCCAACGTCTGCGCCTTTATCGCCAGGTGGGATTCATACCTTATATCAAACTCTGTTAACTCAATCAACCATTTCAACAATCTTCCCATCGAAATAGGCTTTTGCAAAAAAAATTCTCAGTGGGGCATCCGTCAAAACAATAATAGTGTGTGCCATATAATAAGCCCTCAATTTTCTCGCCGCAATCACCAAAGCATAAACCAAATTCTCGGCATTAAAATATCTCGCTTCAATCTCGCTCAACGCCGTCGAAACATAATAAACCGGCCTCTGAACATTCCCTTCTTCTCTCACCAACATAGTTGCAACCCCATAATCTGAAGCTGTCAAATAAACAAACAATTCTTCCCCTCAACTGGGCTACACAACAATGGTGGCTTCCAAAAATAAGCCTTCATCTCTTCAAATGCAACATTGCACTCCTCATCCCACACAAATTTCTTCCCGCCTTTCAACACCTTGAAAAAAGGTAAACACCTCTCCGCCAATCTGGAAATAAATCGCCCCAAAGCAATAATCATCCCGTTCAACCGCTGGATCTCGCAAATAGTCGTGGTGGCGACATACCCAGTAGAGCTTGAATCTTCTTGGGGTTGGCCTCAATCCCTCGCTTGTTCACCAAAAATCCCAAAAACTTTCCTGTCGTGACTCCAAAAGTATGCCTACTTGAGTTCAACTTCATCGATTTTTTCCTCAGATTATCAAACGTCTCAGCGAGATCCAACAAATGATCATTTTCTTTAGTCTTTATGACAATATCATCAATGTAAGCCTCAATATTCCGCCTAATCTGCGACTTAAACACTTCATTCACCATTCTTTGATAAGTCGCTCAAGCATTCTTTAACCCAAACGACAACATCATCATCTTGTAACTAAAATTTCCTTACGGCATCCCGAAGGATGTTTTTGCCCTATCTTCGTCAGCCATCTTGATTTGGTGGTAACCAGTATAAGCATCAATAAAACTGAAAACCTTATGGCCAGCAATAGAGTCCACCAACTTGTCGATCTTGGGCAACGGGTAACAAACCTTTGGACAGGCCGTATTCAAATTTGTAAAGTCTATACACATTCTCCATTTTTCGTTTGACTTCAGACCATGACAGGGCAGGCCAGCCAAATAGGATATTGGATCTTATCGATAATTCCCACTTTCAACAACTTATCAACTTCCTCTAAAATAGCCTGCTCCTTCTCTGGCGACAAATGACTTACTTTCTGCTTATACGACTCAACGTTTGGGTCAGCATTCAAACAATGCATAGCAACATGTTCATCAATACCCCTCATATCTTCTGGTTTCCAGGCAAAAACATCCAAATTTTCCTTCAAAAACTTCACCAAGCATTCTCGCTCATCCCTCGCCAACCGCTTCCCAATCTTCACTTTCTGCTCTGGAAAGTAACTGTTGATTTCAACTTCTTCTAATTCCTCCATGGCCTGAATATCTGGCTCATCTCTCACTTGCAATGTCTCAACCTCCATTCTCTTTCTCTTCCTGCTCTTGGCGACAATCGCCTTCCTTGGGTCAACAAAAACGTTCCCCGTAGGCCGCCCCTCACAATCTTCTACCTCTATTGTCTCACAATCTTCATCAGATTCATCAGCAACCTCTTCAACTATCTCTTTAATTCTTGGCTCCACCATCTGCACAAACCTGACCACCCTTGCGTAACTCAGATTTAGGGTCACGTTCACCATCTCCATTGCTAACCTATTCTCGCCCTCAACATCCAGCCCAGCAACATCCTGCTCAGATTCTCGCACTTCAACCACCTCAACTTCCTGCTTAGGAACATCTTGCTCAGGCTCTCGCACCTCAACCACCTCAACCTCCCGCTCAACAACCTCCATCTCAACCTCTTCATTCAATAGGGCTTCACCTGTCGCTGTGACAATCATTGCCGTACCATTCCTCATACTTTCTGTCACTTCCCAATCAGCTTCATCTGCCAAAACCTCAACCACATTTATCCTCATCTGGCGAGAAGCAGACTTTATAGTCATTGAACTCGTGCTTTTCGCCTTAGCTTTCTGCATCTCCTTCTTCTTTCTCATCTCCGTAATTATCTTGCTCTTCAAACAACCTATTCCATTAGGAGTTGGATACTTCACCCTCTGGTGGGGAATCGACAAAACCATCTCAAAACTCAGCATGAAGGGGATTCCCACTATGGCATTATGAGGGGAAACCAGGTCAATCACAATAAATTCAACATTCTCAGTTCTCGCCAGTCTGCCTTCGCCAATCTCAACTTCCAACATTATCGTGCCCTTCACCTTGACAGCATGGTTTCTAAACCCTTCCAAATTTCCCTTGTATGGCACCAAGTTGACTTCCGTATAATTCATTCTCTTACAAGCTTCATAATATAAAACATTTTTGCTCGCCCAAGAATCCACCATAACTCTCTGCACCATATTGTTGCTTGAATAGATGGATATGATCACCGGCTGATTCCCATGGCTCTTGGTGACAACCAATTCTCGCCGGGAAAAGCTAATCACCCTGTCTTCACTGGCTGCATATGCGGGGACATCAAAAATGTACGACAAAGTCATGATCTGACTATTAAGCTGTGAGACTTGATAGTCATGACCTGACTATCAAGTCTCCTCCATCAATCTTCATCTGAATCACTGGCCTCAAATTGTAACATTTTCCGTTGTATTCCCCCTATCCCGGTGATATTCACAAAAACTGCTCTGGTCTCGGACTCCAAGTGTACCTTCCTTGATGGGGTAAGGCTCAGACAAATTCACCCTCTTCAAAATCTCACTGATACTGATATTTAGCCTACTATACTTGACAATTTTCCGCGGATCACGACGGCCTCCACTCCCTTCAGCCTGGCCTCCGCGCCGATTACCGCCATCTCCCCTTCTTTCATCTCTCACCACCTCAATTCTCTCCTTACCACTCTTCTTTGCCGCAAAACATACCATAGGAACCACTCTCACATCATCAACATTATCGCCTCCGCAATATCCTCCAACCCTTTCATACAACTCGCCTGCTGTTTCGGGCAACCTCATACCCAATTCTCGCTTAAAAGGACTGGGTAGCAAACTGGAATTGTACAACATGATAATGTGGCTCTGTTCAATGTCCGAAATCTGGTTGGCGATTTTCATGAACTTATCAGTATAGCTTGCGATCCCCGCACCAGCCTTCTGCTTAATCCCATACAACTCCTGCTTTCTAACGGGCTGCGCCCCCGATGTACTGAATCTCGCCAAGAACTTCCTCTTTAAATTTTGATAGCCGAAAACTGAGTCTGAAGGCTAGGCCAAAAACCATTCTAACGTGTGATCAGTCAATGTGCTTGCCAACGCTCTGCACAAGACAGTTTCACTTTTCGTCAACAAAGACAAAGTCACCTCAAACCCGCCCACATGGGTTTTTGCCCTGGAATTCCTGGAATAACTCGGCAAGTTAGGCATATGAAAGGTAGGATCTGGGGCCGCACTTTGAATATTCTTAACAAATGGAGCCAAATAAGAATCTCTTTCTTCCACCTTCTTTGTTCCCGCCTCAAGCTCCTTGATCTTCTTAGCCATTTCTGCCATTTCACTCTTCCATTTATCATCCTCCTCCTTCTTAGCATTCTCAACCTCGTCGGCTTTTGCCACCTCTGTGACTTTCATAGCTTCTGCGGCTTTCCTTTCTCGCTCCTTTTCATTATCTTTATTATTCCTTTCTTGCCGCCTACAGTCCTTATCCCGCAACGATTTCTCTTCTCGATGCGACCTCACATCATGCCACGAGTGATGCGACCTTTCACCTCTATATGGCCTTTCATCTGAATACTTGGACTGACTTGGCCTATAATCCTTGTCCATCGTCGATCTACTCTATAACTCATCACTTTCATACTCATAATAATAAGACTGTTCTCGCGAGTTGCCAGATTTGTTGTATATTTTCTTCCTCTTTCCTCCCTCTTCAAATTCTTTATACTTTCTCTTCACAAAGGCCCCTTCTGACCTCGCCTTGGTTAGCTCTTGCTTATTCTCTCTGGCCTTCTCCTTAGGAAGTGGCATATTCCTCGCTCGCCTTGGCTCCTTTACCACACTCTGGCTGGCTTCTCGCTCTCCTGCTGGGCCCTTTCTTGCCACCTCGGCCAGCAAATCCTGCGGGATCTGAGAAGGCTCCTGCCTCATTTCCCTCAACCTCTTGTTATTTGCCAGAATCTGCAATAACAAGTCATTGTTGACCCTTATCTGGTGAGCCTCCGTCCTAACACCATCATTCCTTGAGGGGGCGGGAGTCTGCACCTCAGCTATTGCCTTTGCCTTATCAGCTCTCGCTTTTGCTTCCCGCTCCCTACTCCTCCTAATTGTAGATTCGGTCTCCGTCGAATGCACCTCACCCTCCCTTTCAGATCCTCTAGCCACATGGGAGTCTTTAGGCTTTGGGTCACCAATGCCAAATTTTAGGCAGTCTAGGAGTGGGCCCCTTTATCTTGACCCATTTTAACAATTTTCTGAGTTTACAAACAAATATACAAACAAGCCCAAAGTTTACCAACAGAGACAAACTGATAGCAACCAAAACAAAGTTTCTGGGTTCCCAAACAAGCACACGAATAGTAGACCACCTTAAACGAACTGAAACCAACAACAACCTTCACCAGACCAAATAAAACTTACACCAACAGAAACAAAGCTGACAGCACCGACAGAAGGGTTTCCTAGGTTTTTGAACAAGAACACGAACAGTAACTAGCTTCAAACGAACCAGGAATAGCCACCAAACTCCACCGGACCAAACAAAGAAGAAAAGTCAGGTCCCGACAACGGAACCAACTGATGCTAGCACGCCAAATGGGTTGTACAGGAACTGATTCTGAACAGGAAACAAGGATACTCCAGCTGCTCTCCTCTGAATGTTCAAACGGTCACCTACACACAAGCACAAACGTAAACTAGGCCGGGGGTGGCTCCGGCAAAACCCCTCCGGTGTGAGAGTAACTTGTCTGGTTATAACAAACTGATAACAATGGAGTTTAGAGAGAGAGAGAGGGAGAGAGCTTAGAGAGAGTATGAGAGACTTACAAATAATATTTTCCCAAAGGCTTATATACTCCCATGCACCATGTGCCTTGCACATGGTGGGACACTTGTCAATCATCAAAGCAAGGTCCCAACCACCCTAAAGTTAGTGGAAAAGCACTGTTTACCTTGTCACATCACACCATATTGACGTTTATAGTGGGTTAGACATATGGCAGTCTATCAATCATTTAAAATCACCTGTCACGTTTGTCGCCCAATCGACAACCCAAGGGAAGGTGGCAATCCTCATATTTCCGCCAATCCCCTCTTCCACTCACGCGATATTCACACCTATTGATCATACAAGTGCACGCCACCAACCACCAAGGGGTACTTCTCGCTTGATGCTTACTCTCATACGCCGACCTACTCATGTCGCCAATATACTTGTCGCCTCACTACCTTAAGCCTACTTAAGTACACATATTACGCGTATTTGGCCCACTTGGCCCATCTCGCCACTTTGGGCCTAATTTTACTATTTCAGGCCCAAGTCCATTTTTGACAATCACATCATAACTTCTACAGGTGGTGGGCATTGTGAAGTAGATGAATATGACTTTAACCAACGACAATATTGGAAAATTAGGGGTTAATATATTTGGAATTTGACTTGTGAATTTCAAGAAATCTTAATCTAAGTATTGTAGGAGCGTTCAGCCCAACCCCAATTATTTTAGTTTGAGATATTAAAATATGAGATTCTACCTTAAAATCAATTGGTGTAAAGGGGAGTGGCCCAAGATCTTTATATGTAATAGGAAAGTTTGTCAATTTTCGATGTGGGATAATAACTATAACACGCCCTCTGGAATTTGTCAAATGCTTACAACGTTAACTTATTAATCGGATGGCGCGGAGCAACATCGTGAGCCATTGGGCCTGCACGTGTAACATACATGCTCTAATACCATCTCAAATATAAATATTTTGGACCACTCTCATTATTCTGGACAACTCGCATTATTAACAATTGATTTTAATTTTAATGTAAAACCTAGTACTTAAAACATTAAAATATTAAGAATGAGAAACACACAAGACTTATTTTTGTATCTAGCAACCACTGCCACATCTTGGACAAGCCTACCAAACCATTTGCCTAATCTTCAACTATTTCCATTCCTTGGTGGTGGGGCCATTCCCCTCACTTGTTCCCTTTACCTTCGTAGCACTAGGATTGTCTAAGGGTTTGTGTTGCGGGTAAAATTTCAGGATTGCGATGTCTTGAGAATGTTCAGCATGTCATCATCTTCGTTCCTGAATATTGAGGTAAAAATACTTTGATTATTAATTATTTATTAATAATTGTTGTACCTATTATATAGGGAGAAAAATAAGGATGTGAGAATACACTACCAGAAACTGAATCTTTACCGACGAAATGACCAGCAACGGAATAATTTCGTCGCTATATAGCGACGAAAATTATGCTTTAGCGACGAAAAAATTTTGGCGTCAATTTTACCGACGGAATTGAATTCCGGCGCTGATATCCGTCGCTAAAAACGAATATTCATCGAATATTCGTTTCTTTACCGCCACTAGATTGGCGCCTGAATTACCGACGGAATATTCCGTCGCTAATACTTTCTCAGCCGCGAAATTATTCCGTCGGTGAAAATTTAATATTTTTTTTAATAAACCAGCGACGGAATATTTCCGTCGGTGATAAAGTAATTTTGTTTTTTATTTTTTTTATTTATCAGCGACGAAAATATTATGTCGGTGATCATAACATTTAATTTTTAAGTATTTTTAATTAATCAGGGACGAAATTCTTCCGTCGGTAGAAATTAAATATTTTTTAATTTTTTTTTAAATAAACCACCGACGGAATATTTCCATCGCTGATAAATTAATTTTTTTTATTTATCAGCGACGAAAATATTCCGTCGGTGATTATAACATTTAATTTTTAATTATTTTTAATAAGTCAGCTACGACGGAATATTTCCGTCAGTGATAAATTTAATTTTTTTATTTATCGGCGACGGATTTATTCCGTCGGTGCTTATAGAATTTCATTTTTAATTATTTTTAATTAAACAGCGACGGAATTATTCTGTCAGTGATAAATTGTTTTTGTTTTTTTTTATTTTTTTTAATTTATCAACGACTGAATTATTCTGTCGGTGATTATAACATTTAATTTTTAATTATTTTTAGAACTAATTAACAAAATAGCTAACTGAAAACATTAAAAAATTTAACTGGAAACGTTAGAAAATTGACTAGAATTTTAAAAAACTAACTGAAATTTTGAAAAACTAACTGAAAACGTTAAAAAACTAGCTGGAAACGTTAAAAAACTGACTGAAATTCTAAAAAACTAACTGGAAACGTTAAAACTGACTGGAATTTCAATAAACTAACTGAAAACGTTAAAAAACTGACTGAAAACGTTAAAAAACTAACTGAAAATGTTAAAAAGCTGAATGAAATTCCAAAAAACTAACTGAATTCTAAAAACTAACTAGAAACGTTAAAAAACTGACTGAAATTTCAAACGGTTGTAAGTATATGAGATTTGAAATTTTAGGGTTTAGGGGTTAGGTTATAAGTCTATGATATTTGAGATTTAGGGTTTAGGGTTTTTGCTTAGGGTTAGAGTTTAGGGTTTAGAGGTAAAGGGTTTATGGTTTAGGGGTTAGGGGTTAGGGTTTAGGTTTAGGGTTTATGGTTTGGGGTTAGGGTTTAGGGGTTATGGTTTAGGGTTTAGGGTTTAGGGATATGATTTAGGGGTTGGGGTATAAGTATATGAGATTTGAGACTTAGGGTTTAGGGTTTATGCTTAGGGTTAGAGTTTAGGATTTAGGGGTATAAGTATATGATTTAGGGTTTAGGAGTTAGGGTAGCAGTAGTAGTGGTGGTAGTGGTAGTAGTAGTATTGGTGGTAGTGTGGTAGTAGCGGTAGTAGTGGTAGTAGTGGTGGTGGTGGTAGTGATAGTGGTGATGGTGGTGGTACGTAGTGGTGATGCGTGGTGGTGGTGGTAGTAGTGGTTGTAGTAGTAATAGTTGTGGTGGTATAGTAGTGTTTGTAGTAGTAATAGTTGTGGTGGTATAGTAATGGTGGTAGTGGTAGTGATAGTAGTGGTAGAGTGATGGTGGTGGTAGTGGTAATAGTGATGGTAGTTGTGATAGTGGTGGTGGTGGTAGTGGTGGTAGTGGTAATAGTGATGGTAGTGGTGATAGTGGTGGTTGTGGTGCGTGGTGATGGTGGTAGTACGTAGCAGTGGTAGTAGTAATAGTTGTGGTGGTATAGTTTAGGTGGTAGTGGTAGTGATAGTAGTAGTGGAGTGGTAGTGGTGTAGTGGTAATAGTGATGGTAGTAGTGATAGTGGTGGTGGTGGTGCGTAGTGGTGGTGGTAGTAGTAGTGGTTGTAGTAGTAATAGTTGTGGTGGTATAGTAATGGTGGTAGTGGTAGTGATAGTAGTGGTGGTAGCGGTAATAGTGATGGTAGTGGTGATAGTGGTGGTTGTGGTGGTGCGTGGTGCTGGTGGTAGTAGTGGTGGTGGTAGTAGTAATAGTTGTGGTGGTATAGTAATGGTTGTAGTAGTAGTGATAGTAGTGGTGGAGGGGTGGTGGTGGTAGTGGTGGTAGTGGTAATAGTGATGGTAGTGGTGATAGTGGTGGTAGTGGTAGTACGTAGTGGTGGTAGTAGTAATAGTTGTGGTGGTATAGTAATGGTGGTAGTGGTAGTGATAGTAGTGGTGGAGTGGTGGTGGTGGTGGTAGTGGTTGTAGTGGTAATAGTCATGGTAGTGGTGATAGTGGTGGTGGTGGTAGTACGTAGTGGTGATAGTAGTAATAGTTTTGGTGGTATAGTAATGGTGGTAGTGGTAGTGATAGTAGTGGTGGAGTGGTGGTGGTGGTGGTGGTAGTGGTGTAGTGGTAATAGTGATGGTAGTGGTGATAGTAGTGGTGGTGGTGCGTGGTGGTGGTGGTAATAGTAGTAATAGTAGTGGTAGTAGTGGTGGTAGTAGTGGTAGTAGTGGTAGTTTAATTAACAATGATTATACTCTTTTAATTTTATAATGTTATCATTATATGTTAACGAGATATTCATATTTTGTATAGGTACCACGAAGTCTAAATTTTATATTAAGCGGCTTGCGGCGTGATTACAGCCCTTGACACCTCCTTGGATGACCGAGGAGGTGTTTCTTCGCTTTTGCGAACATTGGTCGTCGGATGGGGCGATAGCTATCGCCCAACAGGCTCGGGCAAATAGAGCAGGCTCCTCGGGGTCGGCGACAAAGCATACGATAGGGACGATACCAGTCGGCGAGCATCACTACCGTATGGTATGTATGTTAGTTTAAATGTAGTGTATGCATGCTTTGAAATCGTTTATATACGTATGTTAGCTGGGGAGCCATTTTGATGCTATGAAATCCATGATTTTAGTTTAATTGACTTTGAAACCAAACAGGACGGTTGTATGCACGTTGTTGGTGGGTATTAGTGTAAATGATAAGAAATACATGGGGTGTTAGTTTAAATGTAGTGTATGCATGCTTTTAAACCAGCTTATGTACGTATGTTAGCTGGGAGCCATGTTGATGCTATGAAATCCATGGTTTTAGTGCAAATGTAGTGTATGTTTTCTTTTCTAAGATTACCCCTAAATCCTAATGAAAGTAAATATTATACTCACAACTTTAGTGATTAAAGAGAATATTTTTTTATCACAAGGATAATATGGGAAGCTAAATGTTGCATTTATACCATTTCAAAATAATAATCTCGCTTCTTTTATTTATAGGAAAAGGAACATGGCCCGGATGTCAGTTTTTTGGATGTTTTCGTTAGCACCCATGTTCGAGCTCCTACATTGCCCGATCAACCTCCGCAATGGGTTGACGATCGCTCTGCATTGGCCTTTGTAAGTAAACTATCATTAAATGACTTGATTTTGAATATGTAAATTTATTTATGTACATTGTGTATATGATTATACTTGTTTGTTTTATTTTTACAAAGTACATATCAAGTCGCCGTTGTTCCCGAAGGTACTCCTCCCGGCCAGCCCGTTGTAAGTATGCCAATCCAATTCGCTACCCTTTTAGGTGAATTTTAATATGATAAAATTGCATTAGGGGGCATTTTGGTAAATTCCCGGTCTATTCCGAGACTTCCGGAAATATCTCATAAGTTTCTTGCGAAGGAAGTACTTTTCAGTACATTGCTCATGCAAAAGGACCTACAGGGAATAAACCAGTTTTGGACCTTTTGGGTATTAACCTAAAATGTTCCAGAACCAGGTTTTGGCACCAGAAACGGTTAGTGACATGTTGTGTCACGCGACAACTCGAGCCATGGAAAGTGGTCGTAGGAGGTCGTACGACACAATGTGCCCATCATCAGCAGCCTATAAATAAGACCCTACCCCTCTCATATTTGGATCCCTCTTTTGCCTACTGTTACTCTGCCAATTTGGAAACGTATCATACACAGCCAAACACCCACACCTCTCTCTCTCATACCCAAATCCATCCAATCCTCCCTCAATTCCCTCCAATTCACTTCAATTCACCCACTATCATTTGGATCCTCCATCCACCACTCCTCCTCAGTTCAATCAGTCCCAGAAGCAGTTTATTGAAGGATTCTATACCAGACTTGGTATTGTATAATTGCATGCTTATGAGTTTAAACTTGTTGGAATTGTTGTTTGATTCCCAAGGGAGTTTGGATCTCCCCATATCCACACCCCATTGGTTGAATTATTGTTGAATTATTCATTTCCGAAGTTGAATTGATTTTATAATTGGATCTGTATTGGTTTCTGGTTCTTCTGTTTTCAGTTGTGAGATCTCTGCAGATGGACATCTTGTGTCACGCTACACAATATGTCTGGATAGATCCTGTGTCACGCGACACATCTAGCCAGGCATGTTATGTGTCATGCGACACATCTTGTCTGTTTGTAGAGACCCCTTTTCAGTTGTAATCTGTTTTGATCTCTGTAATCGGGATGTGGACTCCCTAATCAAATGGCTCACAAGTTGTAAAATCTCATTTCAATTAATAAAATTCATCTTATTACACTTGTTTGTCATCATTGTTTGCACACACTTTGAATATGTTTGGATGTTTAATTAGAAAGACTCGTCCACGGACGAGGCGTGTTGGGTGAACTCTCGGTTCTTCCCAACACGTAACCTGACCCCTAAACCCTTTTCTCTTTCAAAGGTTTTTCAAAGTGTACCTTAAAACATGGCGTGGCGACTCCCAAAAACGATTCTTTCCATAAAACTTCGGCGAGCGTACATTCAGTGGCGACTCCGCTGGGGACTGAAACTGGTTTTCAAAAGAGGGTCATGCTTTCATTCATTTAAACATGCAACGTATTCATTTTGTGTGCATCATTGATGACCTTGTGTGATACATGCATTTTATTGGATTGTGAGATTTGTATGCCTTTTATGTGCTTCATGATTATTAAGTTTCTGTGCTCTGGTGCTGTACTTTGTTCCTTGCCATGGGGAGGCAGGGGCTGAATTGATTGCAGGTTCTGGTTCAGCGACGAAAATTTCCGTCGCTGTATTAATTAATTTTAATTAAATTTTTATTTCAGCGACGGAAATTTCCGCCGCTATGTCAATTTATTTTAATTTAATTTAATTTTTATTTACACCGGCGGAATATTCCGTCACTGGAATAAAAATTTAATTAAAATTAATTAATACAGCGACGGAAATTTTCGTCACTGTATTAATTAATTTTAATTAAATTTTTATTCCAGCGACGGAGTATTCCGCCAGTGAAAATAAAAATTAATTAAATTAAATTAATTCAGCGACGGAAATTTCCGCCGCTGAATTAATTCATTTTAATTAATTTTTTATTTCACCGGCGAAATATTCCGTCGCTGGAATAAAAATTAAATTAAATTAAATTAATTCATCGATGGAAATTTCCGTCGCTAATATCCAAAGATCACCGACGGAATATTAATTCCGTCGGTAAAATCAAAAGTACACCGACGGAATTTGGTCCATCGGACCACTGCGGCGGGATGATAGCGGCGGACCACCGACGGAATTTTTCCGTCGGTGATGAAATTTAGCGACAGAATTTTTACTTTAGCGGCGGAAATTTCCGCCGCTAAAACATGTTTTTCTGGTAGTGAAATGCTATTCATAGACTCTATTCAAATGGCCAAGAGACCAAGTCAAAAATTGAAGATAAAAATCCCGAGATTCTAGGATGGTTTGTTATTTTTGTTATCCTTAAGTCATTTTTTCTTTATTTAAAGGACTATGGATTGGAAGTACACCACACACTGTTTACGCATACTCCTGTAATTCACCATAGCTCCACAATCTCTTGTAATCTCATAAGCAATACTATCGTTCGAGAAGGTAGGTGCTCATTAACACCTCCCGAGGTTTTGTGTCGGCGAGATCTTCATCTCAAGGACTTTCCTCGTTACATTGCTGTGTCAACTTTGTTCTATATTTACACCGATTTTATTCCATTGTGCCCTCCTTAACATGCAATTTGATCTTGATTTTGATCCATTGTTTTTTCACCAAAATAATTTGGCGCCCACCGAGGGGCCATTGTTTATTTAATCGGTTTAAAATCCTCTCATATCCATCATGTCTACCCAACCTATGACCTCCGTTGCCAGCAAAACCATTTCTATCCCTAGCAGCGTGATTCCCCCTACTAGGGGCCTCAACAGTGGCAACTCAGCAGCCGGAGGCCATGAGTCGTTGCCACCACCGCCACCTCTGGGTGCTGGCAAGAAGCAGACGCTTCCGACACCTGATTCTGAGATAAAAAGTATGCTCATTAAGATGAAGAATCAGCTGGATCGCCAGTAGAATAGTATTTCCTTGATAAATGAAACTTTGATAAAGGTGCAAAGGGAGCAAAAGTTGCTTACTAAAAGAGTGGATGTCGTCTCCCCTATGCGTCCTAGATTCCTTGATTTCAACATTGGTGTTGTGGGTATTTTTCAGCATGGTGACATCTTCAGTTGCTCCTGCATGTCAAGATGTTACTCCACTGTAAGTATCGTTTTAATATTTACTTATTTGATTTTTCCTAATATCTTTATTATTATTTTCCAGTGAATAAGAGAGAAGAATACGGGATATTTTTCTAGCACGTTCAACACATCTTCAACGGCAAGGATGACTTGGTCTCACGGACGTTGAAGAGGATAAGATTATTCCCGAGATTGTAGGAACAACTTTTACCCATTCATACTTACTTATATTTAAGGGGAGATGGAGACGAAAAAACACACGCACTCTCATATGCACACACTCTACGCACACTCTACTTGTAATTCTCTCCATCATCTTCCACAGTTGTATTCATAATAATCATAGTGAAACTTTTAAGGTTGGAGACCTAACTCCCGGGGTTTTTTCCAAAGAGGTTATCACCTCTAAGGTTTTCCTCGTTAACAAATCATGGTGTCATTCTTTCTTTTCATGTCTTTGTTCCATTTAGTCGAATTCCACAGTCCCCTCCTTGTTGTTTAATCCAAACACTTGTCAAAGTTAAGATTCAACACTATTGTTTTTTCTACCAAAACAATTTGGCGCCCACCGTGGGGCCTCGTGGTTTATCGGTTATTTGGATCATTTCCTAAGCGAATTCATTATGTCTGCACCTCCCAATATGTCCGCCGCCGGCAAGAGTCCCGCCGTTGCTCCATCATCAGGAGGTAGAACCAGCTTGTTGCCGCCACCTCCTCAGACGGGACCTCAGCAAACTCGACCTACAAAGACTCCACAAAAGGAAGCCTCCTCTTCCAATGTAGATGCCGACATCCGGAGTATCCTGACCCGGTTGAATCAGAGGTTGGACCAGCAAGACAACCATTCAAAGGTGCTGACCAATTCCATGATTAAGATGCAGAAGGATCAACAGCTCATCGCATCTCGGCTTGACAACATGTCACCACTGCGTGCAAGGAACCTCAACTTCGACAACACCGAAGGATCTACACTTCAGAGTGAATTTATCCCGATGGATAGTCCGCCTCAAACTCATCAACCGACATCCTTAATGACGTCAGCATCTTTGCCCGGGGACACCCTAATGACGCCACCCTCCGCAGGATTCACCCAGTTCATCCCATTCATTGACAACACCACTGTCACAACTACCACGGACAACTCTGGTTTGCTAAATAATCTTTGCAATGATAATAATTTCAATCGTATTCCTATGGCTGACCCTTTTGCAGGAAACCCACTAGCCAAACAGATGCAGGATCTCAGAGAGCTGATAATGAACGTGCCGAGCATAACTCCTCCAATCCAACCAGTGACTCAGAACTGCTACAATCAATCCCGGTTTGTCCCAGCAATTGCAAATGTTGACATCCCGAAGCGTTTCAATGTACCATATATGAAGTTGTATGACGGCACCACAGACCCAGAGGAGCATGTTGCTCACTATCAAGAAAAGATGGACATAATCCATATTCCGCTTCAATTCCGGGAGGCCTGCTTATGCAGGGGATTTGGATCGACCTTGGCCGGACCAGCTCTCAAATGGCTGATTAGGCAACCCCTAGGTTCAATTGGTTCATACGCCCAGCTTATCAACATGTTCTATAACCAATTCTCATGCAGTCGACAATTTGAGAGGTTGACAAGTGATCTCTACAATGTGATCCAGCAGCCTAATGAAACTCTGAAAGATTATGTCCACCGGTTCAATATGGAAGTGCTAGAAATTCCCAACCTTGACATGTCGACAGCCACAGAAGCATTCAAAATGGTACTGAAGAAAGATTCACAGTATTATCAAGATTTGGTGATGACTCCTTGTAAGCGGTTGGAAGAAGTCAGGAGCAGGGCAGTGAGATTCATAAGACTGGAGGAAGATGAGCTGTGAAGATCGAAGTCCTCATCCAAGTTATCGACATATGACAACCCTGACAGAAAGACTGAATCGTCCCATCGCAGGAACAACCGTTCCAATCCTTATCTGAGAATTGATACTAGCAAAATTAATTCAATAGATGGTGAGGATGAAGATAGCGATAATGTGCCTAACATTTCTGATTATTGTTTTTCTGTTGAAATTTCAGGTGTACTTTGTGCAATGGGCAACCTTGGGGACAAAGCCAGATAGCCAAAGAAGACGGATAAGACCACGGGGTGGCGTGACAAATCAAAATGGTGCGCTTACCATGAAGACTTTGGACATGTTACTGAAGATTGCATCGCACTAAGAAAAGAGATCAATTACTTGCTCTCGAAGGGACATCTTAAGGAGTTCTTTGGGATCCGAGAAGAAGAAGGCCGAAAGTGCGGAAGCTCCTCATGAAGCCGAAAGACCGGTTTCTCCCCGGCATCAACAAAGGTGATCAATTTCATTAGTGGAGGTTCAGAAATATGTGGCACATCCTATTCTGCCGCAAAACGACATGCTAAGGAGTCAAAAGAGGAGAAGCCAGAAAAATAGCCCAGGATGTCGACACCCTGCCAGGATCCAATCACCTTTGATGAGAGTGATCGAGATAACTTGCTGGAACCCCATCACGACGGTCTAGTTATTTCCTTGCAGATCGCCAACTGTACAATCCGGTGCATCCTGGTTGATGGGGGTAGCTCTGTCAATCTCATTATGTTGGGTACCCTTAAGGAAATGAACATCCCAGAATCAGAGATCATCAAGAAATCCTCAGTATTGGTAGGCTTCAGTGGTGAAGTCAAAGAAACGGTGGGGGAGATAAAGCTTCCAATATACTCAAAGGGCCTCAACACCATGGAACGGTTCTATGTAATTGATTGTGCAACATCCTACAATGTCATCCTTGGATGACCGTGGATTCATGGAATGAAGGTTGTACCTGTGAGTACCCCGATCCGAACACAAGTTTTGGATCCAATCTAATTAAAATTTGGGCTTACACAAATTGCTAAGAAGCAATTAGAGTCCAAAAATCCCAGCAGTCCACCAATCCATTGGGCCTGCCAGCCGCTCGGCCCATTATGGCCAAAAGATGTACGCTTTCGGACGACATGGACATTGAGGCGGTTTAACTGCCCCTGTCGTCCGACATAGGAATCTCAGTCAGGATGCCTATAAATAGAAGGCATGGCTGATCATTTTAGGGACCAAGAAGTGAGGATTAGAGAGAATACCAGTGTTATAGGGAAAACTCTGTCCAAATAGAGTCTTCCTCTCTCTCTCTCTCTCTCTCTCTTTTATACACTCACATACACACTCACCTCCCCCCTCACACACACACACTTTAAAGCCAAGGCCCAAAGAAGCCTCCTTTGTTGGTGATTGAAGGGGTAGACACCATACTATTGGTGATTCTACTTCGTGGACTACAATAGGTAGACACTAAACCTCTCTCCCCTTTTAATAAAGTCTTTAAATATACATTGCATGCATACTTGCTCTCTTACCATGTAGAAATTGGGATTTTGCATGACAAAGGTGGTGGAGAAGTGAATCTTCAATATTCACTTCTCCCCACCTCAGATCTAGACATTTAGTCATCTTAGGATCAATAAAGATTCAATCTTTGCGTATTTGCATGGAGTTAGGAGGTGATGGCTACTTCAAAGTGGCCAAAATCTTGTGATTTATCACATTTTGGCCACTAAAGCCATGTGATCCTCCCATTATACTCATATATTATTGTCATATTACTGCTTACAGTAGCTAAATATGCCTGGTTTGCCTTGAGAAACAAAAGGGAAACAAACAGTCTGAAGGGCACAGAAATGGCCTATCTATGTCGGACGACATAGGACTCCTTGGAGATCCTGTGTCATACGACATAGAGATCCCAGAAAGCTGTAAAGCTATTCTTGGACTTCAGATCTGTCCAGTTCATCCCCTTTGCAACTCAGAGCTTTCCAAAGCATTTCTGTGGCTCATAAGCCACTATTTGAGTGCCTACAATCTGATTGGGTGCGATTCATTGGAGGCGGATTGTCATACGACATGGATAACATCGGATGTTCCATGTCACATGACATCCGTATCATTCAAAGTCTATCGTGACTTTGATAACTCCCGTCAATCCCAGGACTGATTTTTAGACCTTCAAATAGTGTCTTTAATGAGTCCAATAAATATCTTTCCGTTTCCAGAGTAGCTTTACCTCTGTAAGGGACAATCTGTCCATGGCTCCTTATGTCGCCCGACATCCTCGTTAAGAGAAGACTTGTGTCGGACGACAAGGGAACTCCCTGGGCAGACTGTCTCAAGACTTCTGCCTTGTGATAAAAGATATCACGTGTAAAAAGGGTGCGGCCCCCTATCATGGCTCACAAGTTGTATTCAGTTCCATACCATTAATGAAATCTAAGGCTTGCACACTTTACTTGTTGACACACATCGCACACACATTTTTGAATGTCCATATTTGTCCAAATGTTGATTGAAAGTCCCGAAAGGGGCGTGTTGGGTGAACTCTCTAGTTCTTCCCAACACGTAACCAGACTCCCGGACTCAAAATCTCTTAAAATTAGGTTTTTCAATGTTTTTCTCTAAAAACGGCGTGGCGACTCCCAAAACAAACCGAAAACTCCCTTTTTCGCTTCAAAAGTAAAATAAAACAAAAAAAAAAAAGAAAAGGAAAAAACAGAATCAAATATTTCATTTTTCGGGCGAGCGTTCATTTCAGTGGCGACTCCGCTAGGGACAATCATTGAAAAACTTTTTCAAAACAAAAAAGAAGTTTTTCTTAAAAAAAGAGAGTCTAACTTTCTCCAAATCAACTTGGACAAATTTTTCATTCTTCTTGTGTGTGCATTTGTGTCATGTTGTGTGCTTTGCCTTGATTCCATGCTTATATGCTCTATCATGCTTTGATATGTGATACTATCGAGAGCCGGGGCTCTTTTCCTTTTTGCTACTTGCTTGTTCTGTCAAAATAGAACAGGGCAGAAAGATACAAGACTACAGCTACTGGTAAAACTCCGACATTTGGGGCAGTCCCCTTTTTTCATGCTTTGACTCATTCCTTTGTTTTTTTTTCTCTTTGCATACTTCATAAAAGAAAAAAAATATAAAAAAAAAGAGAAAAAATCTTTTATAAAAAACAAAAAATATTTTTCTTAGAAAATACCTTCACACTACTCGCACTCTACCTGCACATAGAGTTACAACCCGGGAGTGTACGGACGGCATCGCGGAAAGCGGCGTGTTTCGCTGACGTTTGAGCGCCTAAAGTCCTCCTAGCCAGTGAGTCAGCCAACACTTGTCCGTGACACACCTTACACCGTGACTGGTTGGTTTTTTGGCGAATACTCTTCAAAACGTCATTCAAAACTCGGTTTTCAAAATTTCCTCACAAAGTCCGAGTCGTATCCCATCTCCAAAAGTCTCGGTATACCTTCCCCTCTTAGTGTCGAAATTACGACATAACCCAACGTGATTAAACGTCAAGACTTTGACATATCTCAACATAAGCACGTGTCGATCTCACGGTTTGACTCCGCAAGGAATCATAACACGTTTTCGACATGCGCCAAATGTAAGACCATGTCAAATTCTTGATACATACTGGCGAAGGATTATGCCAGAATTTCGCCACAAAGCAGCGAAAGGTTATGCCAGATTTTCAACTCGAAAAGAGGAAAATTCACGCCCAATTTTGCCAGGATCTTACCTGCAAATTGAGGTGTCGTACATTCAAACGTACTTTCCGACTCTTTCTCCTCCCGAGTTTAGACGTTGACTCAGACTTGGTTTTGAAAACCCTGAGTTTGAACCGTTTTGACTTGTATGCCCATAGGCTCGTTCTCCCCTTTTGGTTGGTGGGTTCCACGTGCCCTATAGGACCTCTGCCGGGATTGTCCGTCCCGGAGGTGCAATACAGGTGAAATACAGAGGGTCTATAGATGTAGTGATGGGACCCACTAATCCAGGAATAGAGTAGAATGCAAAGAAGAAGGTATTCCCCCCCTTTCCAACCATTCCTAGGATTAATAAAATCATTTTTGTAAATAATGCAAAAATATAAAAATACAAAAAGAAAAAGCATATGCATGGGTCCGTCCTAAGCCTATCCTCTCCCCCACCTAAAACCGTTCTCTCCCCCTTTCAGCGAGCAAGTGTTGGGTCAGAATTCTGGGTGGTCGGTTAATCAGTCTCTCTCCAGTCAGGGATTCAGCGGTCTCAGAAATGGCAGATTCGCAGGGTTCAGCAAGTTTGGGTCCAAACACAGATCCAGCTCAGAATCAGAATATCAGTCCGGGCACAGGGCCAGATCAAGGACAGAACGCAGGGCCAAACATAGCCCTGAATGCCTCTCCTAATAGCGGATACGACGGGGGTCCTCACATGACACCCTCGGGAAGTCCGTTTGTTAACCCTCAACCAGGATTCAACTTTCCTCAAGAAGCTTCCCTCCGTGCCGCCCTCGAAGCCTCTCGTGCCCGTGAAGAGGCCGGTTGGGCTCGCTATGTTGAAGTGATGCGCATGAAAGGGGTCGCAGTAATCCGTCATCCGGATGGGTCTTACGAAGAAATCAGGGAAGAACCTATGGTACCCGCAAAGGGTAAAGCAATCAGTGCTGATGACAAATCAAACGCTCTCTTCTGCTACATGCTGTCTTGGGAAGAAATCCGGGTCGCAGCGAAAATAGCAAACAATGTCCAGCATGATGGCATGGCCCCCAATTCCCAGTCTACTCTCCTCACATGGGAAGAGATTAAGTGTGCCGCAAATTCAAGCTCGGCAATCACTGTTAACCAATTGCGACAAGCAGCCTGACCATATGCCACACATGGGCCTCCTCTGAGTTGGTCAGAATTGAATGCAGAACACGATGAGGGCCAAGACGTTAAGATAAACTTGCTCACCAGGTCAGGAAAAATGTTGGGAACTGACGTTGCCGGACCATCGGGAAAAGACAAAGAAGCAGTTGTTCCGGGGGAAGGTGCTGGCAAAAGTCCATACGCCAAGGGGACATTCGAAGAAGACCTAATGGAGAATGACCCAATCCTTGCACAACTAAAGCAAACCCAAGCCAACATTTCTCTCTGGTCTCTCCTAACTTCTTCTTATCCTCATAAGCTGAAGCTGGAGGAAGCTCTATCCAGGACGATGGTATTCGTAAATTCCACCCCTGACGAAGCACGCCAGTTGATAGGTACCGCCCAGTACGGAAACATCATCACCTTTACAGAATTGGATTTGCCAAAATACGGCGCCAGTCACAACGAGTCTCTGCACATCACTGTTCAGTTAGATGGACGCCGGCTCCCCCATGTAATGGTAGACAATGGCTCAGCTATGAATGTACTGCCTGCCAGGATGATGAGCCTGTTGGACATTAAGGCCACTGATCTAAAGCCATCCGACCAAACCATAAAGGCATACGACTCTACATCTAGGAAAGTTCTGGGTGTGATACCATTAACTATGTGGTTTGGAAAGAAGCCCCTGGTGGTTGAGTTTCAGGTAATAGACATTCCGGTCAGTTTCTCCGCTCTGCTAGGAAGACCGTGGCTGCACCAAATCAATGGCGTCGCTTCAACCTTGCATCAATGTGTCAAGTTTGTTCAAGACGGCGAGCTGACCATCATCTATGGGGACAGTATCACCATCGAGGGCACCAATGATGAGGGAAGGCCGGTAATGGAAATTAAACACGATGAAGCTAACTTGATGTTATGCGGTTTCAGAGTCGAAAGCCCAAAGGCCCAAATCTGCACAATCGACCTAACAACCTCTTTTGAAAAGCTCCCCCCAGTTATGATAATGATGAGACGTATGAACTACATTTCGGGACTTGGTCTTGGAAGACGTCAACAGGGTACCCACAAGCTTGAGGAACTAAAGCTAAAGAGGGACAAAGAAGGTCTGGGATATGTCGGGAAGACCCCCAAGGACAAAGAGGTTGACAAGATCGAAGCCGCAGAAAAGAAGAAGGCTAGTGCTGCTGGAAAAAACCTATGTCAAGCCTAATCTCCGTCCTTATCATCCTTCCCTGGAAAAGTATTTCGTCAAAGAAAAGGGTGTTGATCTCGCATGCCCCAAAAGCCAGCTCAAGAAAATGGAAGATCTTACTTTGAAGGAGTTCATCACTAACAAGCCTGACATTCCAGGGGCTGTGACTACCTTCGAAAGCCAGTATCACTTCTGGGGGAACCCTGATTTCACTAGCTAGTTCAAAAGGTTATCCATGATCGAGCCTATGATCGGGGAGGTCAACGAAACCACCGAGTTTGATATGGGCAAAGATATCGCAGCCTTGTTCGAAGGAGCAGATTTGTCAAAAACCACCGGGGCTGATCCACTGATGGAAGCACCACTGATTGATTTACGCAAAGATGCGCCACCAATGGCCGGGACTGTTGATAAAGATCCTCTCGGTATGATTGACCTTCTGACTGGGGATGATTGTATACCTGTGATCGATTTTCCGGCAGGTAAAGATTATGTATCAGTGATTGATTTTGGTGGAGACAAGGAGATCGATCCGCGCACCTTCGTCAGCACTTCAGAAATGCCACTCCAAAATTGGATCTCTTTCAAAGGACCGATCGCCAGCCGGGAAGTTATGACGAAGAAGCTCGGGCTGACCCCTCGTCCTGGTGTGTCTGAGTCAAAGTCAATCCCTGTAATCCTGAGTCAGTCCTCAGAGTCTTTTGTTATCGAGTTCGAGTCTCTAGATAGGTCTAGTACTCTCACGGCCGATGATCATCGCCGTGTCTTTAACTCTGTCTTCCCTTTTGCATTAAATGAAATGGTTGACCTTTCTGCGTATCCCTTAATTGCCACTTTAACAAATGATAAGTTAACTAAGACAAATCTTAATGACTTAAAAGTGGTTAACAATGATTCATTTGAAGAAGACACAGACCTTTTAGATGAAAACTTTTTGAACGATAATATAAAGCAGGTTTTTGACCGAGACGACAATCGGGCCCAAGCTGCCGATGAAGTATTAACTGCAATGAATTTGGGAATTACTAAAAAACCAAAAGGGACACAAACTGGCAGCCGCCTCACCGGAGAAGAACGAGAAGCCCTCGTCGATCCGCATTCCCCCATTGCTATCAAGTTAAACTTCCAGAAGGAAAATCAGTAAAATCGTTCAGGGTGGGGAGGCGCGAGAATCCCGCCTAGTGTTGCCAGATCGAGCTAGAAAAAGTCGATGACCCATGGTACAGTCATATCTTTCAGTACCCTAAGCATGGAGAAGCCTCATTCCCCACAGAAGAGGATGATAGGCTAAAAGAAGGCCTCCGCGCAAAAAGCTTGCAAGCGTTAAAAAGGTTGTCTGCACAGTACGTTATTCTGGGGGAAGACCTATGGAAGAAAAGGCATCGAGGGCCACTTCTGCTCTGCATCAGCAAATCTAAGGCCAGAAAAGTCATGGAAGAAGTCCATGGTGGCGCATGCGGACCACATATGAACGCCCGAGCACTGATGTTCAGCATACTCAGGATGGGCTATTATTGGATCTCCATGGAAACTGACTGCATTCAGTTTGTGCGGACCTGCGATAAATGTCAGCGGTTCTCCAATCTCAACCATATGCCTCCCCATGATCTCTACTGCATGAGCACTCCTTGGCCATTTTGCAACTTGGGGAATCGACGTCATTGGGAAGATAACTCCGGCTGGTAGCAACAGACACAAATTTGTGTTGGTCGCCGTAGATTACTTCACCAAGTGGGTCGAAGCAGCATCCTACAAGGTCCTGAACTCCAAAAAGGTAGCCCGCTTCATAAAAGAAAACATTCTGTGCCGATACGGAGTTCCTAACGAGATCATCTCAGACAATGGGTCACACTTCGAGGGACATACCGACGAACTGCTCGCAGAATTCAGAATCAAGCGACACAAGTCCTCCCCTTATCGCCCTCAAACCAATGGCGCTGTCGAAGCGGCAAACAAAAACTTGGAAAGAATCATCCGAAAGATGGCCGAAAGGAACCGGGACTGGCCCGAGAAGCTTCACTTAGCACTATGGGGCTACCGCACCTCAGTAAGAACAGCCACCGGTGAAACTCCGTTCGCTTTAACCTATGGGATGGAGGCCGTTTTGCCCATCGAGTTGGAGATACCCTCTCTAAGGGTCCTGCTTGAAAATGAGGTCAATGAGATAGAATGGCTTCAGAGTCAACACGATGAGCTAGCTCTCCTGGACGAGCGGAGGCTTAAAGCAATGGAGCACATCCGAGCTTATCAGAAGCGCATGGCTAGGGCCTTTGACAAGAAAGTACATCCCCGCGACATTAAAGTGGGTGATTTGGTCCTAAAAGAAAAGCCACCGAATCAGTTCGATCCTGCGGGCAGAGTGGGCACCGGGCAGGTAGGCCCGTATCTGGTAAAAAGAGATCTTCTCCGGTGGAGCAATGAAGTTGACGGATTTGGATGGTAACCCCTCATGCACCCGGTGAACGGCGACAAATTACGCCGTTATTACATCTCGAATCGAGTCTCCTCTAAAAAAAAAAAGAAAATAAAAAAAAACAAAAAACAAAAGCGCGAAAATAATGTACCCAGATGAGACTGAAAACCTCTTAAAAGGCAGTCCGTGCAAAACAAAGGGCGCGCTAGGTGCTAAAGAATATACCCAACTAGGCTGAAAACCCTAAAACGGGCGGTCTAGGTAAAAAACAGGGTTGCACCATTTATCCCCCTTCTATCTATCCCTTTCTTAAACACAAAGATAATTGGGTCGAACTACGGAGACCTGAGCCCCTCAGTCCAATCTGTAAAAGGGGAACGTAGGCAGCCGTTCGCGGTTCGGTCTAAAAAACATAAAAATCACCAAATCCTGTCAAACAGTTGTATTTGTGATCACCAAAATGTGTCTTGATTAAGTTTTGAAGTAATTTCAACTTTCATCACATTAATACATTCATTGATGAGTTCAAGCACGGTCTACTCTCGACTCATTAACATTAGCTAAAATAATATCTTTTAAAAAGAACATCTAAATTGTCTATGTGGGCAACAAGGGATACAATGACTGGTCGCCTAATCCTAGTCGCTCGTTCCCACTCCCGAGCTAGCATTCTTCTGCTTCCTCTTCCTCGGTCCCCGGTAGGTCTTTGGCTTAGCCATACCAAACAATCCTGTCTCGCGTCATCCCGGCTCGGGAATAATACGAGTCAGCGAGTCAATCAATCCGGCAGCTCTCAGCGCCGCCTGGGCAGCTCTCTCCTCTCTCAGAGCTGTCCTCCGAGCCATAACTTCAGGGTCATCCCTCATCTTGGCTCTCCTCTCCACGTGTCTCTCAAAATCCGCCGTCAAGTCGTCGGTCACATTATCGGGGTCAGCCTGTGCCTCAACATCGTGTAGCTCCCGACTAGTTGGGTCTCCTCCGCGGATCCCTCGACAATACACTTCAATGGTGTGCTGGACTGGTCCCATCTACTCCCCATACCAGATCAAATACAAGGTGGATAGATATGTGATCCCCCGAGTCTTCCGTATCAGTTTATGAGTGGGAAAAGCCGCTCCTGAAAAGGCCCTGGTAAAGAAACTGAGGGTCTGGACATCGGTCATGTCAAGAAGAACGGTATCCCGAGCCATCTGCTCTCTGAACCCATCAACAGCCTGCTGTGGGTATCCATACTGCCTCTGAACAAGCAAGGGGATACTGAATGACGAGAAGTGTAGTCCTGGCAGCCTCTCTATAGCAGAGCCATCCTGCCTACCGCTCATGATCTCGAGCCTCCATCCGGGAACCCAGTACTGGATATCAGTGGTAGTATACCCGCCGCCGCTCGCCAACCTTCCCGTGAAGCCTCGGGAGCCACTCGCCTCTGCTGCGTAACCCAAGGTGCTGCGATGCCTGTCCAATGTGTAACGGGAAATAAGCCTCAACCGCTCAAAGAGCCACAATGACAAAAGACTAGGGCTGCCGCGTCCCATGTGCACCGACCCTCCATCCAGACGGTCAATCCCGTGATAGGTCTCTGCCAGCAGAATGGGAACTATGTCTCTCTCTCCCTGCCCGAGTCGAACCTCAGTCAGTGTGATACCTCGAGAGCCCTGCATCTGTCTAACAACTCCCAGCAGCAAGCCAGAGCATACCCCCATCATACTCACAGAAGCAGTATAGGGAGATCATAATCAGCATAAAGATGTCCATGGCTGTAGATAAGTCAAACTGCTCTGGGCATGACACAGCCAATCGGGCTATCTGGGCCAAGTCAACAAAGGACAGGTCAAGAATCGGATCGCCACCGCTTCCGCGCGAAATCCCAAGAAGTCGGCCAATTGCTCGCCAAAGGTCGCGGATCTCGCGGAAGACAGGATCTCTAAGCTCGGCTCCCAACCAGTGCACGGAACTCCTCAATCATGGGTGTGAGATCGTTATACGAGAGGGTAAAGACATGCCTCTCCCGGTCCCAGTGTCTGGATGCGGCCCGAAGAAGGTTCCAATCTACCGCCCACTCCTTCAATGCCCAGATACATTTCAACCCATATCGTTGGTCAATGATCCTCCTATTGTTGCTGCGATGACGGCGGGTTAGATCTATGAAATCAGAATGAAATTGACGCTCTTTGGTCTTAGATCTGTCGTCATAATGTTCCATTTTGAACCAAAGATCAAATCTTGGGGCTAATTTTGAGGTGGAAGACAAACTTGACACCTGATGTGGCTGCTGGAATGAACTGTTCCCGAATCTGCCTTTTATAAAGTGCTGAAACTTGCTGACCAAGAAACCTGTCCCACAGACTGTCTATGTCGTGCGACATAAAGGTCCCAAGAAGCCCTGTGTCGGACGACATAGAGAGCTACATCAGCAACAGCAACAGCTGCAACTGCAGCAATCCCAAAGCGACCCAACGCTTGCTCAAAAGACCGCCCAAACCTGTTCAAAGCACCACAAAATCATGCCTAAACACCTCCCATCGCTCATAAAGCCCACGGAAGAAGATGTGGCACATCCAACACACCCACAGACACGTAAATGTCACCCAAAGTATACAAGAATCACAAAAATACCCCAATACATCAAAAGCCACCATTTTCGTGCCTTTCTTGGGACGAACTCGTGCATATGAACCAGCAAATACATAAATAAATAAATGTTTTGGCTATCAAAATACAAAAACAATAAAATATATGTTTTACAATCCCAAAAGAACAAAAATTTGCACATGCATTTCTCCTCTCTCCTAAAAGAGTCAAAGCATGGCAAAAGGGGACCGTCGTAATCACTCTGACTCGGAGTCGTCATCAGAACCATCCTCCTCCTCAGAGCCGCTGTCATCCTTAGCGCTGCCCACCTCCTCCTCGGAGCCGCTCTGCTCCTGGCCATCATCGCCACCCTCCGGCACCTCATGGATCTCGCCGTCTGAATCATCGCCCTCATAATGCGCCCAAGGCTGGGGCTCAGCATAATACCCCTGCCACTCAGGAATAGTGGAATAAGGGGGCTGGTAGGGATCATCCTCGCCATCATCATCATCAGGCTGGGGCTGTCGACTCGATCCACCCGCCTGAGAACCAGAAGGAGCCAAAGCTGGCCTGGGCCTCTTCTTCGGAGGCACAACGTCACCGGGTTGGGAACTGCACCTCCCCTTCCAATGCTCCGCGCTCCTCTGAAACTGGCGCAGCATCTTCACAGCACCGGTGAGCGCCTTCGCCACCGTCCTGAACGTCTTGGCTGGAACCTGTTCAATGAAAATAGAAAAGGCAGTCAGAAGCAATCAATGCAGACAGTAAAGCAGTTAAAAGCTGGAATAAATCAGAAGAAAGGGAAATTACTCACAGAAGTAGTCCCTCGGGGCAGCCGCAGATGCGGGTGAGTCTCGGACATATCAAAAGAGGAGCGGCGAATACTACCCCCAGCCTCATACTCAAAAGATCGGGGAGGCACAGGTGCCTGCATCCCCGCTGCCCTCCTAGCAGCCATAACCTGAGGAGTCACCAACCGGGTGAAGACAAAGTAGGCATAACCACCCTCCTCATAAAACTCGGCAGCGTCAATGCCGGTCCGCAGCCGCTCCAAATCAGGCAAGGCCCTAATGTGCCATATCCCCGGAGGAGGATCACGAGGAACACGAGCAACCGCACCAGGACCATGCTGCCTGCTCACTCTCTCCCCCAAGTACAGGGCATCTCCCTCCAGGCCGATCAAGAGCCTCCTCGTCCCCGGTCACCAGGCGCAAAGACCGACCAAATCCTCACTATACCGGCCGTGCCAGGGGAAGTGTCTCAACCCGACAGGAGTGCCCCTCAGAGCAATCATAATATCGTGGTAGCAGGCCGTCTTACGGGGCTTAATCCCGTCCACCTTCCGGCTCTCCCTCGCCCCGAAAGTCCAACGGCGAATGGCAGGGAACAGATCTGCCGCAATCCTCTCGGGCACAGTCCAGGCGTAACAGCCGAACACCTCATAGGCCCACACCTGAAATCAGAGACAAAAGACTCTCAGTGTGCAGCAACAGTATGAAATGAAGACAGAAAAGTCAAGTGCAACAGTCAATGTGCGAAAAAAGCAAAGGACATACCTCCAGCACAGTCTGGTAAAAATCCAAAGAGGTCATGCTGCCTTTGCTCACCTCATCAAGGCCCCTGTACACCTGGGCCAAACCAGCCTCTCCCCAAGAAAAGGTGGACACCTGGTCCCAATCTCTAAGAGGCTCCAACAGAAGAGTCAATGCCGTCGTAGAGGCATTGCAAAACAGGGTGTTAGACAACCCAGCCCAGACGAAGGCTCTATCTAGCTGCTCAGCAGTAACCACGGCGGCACCCTCAGAAAACAGACGACTCTGATCCGTCAAAACAGAATGCAGGTCCGCCAACGGGACCCCATTGCCCTTAAGGCGAAAAGTCATGCCGGTCAAGGCTCTGATGGCGTCTGGGCTCAACACGCCAGGATCCTCAGTAAAGATCAGCCTGTCTGTAAACTGCAGACCAGTAATAGCCGTAAAATCATAGGGAGTGATGGTCGCCTCACCCCAGGAAAGATGGAAAGTGTGGGTAGAGTCCCACCAGAACTGCCTGAAGGCCCGCACAAGCTCCACGCTCCTGGCCGTGTCCCCAAAAGCTCCAACAGCTGTGAAGAATGGTCCAAGACCAGCAGCAAAGACCAGTCCCTTAGGACTGTCCGGAAAATCAGAAGAGCCCGGACCCCAAATGGTCGCAATCGCCTCAGGAGACCCCTTGGTCCGCAAGGTCTGCAGGTAAGCACACCACAGGTATCAAAAATCATAACAATATGTGCATGCATTCATACACAAAAATCATCACTAAATTCTTTCAAAATAAGAAGAAACAGAAAAGGAAAAATCATTTCAAAAACACATTCATCCCATGCCAAGCATGCAATCCCTTTTTGGGTGCAATTTCCCCCAAATTCCAAATCTCAAACCCTAGAAATCAAATTTCAAGGGTTAAGGTCTAAGAATGACTTGCCCCCTTCTGCTCCGCGGTGGAAGTATGAAAATCGAGGCCCGGGTAGAGGCCATTCCCCTCCGGAGATCTCTTCCGTCTATTTCGATCGACGAGTCTCCTCCTCTCGGACAAGACTTGTTGTACGTTCCTTCTCGCTTCGGCTCGCGGAGGCATGATCGAATTCTTGATTTAAATCAAAATCAAAGGAAGAATTTTCGAAAATTTTCTCTCCTCTCCTCTCCTTGTTCTCGGCGGCAAGTGGATGGTTTTTTAAGACCTGTCTTACGACCTGCGGTTTTAATTGAATCTGCCTGGGAACCTTCCCATGTCGGACGACACCCACAGTCCAGAAGGGTGATTTCCCCTTTTGCCACTCATTAAATTCTGTCAGCCTATCTTGGCTGCCCATCATCAAAATTCATCATTTTAGTTGGGCTCAAATACCCACCTCTCTTTCCAATACACAAATGGCCCGGAACGGCCTTAAACTACCCGGTCCGGAAAGACCGTACAGATTTCCAATGACACAAATGGCCCGGAACGGCCTTAAACTACCCGGTCCGGAAAGACCGTACAGATTTCCAATGACACAAATGGCCCGGAACGGCCTTAAACTACCCGGTCCGGAAAGACCGTACAGATTTCCAATGACACAAATGGCCCGGAACGGCCTTAAACTACCCGGTCCGGAAAGACCGTACAGATTTCCACAACACAATGGCCCGGAACGGCCTTAAACTACCCGGTCCGGAAAGACCGCACAGATTTCCACAGTCCAACCAGCGGGTGACTCCCAAAGAAAAAAGTCAAAATTTTCAGCGGGTGACTCCCAAAGAAAAAAGTCAACATCCCCAGCGGGTGACTCCCAAAGAAAAAAGTCAAATCAGCGGGCGACTTCCCAAAGAAAAAAGTCATATCTTTCAGGGTGACTCCCCATCAAAACAGTCCAACCAGCGGGTGACTCCCAAAGAAAAAAGTCAACATTTCCAGCGGGTGACTCCCAAAGAAAAAGTCAACATCCCCAGCGGGTGACTCCCAAAGAAAAAAGTCAAATCCTCGGGTGACTCCCCATCGAAACAGTCAATCTTCGGGGTGACTCCCCTTGGAACAGTCAATCTCGGGTACAAACGCCCATCTTCGGGGTGACTCCCCTTGGAACAGTCAATCTCGGGTACAAACGCCCATCTCCGGGGTGACTCCCCTTGGAACAGTCACTTTCGGGTACAAAACCCGTAGCCTTTCATTTGGCACCCCATCCTCAACGAACTACGATTCGGCTTGATTCCCCCACGGGATACGTAGGAATCCTCTTCATAAGAGGTCCAGCCACTTGACCATCTTGGTCACCTTTTTCCCCGCCATTCGTGTCCGGCTCGGGATTCTCATTTTTTATCGACGACCCCGCTTCCCGTGGAAGTGACGTCGCCGAGGGGCTCTGTGAGTACCCCGATCCGAACTCAAGTTTTGGATCCAATCTAATTAAAATTTGGGCTTACACAAATTGCTAAGAAGCAATTAGAGTCCAAAAATCCCAGCAGTCCACCAATCCATTGGGCACACTTGATCGCTCGGCCCATTATGGCCAAAAGATGTACGCTGTCGGACGACATGGACATTGAGGCGGTTTAACTGCCCCTGTCGTCCGACATAGGAAGCTCAGTCAGGATGCCTATAAATAGAAGGCATGGCTGATCATTTTAGGGACCAAGAAGTGAGGATTAGAGAGAATACCAGTGTTATAGGGAAAACTCTGTCCAAATAGAGTCTCCCTCTCTCTCTCTCTCACTTTCATACACTCACACACATACTCACCTCCCCCCTCACACACACACACTTCAAAGCCAAGGTCCAAAGAAGCCTCCTTTGTTGGTGATTGAAGGGGTAGACACCATACTATTGGTGATTCTACTTCATGGACTACAATAGGTAGACACTAAACCTCTCTCCCCTTTTAATAAAGTCTTTAAATATACATTGCATGCATACTTGCTCTCTTACCATGTAGAAATTGGGATTTTGCATGAAAAAGGTGGTGGAGAAGTGAATCTTCAATATTCACTTCTCCCCACCTCAGATCTGGACATTTGGTCATCTTAGGATCAATAAAGATTCAATCTTTACGTATTTGCATGGAGTTAGGAGGTGATGGCTACTTCAAAGTGGCCAAAATCATGTGATTTATCACATTTTGGCCACTAAAGCCATGTGATCCTCCCATTATACTCATATATTATTGTCATATTACCGCTACGGTAGCTAAATATGCCTGGTTTGCCTTGAGAAACAAAGGGAAACAAACGATCTGAAGGGCACAGAAATGGCCTATCTATGTCGGACGACATAGGACTCCTTGGAGATCCTGTGTCATACGACATAGAGATCCCAGAAAGCTGTAAAGCTATTCTTGGACTTCAGATCTGTCCAGTTCATCCCCTTTGCAACTCAGAGCTTTCCAAAGCATTTCTGTGGCTCATAAGCCACTATTTGAGTGCCTACAATCTGATTGGGTGCGATTCATTGGAGGCAGATTGTCATACGACATGGATAACATCGGATGTTCCATGTCACATGACATCCGTATCATTCAAAGTCTATCGTGACTTTGATAACTCCCGTCAATCCCAGGACTGATTTTTAGACCTTCAAATAGTGTCTTTAATGAGTCCAATAAATATCTTTCCGTTTCCAGAGTAGCTTTACCTCTGTAAGGGACAATCTGTCCATGGCTCCTTATGTCGCCCGACATCCTCGTTAAGAGAAGACTTGTGTCGGATGACAAGGGAACTCCCTGGTGAAATTACCCGATCTTTTCCGCGCGCGGGGCGCGGCGGAGAAGGCGGTTGTCTTTCGCGGGGGGTTGGTGTCTGAGACCTCGCTTCACGGGAAGGAGCAGAATGAGGAGTCGCCACGCGGTTTTGTATTTTGAGCCCAAACGTTGAGAAACGGCTATTGCGAAAATGGTGTCGTTTTTATTGGTAGCAAAAACTTAGGAAAAAGCTTTGAAAACAGGGATCATTTTTATTGGCAGCAAAAACGAGTAAAAAGCTTTTTTGTACCAGAGATTGTTAGGTTCGGAGGTCAGGTTACGTTTCGGGTAGAGTATTACGAGATCGCCCGAAACGCCTCGCATGACGAGTCTTTCTACCTTTCTCGAAATTGTGTGTGTGTGTGTGTGTCTTTTGAAATGGGGGCTTGAATGACAAGCTTTAATCTTGGTTTGAGTGACAAACGTTGATTAGGTGACTTTTGAAAAGACGAGCGTTTGAATGACAAACGTCGATTTTGAGTTTGAAATGAGCGTTTGCGTGGCAAACGTCGGTTTTGAGTTTGAAATGAGCGTTTGCGTGGCAAACGTCGATTTTGAGACGAAAATGAGCGTTTGCGTGGCAAACGTCGACTTTGAGTTGAAATGAGCATTTGCGTGGCAAACGTCGACTTTGAGTTGAAATGAGCATTTGCGTGGCAAACGTCGATTTTGAGTTTGAAGATGAGTCATTGTTAACGATTTTTACGAGAAAAATGCGTATTAAATGATTTTAAGTGTCAAATGGCGGCTTTGAGTTTGAAGATGAGCGTTCGGAGGCCGAACGTCATTTCGCGCGTTTTGAAAGAGAGTTCGACGGACGAACTCCGGTTTTGAACCGGGCATTACATTGTTAACGATTTTTACGGGAAAAATGCGTATTAAATGATATGCGATCAACGAATCGGGTTGCGACTCGGACTTTTGAAAAGTAAATACTATCACAATCCAAACGGATCGGACTGGTAAATGACAGTATTTAAAGCGGTGTCAACGGAATCAAATGATCCGGAATCGTAAATGACGATCAACGAGGCCAAACGGCTCGGAATTGTAAATGACGATCAACGAGGCCAAACGGCTCGGAATTGTAAATGACGATCAACGAGGCCAAACGGCTCGGAATTGTAAATGACGTGAAAGTAAACGGAACGGGGGTCGGAACGCCGTTTTAACCCGTGATTACTTCTCTTACGGAAAGAGAAGAGGATCGAGGGGCTAAAACGTATCGGACCCCGTTAGACGGAGGCGTCTACATTTTGACAATGACGTTCGAAACAGTTATAGCGACTGGCGCGTAAACCGAGACGGAACGGAAGATTCAGAGAGAGGGAGTTATACCTATGGCTAGGGTCGACTCCTTTGGCTCGGGAGGTGTGCACGGGACACGGAAAGTTATTCGAAAGGTTGTTTCGAAGTTGTAGGGTGCGTATTTGATCGAAATACGAAGGTTTCACGCGAATCGAGACAAAACGGGAGCTCGGGAGGGGTGGAAACCAGTTTGGACCGTGGGGTATGAGAATTTTTTGTGTTTTTCATCCTCTTTTGCCTTTGACAGCAACTTCTATTTATAGGGTGAAAATTGCAGTAGGAGTCCGGCCGGACTTGGACTGAATTTCAGGGGTTTTGGGAATTTTGGAAATCTGGAGGACTTGTTGGCAATTTCAGGAAAATTGCACAGTGAGTCCGGCCGGACTTGGCTTGCAAACCAGGGGTATTTTGGTCTTTTGGCCTTGATTTGTGATTGACGAGTGACTAGAGGGAGGTGGCATGCAGGACACGTGTCCTGTGACTCACCAGAAGTGTGGGAGTTCGTTCCCCGGTCCCGGTTTTGTCCGTTTTTAAAATAACAGTCCGGGAAATGTCCGAAACGCCCCCGGAAAGTGCCGGAAAATGCGTTTTTCAGGGAAAGCCATACTTTTACGTGAGATGTCACGTGATAAGTACGGTTTGACGTCGGGATGCACGGGGCAGTCCCGGGACGTCTCGTTGGCACAGCAACGGGGAGTTTAACGAGTTCCGGTTAACCTGGAGCGGGCCAGTTAACGGATTTCGGTTAACTTTCTGACGGATTTGGACGATCCGGATTTGGGTACTTACAGTTAGCCCCTCGGCGACGTCACTTTCGAAGGAAGTGGGGTCGTCGAAAAGATAAGGATCCAAATCGGGATGCCTTACTTTGAAAGAGACCTGGGCGGTCAGCTGGTTGGACCCTTAGCGAAAAGGATTCCTACGTATCCCGAGCGGGAATCAAGCCGATCGTAGTTCGAAAAGGGGCAAGGGCCGCGCATGGGGACCTTGACCTGAGCGAGACTGTTAGGAGGCGTCTAAACCTGGATAAGACCATTCGCGAGGTACCTGTACCTGAATGGAGACTGTTAGGAGGCGTCTGAACCTGGGGCTTCTGAAACCTTCGAGGGCGTGTGGTGCCTCAAACCGGAGTTGCGATGCTAACGAGGGCGTTCGTGCCTTGGGTGCTGGGCTTATTGCTGTTGCCAGTTTTATCCTGCTGGGGATGAGCGTTCGGGCCTACCTGGATGGCCGAAGAGGGATTGTTGCAAGGCGTTCGTACCTTGGGGTTCGGGCTTATTGCTGTTGCCGGGAAGATGAATGTTGCAAGGCGTTCGTACCTTGGGGTTTGGGCTTATTGCAGTTGCCGGAGGTGACTGTTGGCAAGGCGTTCGTACCTTGGGGTTCGGTCTTATTGCTGTTGCCGGAAATGACTGGCGAAGGTCTTGGTAAGAGAGTGGAGGTCGGACCGCGAAGGTCGGGATCAACTGTTTGAGATCGGACCGTGAAAGGTCACGATTGAGGATTGAAATCGGACCGTGAAAGGTCACGATTGAGGATTGAAATCGGACCGTGAAAGGTCACGATTGAGGATTGAAATCGGACCGTGAAAGGTCACGATTGAGGATTGAAATCGGACCGTGAAAGGTCACGATTGAGGATTGAAATCGGACCGTGAAAGGTCACGATTGAGAGTTGAAATCGGACCGTGAAAGGTCACGATTGAGAGTTGAAATCGGACCGTGAAAGGTCACGATTGAGGATTGAAATCGGACCGTGAAAGGTCACGATTGAGAGTTGAAATCGGACCGTGAAAGGTCACGATTGAGGATTGAAATCGGACCGTGAAAGGTCACGATTGAGGATTGAAATCGGACCGTGAAAGGTCACGATTGAGGATTGAAATCGGACCGTGAAAGGTCACGATTGAGGATTGAAATCGGACCGTGAAAGGTCACGATTGAGGATTGAAATCGGACCGTGAAAGGTCACGATTGAGGATTGAAATCGGACCGTGAAAGGTCACGATTGAGGATTGAAATCGGACCGTGAAAGGTCACGATTGAGGATTGAAATCGGACCGTGAAAGGTCACGATTGAGGATTGAAATCGGACCGTGAAAGGTCGCGAATGAGGATTGAAATCGGACCGTGAAAGGTCGCGAATGAGGATTGAAATCGGACCGTGAAAGGTCACGATTGAGGATTGAAATCGGACCGTGAAAGGTCACGATTGAGGATTGAAATCGGACCGTGAAAGATCACGATTGAGGATTGAAATCGGACCGTGAAAGGTCACGAATGAGAGTTTAATGGTGAGGACCATTTAAATTTTAACGTCGGGAGACGGAATCGTAACTAAAATGTCCGGAGACATGGTTGAACGTTTGAATGTCAAACGTCAACTGGACTGAATTTAACGTCAGGAGACGAACGTTAGTGAGGACTAACTGAGAATTTAACGTCTGGAGACGAACGTTAGTGAGGACTAAGCGGGAATTTAACGTGCGGAGACGAGCGTTAGTGAGAACTAGCGGGAATTTAACGTGCGGAGACGAGCGTTAGTGAAAACTAAGCGGGAATTTAACGTGCGGAGACGAGCGTTAGTGAGAACTAGCTGGGAATTTAACGTGCGGAGACGAGCGTTAGTGAAAACTAAGCGGGAATTTAACGTGCGGAGACGAGCGTTAGTGAAAACTAACTGGGAATTTAACGTCTGGAGACGAGCGTTAGCGAAAACTAACTGGGAATTTAACGTCTGGAGACGAGCGTTAGTGAGAACTAACTGGGAATTATCCTCGGGGGATAGGGCGTTAGAAATGTCTAATTGGGGGAAATTTTACACTTTCGGGGGCAAAAAGTGGTAAAATTGGAATTGCCAAAAGCTGAGGGGCAAAAGGGGCAAAAATTATTCTGGTGCAGTAAGAGTCCGGCCGGACTTTTACTGTTTTTCCAGAAACTTTTTAAATGCCGAGGCTGGGAAGAAAATGGCCATTTCTTCCATTGTTGCCGGCGAGAGAGGAGAGAAAAGAGAGAGAAATCCAACCCAAATTGCAAGGTTTGCTCGAATTTGTGTGGGAAAATCGCTATGGAGGGTGAAGGAGGACCAATGGCTCGCCACGGAAGGACCGACGACGAAAGAACTCGATTGGTTCGGACCATTCGAACCACCACTCTTCCATTGAATCCGGCGGAGTTTTATCCGGCGAGGGATAGACACAACTCCAAGGGAGGGATCGAAAGACAAGTAAGTTTCCTACAAATTCCATTAATTTCAAGAATGTGCATTCTTTAAATGTTAGAAATTTGTTAGGAATTTACTTAGGGATTTTGGTGCCCGATTTGGGGCTTTTGACGTTGCTATGAATCGTTGTCGAAATTGACTAGGACGTAGTTCAATTGACATCATGGGTAGATAACATAGAAATTTTGGTTGCAAAATTCCATGTCTAAATGCATTTTCCAAAATTAAAGTAGCTTTAATTCGGGACGGAGCGAAATTTTCGAAAAATTCGAAAGAATTTGAAAGTTCCGGATTCGACGGAGTTTTCGAAAGATTTTGAAAGTTCCGGATTCGACGGAGTTTTCGAAATGATTTTGAAAGTTCCGGATTCGACGGAGTTTTCGAAATGATTTTGAAAGTTCCGGATTCGACGGAGTTTTCGAAATGATTTTGAAAGTTCCGGATTCGACGGAGTTTTCGAAAGATTTTGAAAGTTCCGGATTCGACGGAGTTTTCGAAAGATTTTGAATATACGTAGGAAATGAATGAGAACCGTATCTGCATTGCATCCTTTTGACATGCGTTGTTGCATTTTGTTGACGTTGCTTCTGTCTTGTTTGTGCGGGGACGGGGATGGTTGATACCCATAACCGAGAAGAGTCGGGGTGCCTTTGAGGCGGTGCGGGTATTGTGGGGCCTTATCCGGACGTGGCCCGAGAGGAGAGAGGAGTCCACGACGGCTGGTGATTGACTCCGGTGTTTGGGTTTATCGATCTTGTAGGCTGCGACAGTGATACGCCGAGGCGAGTCCATGTATGTCGCGGCGAGCGAAATGCGGTGGGATACGACCCACACTTTCCATTTCGAGATGGGGAGGCGACGGTGACTCCCACGGATTTTGCCGCTATCATTTGGGTTGCCGACTTATGGCAACGTGCTGGTGTGGGTTGATGGTTACACCCGGAGCGGTTATGCAGGCTGCTTTGGGTTTCGATATTACCGATGCCGGGGGCTTAGGCATTCGGTACGAGCCGATGGAGCATCACTTGAGGCGGGTGTCGCCGATTATCTGGCGGTCCTTGAGGATGACCGCGGAGCGTCAGCTCGAGGTTCCTTTGGTTTGCGGCATCGGCGACCTTGTTCCCGACTTCCGACACGTCTTGCCACTTCCCTCTGCTCGGGTCGGCGACGGATCTGGATGCCGTGAGGGGTTTGCGTGGGGGAGGCTGGGTGGCCGAGCTCTACCATTCCCACAGACGGGTTCTCGCGGGGAGAGGAGCACTCATTTAGGCGCTACGCTGTCTTGGATGTAAGTTTACATGCTTTTTCTCTTCCTTGCCTCTTTTATGTACTCGTATGTATACGCTTTGTAGGCGACATAACTTTCCATTCTCTTGGCAGTGCAGTGCTACGAGGTGTTCGGTCCGCGAGCTTGGGACGTCAAGGAGCCGTGCCGTCCCTGTTCCACTGCCTTCTTTGGTTTGGCGAGAAGAAGGCGAAGAGGGCGGTCTCTTCGAGGTTGGCACTCGAGTGTCATACGAGGAGATATCTACGCGGCGAACACAGGAGATTCTCGAGAGGATCCAGTGACACAGTGGAGCGGGTTTGATCATGTCGCGGTGCGGTGCCGGCGAGACTACACGGCGGCGGAAGCTCTGGTGGGACTTCAACTGCGACGCCATGTATGCAGGGGAGAGGGTGACCCGTCGGCATAGGCGGGGTCTCTTCCATTGGTGCCGGTGGATCCTCCTCTGCGTACATGCGGCATCCAGGAGATGCCGATGGATGGTGGAGGGATACCTTCGGGGTGTGTACTTCACCGAGTACATCATAGCGGGGGCCGCCTATGATGTTTTCTTGAGGATGGTGAGGAGCCCACGGGTGCGGCATAGGGAGGCGAGGTCACAGGAGGTCCTCGACATTTTCTGTCCCACGAGCTAGGCTAGCGTACGAGGCTGGGCGGTTCGCGCGGGCGACTTGTGATCCCGCTCCCGGCGGAGCCGAGACCACGATACGGGGCGGACCCCAATGCTTCGGTGAGCATCTTTTACGATTTTACGCATTTGATAGTAGCATTACGCACATGATGCATCTGTACTTTACATTCGCTTTCGATGATTTTCTGGTTCGCGAGTATCGGCCCATACGTACAATGAGGCCATGAGGCGGTGGACGGGTGGTCCGCCTATGCCGGGAGGCTCGTGGAGTTCATGCGGTGCGGTTCCGGAGGAGCGTGGACGTCCGCGATCGGGGCCGTCTAGGCCGAGGGTTGCCTGCTCCCACGGTGGTGGGGAGGACTTCACGCGGGGTTTGGCCGGTTCGCGGGCGGAACGGCTGGATTTGGAGCTCCTTCTTACGCACTCGGGCGCGAGAGGAGTCCTCGAGTTCGCGTACTCCGAGGAGGCCCTTTGCCTATTCATTTGGAGGAGTTCGGCGAGTTCTGTTTGCGACAGATCCGCGGCGGCGGGCGGTACGTCGAGTGTACGGATGACGAGCGGGACTCGAGTAGTCCCCTTTTCTTGCTTTCTTTCTTTATTATTTTGTTTAGACAAAATGCATGTATTTGTCAGGAACAAATTTTGATTTGAAATGTATTTGCAAAAGGCGCCCGTGGGGCGGAACATGCCGCATATTTATTACTGATCACCTTCGATTATTTTCGGCAAATAAGCAAATAGGTTAATCAAAAATAAATAAAAAGGAGAAATGCATTAAAAATTGAACGGGTCAAAAATTAAGCATGTATGCACTAATTTTTAATTATTTGCTTTGTTGCACGAGCCGGGGCGGAAGGGATATTGTCATTTGTTGAATGAAATCGGGCGAGCACGCGAGATTTCATAAGGGTGAAACGAGGGCATGGTTTGGAAATGTTTCCAACTTTAAGGCGGTAGGCTGCGAAGTTGACCAAGTCAAGCTGCGGGGAGTCCGTCGGACTTGAAATGAATTTCCGGATTCTTTAAATTGCGGTTTCGGCTTTGCAATTTGTAAGAAGCTGCGCATTGCTTTTGCTCATTACAGTGAGTTCTTTTCCATTTCTTAAGGTTTTCTTCACCTTCGACATGGCTCCTTTTCCCAAGTTATCGTCTCGGATGCAAGAGCGATATTTGGACAACTTTCGATCGTGGGTACGGAACCACACGAGGCGAGAACAAAAGGTTTTCGAAGGTATTACGGGATTAAATCTGTTTGGGCTTTGAAGGAGCTCATGCCGGATTGGGATCTTTTGAGAGCGGCGTCTCGGTTACGGGACGTAAGGAGGAATGTGTACGGCTTTTCGTACAACGAAGTCACTCCTACGTTTGAAGATTTCCGGGCCGTGCAGGAGGACTGAGGCGGAACGACTAGTTCTTCCGTATGCGGTGGCATGGCCACCGTTGAGAAGCTAGTGTCTTTGTTGGGTATCTCATTTGGAGAAGCATACGGGATGCTTGTCTGAGGATACCGATTACGTTGACATTTCGGGTGCCAGAAAGATTTGCCGGAGGCGAGGAGCGTCTTTGCGTGGGACGCGTTTGCTGTGTGTGATTGCTACTTTGTTCACATTCACGTCTGCAGGTGTGTGCCATCACGGTGTCTTTTGGACTGGTGAGGCGATGCGGAGTGGAGAGACATCGTGCCATTGGTCTTGGGCGAGACGTTCTGGGCATAGGCCGGATGGCGGCCGTGGCCGATACATGTGGGGAGGGAGTCCCGCTATGCGACCATGTGGTTGAGGAGAGGCTGCGAGATGATGCACGAGGTGCCAATGTCTGTGACGCTTGGTCTTTCTCGCGGCGTCCTCTGGTGATAGGGGGTAATCGAGTGATTTGGAGCTCTGGATGGCCGAGACTTGGCACGCATCACTTGCGATGGTGGGTTCCCCATTGGAAGTTCTGAGACTTGTAGGACCGCTCGGGAGGGTGCATTGATCGTCGAGTGCGGGGCTGTCTCGAACGTCTTTCTATATTCCATCATTGGTTACTGCGGCGATGCAGTGGAGCGAGATGCCCTTGTTGATCGAGTTATCTTGCTACCTTTGAGGTGGGATCTGCTGCGGATGGAGGATCCTTCGGCCATTTATTCTTTGGTCACCGGTGGTGGCAATACACGTCCTTTCTGCCGGGGTTCTCTTTCACGGAGAGAGGGCCTTTGTTACATCGGCTTGATATACGGGTAGTACGAAGAGTGTATGGGGGAGACACGAGATGGCTATCTTGTGGAGACGGAGTGAGCTGTTGAGTGCGATCACACAGACGGTTCGACATTGAGGAGGACGAGGCGAGGCTAACCACAGGAATAAATCGTGCAGCGACGCCATGGGCGATTATGTGGCAAGTGCTTGTCGGGAGGCCAATCAAAGCCTTTGCGATGATGGCTCGAAGCGAGGCGGCTCGAGACGAGCTAGAGAAAGGGCTGTATTGACGGCCACGGGATTGACGGAGGCGTCGGGAAGAGTCCACGAGCCGGGTAGAAGGCCTACGGAATATTTCCTGCGAAGGTGAAGAACACTCGCCGGGGAAAAGGGAAAGGGAAGAAGGATGAAGGACCTAGTACGGGAAACTAGGTTGACCTTAATGTCCGGAGTATCCACCCATTGTCATTGCGAGACACATTAATTGATTAATGTTTTATTGTAGTTTTGCTAGCGTGTAGCGAGTCAAGAGTTGGCCGTGCTTGAACTCATCAAAGAATGTTTTAACCGTTATGAATTTGTAGGTTAAATGAAAAGAGTTTCGAAACACAAGCAATTGATGCTTATTGTATTTTTTTGTTTTTAGACCGAACCAAAGATGGTGCCTACGTTCCCCTTTTACAAGCTGGACTAAGGGGCTCGGGTCACCGTAGTTCGACACTTTAGGTGAATTTGAGAAAAAACCAAGACAAAAGAAGTGCGACCACTGTTTTTACGGATCATTAGCGGGAATGTATCCGGTTGGGTATTACTCTTTTAGCACTTTAATTTGCGAGGGGACGGTGTATGGGGAAGGTGAGTTGACTCGTGCTCTTCCTCAAAGCGAAGTATCTGCGGAGCTTGCTTCCGTTCACGGGGTTAACGAAAGGGTTTCCGTCCAAATCTGCTAGCTTCATGGCTCCTCAGGAGAAGATTCTTTGTACCACGAATGGTCCTATCCGGGTAGGCTCCCACTTTCAGGGGATTGGTGCGTAGGAGGTTTTCCTTTAGCACCAAGTCGCCTTCTACGATGTCTCGGATCTTGACTTTCTTGTCGAATGCTCGTGCCATTACGCTCTGGTAGGCTCGAGTGTGTTCCATGGCTTTCAATCTGCGCTCGTCGAGTAGAGCAAGTTCGTCGTGACGGCTCTGTAGCCATTCGACTTCATTGACCCCGTTTTCCAAGAGGACTCGGAGGGATGGAATTTCCAATTCCACGGGTAACATTGCTTCCATTCCGTAGGTAAGTGCGAACGGAGTCTCCCCTGTGGCGGTTCGGCGATGTTCGGTATCCCCGAGAGGGCTAGATGTAGCTTTTCGGGCCGGTCCGACCTGCGGTGGTCATCTTTCGATTATCATGGCGAGAGTCTTGTTGTTTGCCTCTCTTGCACCATTGGTTTGTGGTACGTAGGGAGAAGACTGTGACGTGTGACTCTGAATTCGGTCAGTAGTTGGTCACAATTTCCTTCGAAGTGAGTCCCATTGTCGGAGATGATCTCGTTGGGCACTCCGTATCGGCACATGATGTTCTCTCGGATGAACTCGGCCACCTTCCTAGAATTCAGTACCTTGTATGATCTGGCTTCTACCCATTTGGTGAAGTAGTCGACTGCGACTAAAATGAACTCGTGACCATTGCTCCCTGGAGGAGTGATCTTGCCGATGACGTCGATTCCCCATGTGGCGAAAGGCCATGGCGTAGTCATGCAGTAGAGTTCGTGAGGAGGGATGTGATTGAGGTTGGAAAACCGTTGACATTTGTCGCAGCTTCGGACGAACTGGATGCGATCTGTTTCCATTGATATCCAATAGTATCCCATACGGAGAATGATGTGTCAATGCTCGGGCGTTCATGTGCGGACCGCGAGGTTCCGTTGTGAACTTCGTTCATTAGCTTCGGCGGCTTTTCTTTGTTTACACAGAAGGAGTGGCCCTTGGTGGCGCTTCTTGTACAACATACCCCCCGAGAATGACGAAATGGGATGCCGGGCGTTTTAATGCCATCATGTTTTGGCTTTGATCCCTTCTTTGTATTTTCCATCTTCATTTGTGAAGGAAGCTTCTCCGCTTTGGAGTGCTTGGTAAATTTGATTGTACCGGGGTTCGTCGATCGTTTCTGTTTCTTTTTCGATCTTACGGCAATAGGCGGGTGTTTCCGTCTGCCTATTACGAGGGGTTTCTTGCTTTTCCCTCGGGAATTTCGACAAGAGAGGCGAGGTTGCCGGGCGTCTGCGGCGGTTTCTGTCTCTTGGCAAATAGTGAAAAGAGATGTCCTTGAGCGAGCAATGAGCTCCTCCATGTACGCGTGGTACTTCGAAGGCGAGAATCTACCGTCTTCCATTTGTTGGATACTTGATTGATGATCAATGCGAGTCTCCATATACATCCGGCTACGAGATGTTGCGCTCGAGGGCGGCTTCCAAACTGCTTTGCCACGAGCTTCGTATTCTGCTGCATTGTTGGTTGCTTCAAAATTGACTTGATGGCTATGGGAGTATGCTCGTCCTTGGGATCGACAAGGAGCATTCCAATGCCATTCCCCTTCTTGTTGGCTGCCCCATCGAAGAAGAGTTGCCGGCGGTTTGCGGCTGTCAAGTGAAAAGATTCCGTCGTCAGGAAATTGCGGATCGGGACCCTTAGGTTCCTTTGCTCGGGAAGTCGGCAAGGCGATGCGCCATTACTGCTGCCCTTTGTTGATTTTCTTACCATGTACTTGATGTCGAACTCGGCCGGGAAGAATGACCACTTGGCTAGCCGCATTGACGGGGATGGCTTGTCAAGAGATATCGGACGGGGTCCACTTTGGAGACCGGGAGCAGATGCGGCTGCATGTAGTGTTTCGGTTTCCCGACTACCCATACCAAGGCGGTACGGGTTTTCTACGATCTTTGAGTAGTGAGTTCACTTCCTTGAAGCTTTCGGCTTCACGAAGTAGATTGCATGCTCAACCTTGGAATCTTTGTTCTTGTGCCGGCATTGCCCCGATAGACGTGTACATTCTTGTCGGATACGGGAGTAGTGGCTTGTCTTCGTGTGGCGGAGCACGGGGTGGGGATTAACCAAGTAGGTCTTGATTTTCTCGAAAATTTGTTTGGCACTCGGAGTCCCATTTGATGTCGGCATTCTTTTTCATCGGTTTGAACATGGGCTCGCGAGAAGATGTCAAGCGGTTGATGAAGCGGCGATGTGCTTGAAGTCTTCCCATGAAGCTCTTCACTTACGTCGGGGTTTGAGGCGGCTTCATGTCGATGATGGCCTTGATTTTCACAGGATCGGCTTCGATACCTCTTTTACGTAACCATGTACCCCGAGTACCTTGCCGCGCTTGACGCCGAAGGTGCACTTTGCGGGTTCAACCTCATGGAGTGTTTTAAGTCTGTTGAAGAACTTCCTCGGATCTGTCATGTCTTTGCATGTCGATCCCTTGGAGTGGATGATCATGTCGTCGACATATACTTCGATTTCTTTGTGAATCATGTCATGGAAGAGGCATTGCGGCCGCTAGTAAAGTAGCCCCGGCGTTCTTTAGACCGAACGGCATGACCGTGTAACATTATGTCCCCATGGAGTGGTGAAGGCGATCTTGGCACGATCCTCCTCGGACATCTTGATGCAGTTGTATCCAGCAAACCCGTCCACGAAGGACTTTACTTCGAAATTTGCCGTGGTGTCGACCGGCATGTCGATGTTAGGCGATGGGAAATCATCCTTAGGGCTGGCCTTGTTGAGATCCCGAAAATCCACGGCATCGACCTTTCCGTTGGCCTTGGTGACCGTCACGATGTTGGAGAGCCAAGTCGGGTACTCAATCACTCTGATGAAACCAACTCGGAGCATTTTCTCAATTTCTTCTTTAACTTGCAAGGACCACTCTGGCTTGATCTTGCGCGGCTTACATTTGACGAGGCTTGGATTCGGGATCCGGGGAATTACATTGCTCCACGATTGAGGATCGAGTCTGGCATGTCTGATATGACCGAGGCGAACACGTCAACATACTCCCGGAGGAGGCTTATCGGGGCTTCCTTTTACGCATCGGCGAAAAGCGCCCTTGTGTCTCTTTAGGCTCTTTGCGGCGGACCCCGGAGTTCACTTTGGTCATAACCTCTTCGGCGGCTTGGGCCCGGTTGTCCTCTTGGTCAACTACACGCTCGAGAACTTCTTTAATGTATTGTTCGTTTAATGTATCTTCTTTATCAATTGAGTTATTAACGTCTTTTAAGTTGTTTGTTAACTTATCGGTTGTTAAAGTGGCAATGAGAGGATACTCAGAAAGGTCGAGACTTTTCATTACACAAGAACGGGAATACATGATTGGCTACAACATTATAGTCCTCCGGCGTAAGGCCGTTGGATGACTCGGAAGGGTGGATTCGACAGGAGGGCGGCTCAAAGGGTTTGAGACCGGGTTTAGGGAGATGTGGGTGCGGGCCCGGCTTGTCTTCCAGTGCACTGCTGGCTTGCCCTTGGTCGGTGAAAGTTACCCAATTCTTCGGTGGCATTCTTTGGATGCTTGAGGAGGGTGCGGGGATCGAGAGGCTTGGCTCTGCTTGTCCCTATCATGGCGATCATGCTTTGTTGTCGAAACCCCGATCGATCAAGTTGGGCAACTCCATGACTTCTTCAAACAGGACTACTGTAGGCTGGTCAGCGAGGCGTCTTCTATGAATTACGGTTCCTTACGCTTTGGATTTCTTGTCTCGAATGTGGCCTCGGCGGGCGATCCGAACAACTTGTTTCCCGTGGAGAGTACCTTGAGTTGTTCCTCCAAGTGCAGGATTCCCTTGAATGTGTACTCATCTTTGGGTGTGGTGGCGGTTGGTCCAGGTAGAGGCTGTGATGTCGAGGAACGCTCCCCTTATCGGATTAGCTTTGAGTCCTACGAAACGCTTGAGGTCCCGTGCTAGGCTTTGTTCCATTACATGCAGTAGTCTTGGTGTTGACTATCCTGCTTCTTTCTCATCTTCATCGGTTCCACTTTGTCGGTCCCCTCGGTTCTGTTTGTCGGTTCCCTTGTTGGTCCCCTCGGTTATCTTTGTCGGTTCCCTTGTCGGTCCCCTCGGTTACTGTCGGTTCCCTTGTTGGTTCCCTCGGTTACTGTCGGTTCCCTTGGTGAAGTAATGAGCGAGGTCAAAGCTGTAAGGTCGGAGGTGGGTGTGCCGTCGGAGGTTCCCCTTTTGTGGGCTGCTTGCCTTGGTGCGGGCGAGCCTTTTGTCTTCCTTGATGTCGGCGGTGTTGGCACGTAGCCGAAGCCCACTGGACCGTGGTGTGGTCCTTGACTTCAATAACTTGGTGCGGCCTTGCGGCCTTTTGCCGAGCCCCGATCTGGGATGAAGTTCATGAGTTTCATCATCCTCGTGGCGGGAGGAATCGATCGTGAAACAGTGGGAGGTCCACGTTGCATATTTGGATCTTGGAGGTCTCGAGTGAATCCGATTAATGGCATGTCATCATTATGCTTGATTTCCAAAGCTGGAATGTCGTTGGTGCTTTGGTCCCCTCGGTGGTGACAACATCGCCGTAGGCGTGGTTAGCTCGTTGCCTTGCATGAACTTGAGAGCCTTTGGTGAAGGGTGGATGCCACGCCATTGATTTGATGCGACCCGAGGACGCCCCGGGATGGGTGTGAAAGTGATTGGAATGTCCAACACTTGGAATTCGGTGGGGATCACCGCTTGCCGAACCGGATGTTGAGAGTAGCAACCCCAGAAGCTGTACGGGAAGTAGAGTCGTAGGCCTTGACGGTGTGGGTGAAGGCTTAAGATACTGTGGGCTTGATGTCAAGCGGGTCCATCATCTTGGCGGGCAAGACATTCATTCGGAACCTCCGTCTACCAACACGCGAGGAAGGCGACGCTCGTCCGGGTTTGGGCTGTGATGTAGAGCGGCTCATTGTGATCGGCCCCAAATTTTGGAAGGTCCAAATGCGTGAAGGTGATAATGTTGCCATAGTGGATGTTACCAATCATCGAATGACTTCATGCGGGGTTGCGTCCACGGGGACCATGGTACGGGCCGAGACTTTCCTCTAGCTTGAGCTTGTGAGGATAAGAGGAGGTGAGCGAGACCAGGGAAATGTTCGCACAGTCTGCTTGGTAGTGAGGATCGGGTCCTCTTTCAAGGAACTTGCGTCTGCGGTGGCCGGCCTGATTACGGCTCCGTCGGCTTTTGGTGGCCTTAGGTGGTAATGCATGGATTTGACCCGATCGGGTTAGAACAGTGACATCGGGTTTGGTCCCTTACGAGCAGTGCTGCGAGTTGAGCCATAGTTAGAGGAGGATTCCTCGTAGCATAGGGCCATGCGTCTTCCCTCAACTCATTGATTGTGGATGAATTCCCGGGAGCTTCGGCGGCTTGGCGGATTACTGTCCCGGGATGCGCTTGGGTGCCTCTGCGGGGAGGTAGCCTACGGTTTGGCGCTTGATTGTTCGAATGTCGGTGCACAACGGTGATTGCACGAGGCGAGCGTGCGTTGCGACCCTCCGGGGAGGTTGGAGAGTTCTCGGCTCAAACGAACGGTCTCCTTGATCTCTTCACGGTATATCGCGTTCCTTTCCTTCTTGCTTGAGCATACTCGGGCGATGCAGAGTTGGGTGCAGCGATACTCGTGGTTGGCTAGTTTTCCTCCACTCAGGCCCCGGATCAACCTTCTTGCGGCGGAGCTGCGTCGAGGGTTAATGCTGCGTTTCTTCCCATGTGAGAATAGCCGGTGCTTCCTTGAGCTGCGTGCGGCGATCTAGGTAAACTTCCATCGGGGAGAGTTTTCTCCTCGATTTATACGAGTGGCGGGTATGTCGGAAGGTGAGTACACGGCTTCCCGAACATCTGCCCATGTATTTGGTTCTTTGTCCCAGTTGATCGTTTACGTAAACGAAGGCATGTAGATTGTGGAATTTCCACTGAGTAGTTGCTCGAGGCAATTTCCATCCTCCTCCTGTTTTTAAATAGACCTTCCTCCCTGAGTTGGCCTTTCAATTTGAGTGCGGAGATGATCCGTTCCCATCCTCCCGAGGACCCTTGGGAGTCCGGTTTTGTTGACTTCATGCCCGGCTTGGAAGAGAATGGTTTCATCGTCTTCGTAAATTCGCTTTCACGAGAGAACTTGCTTTCCTCGGGAAGGTAAGCGGCGGGATTCGTTCCCGTGTCGTTCCATCTCCTAGGTCATCGGGACCGTTGACCACCCTTGGTTGGCAAAGGGGTTGGATGAGAACAGGACGGTAGTCAGGGAAGTTGCCATGGGCAAAACTCCTGAGGTCGAGCGGGTCTAGAGTGGCCTCTAGCTTTTACGTCAAGGCACTGTGACACTTTAAGGGCTTGGTCCACTGTAGGTCTTTCGAGCTTGGTCTTCGTCCCAAAGACGACTTTCTTGAGCGGCTAGCTCCATGAGAGCTTTCCTTGCGAGACCTAGGCGGTCTCAGTAGGTGCGCATCGTCGGCTAGTGTCGAGAACCGTGATTACATTCAAATCGCCGAATGGCGGAACACTTGGATTACATTGACGAAGGAAGTCGGGCCAGGACATTCCATGCGTCCTTCCTTGATCTCGATCACCAAGAAGTTTGCCCATATACGCTTGATTGACCCACGGGGGTATTGAATTCTGCAATGTTGACGGTCTCGTGATCTCGCTCGATCGCCGAGTCTATCAAAGCTAGCGATCGATTGGCGGGATATACGAATCCGGGGCCGTGACGGCTGGGAGCGAGAATCGAAGCGAAGCATGTTGATGCTTTGAGGTGGTCATTTCTGTGTCGGAAGGCGGCTGCGCCTTGCGGGAAGACTTTCACGAGATGTTTTCGGGGTGGGCTGGTGGAAGCGTTCCCGAGGTTGATCGACTTGTAGCGGGGTGAGGAGCTTGGTCTCCTTTCTTTGTTGCCCTTGGCCTTGGCGGCGCTTGAGGGTATAAGCTTGGCGACGGCACGGGCCGGTTGCCGGCAGGGTGGTACTTGGAAGTAGGGATGAGCTGCGAGCTCGCTTGGCTAGTGCCTCGTTTACCGTGAGCGAGCGGTCATCGAGGGTGACCTTGGTGTGGCGAGAATCGATAACAAGGACGGGATCCTTGGCTTCATCGGGATACACGGAATAGATGATATTGACGAAGTCGTCGTCATTCACTTGATCGAGAGGGATTCCTCGTTGCGTGAATCACGTGCTTCCAATTGTCGGATAGGCATGCATGCTTTGGACGTTGAGCTTGACAATTTCCATGGTATTGGAACCTTGGTCGTAGGTGACACGATCGGAAGGAGTTCCGTCCTCAAAGCGAGCATGTGAATGCGGAGGTGCGCTTGCGGGTGCACGCGTCACTCGACTCCCGGAGAGTCCAGATTCATCGTCATCGATCGCTCGATCCGGGTGTAGGGACGTATTGCGTCGGGTTGCGTTCTTTGGAGCGGCTAGGAAAATCTCGTACCCTTCGTTGGAGAAGAGGCTTGCAGGCGGGAATCCTCGTGGAGGACCCTTCCATACGACTTCCATTGCATACAATCACGAGATGAGTATGACGATACTTGTCGATTTTTATCACAAAGATCTCCTCACTGGCGGGGCGAGAGAATGAGTTTGAAGAATGCTTGATGAATCTCGGATTGGAGGCGGGGTTTATGTGCCGTATCATGGCGATATTCGGCGTTTCCTTCCAATCTGCCTCCAAGTGTTGGAAACGACGGTTGAACTTGATGTATCGGGCCCGCCGAGTGCACTTTGCTCGAGTACGTTTACATAGTTAGCATCTCCGGACTCGAGGATTACGATGAGATTTGCCCGATAGTCCCTTGGTTGATTCGAAGGAGGTAACCCGGTGCACGAGTGCGGACACGTTTGGCTACTTGTCTCGGCTTCGTTTCCTATGAGGAAGCTGTCCCCTCGGATGACTTCGAGATCTCCTGTCGGTTGATGAACTTGACACATTGATGGAGAGTGGAAGCTATGGCCTTCATGTGGTGTAGCCGAGGGCGTCCCAAAAGAAGTTTGTGAACTCGGATGGAATGTCCATCACGTGGAATTTTCTGGCACCATTTGGGTTTCGAACCAAAGTTCCGAGTCACCGTCCCAGGATGGGGCAGAGACGAGTTGTCGTAGGCCTTGATAGTCCGAGTAGACGGTATCGGATGGCTTTCATGGATGCGGAGAGCTCGCATCATGCGAGAGGGAGGACATTAACAGTGCTGACCCGTTATCTACCAATACTCCGGGAGTGATATGGTGTTGAGTTTGAGAGTGATGTCTGAGCTTCATTGTGCCAGGCGTCTGTGAGAATACCCCGTCCCGATCGCGCAGCATTCGGAGGTTTGAAATAATTAATTATATAAAGTCGGACCGAAAATGGGATATTCATTTAGTAGACACTCGATTTAAACTATATTAAAAATATTAATTTAAATTTTGAGAGTCGCCCATGCACTTTGATATAGCCCAAAGCTTTGAAAAAAAGGCTAAACGATTTGGTGGGTTCGGGAGAGTCAAGTTACGATGACGAAGAAGAAACGTTATCACTCCTGCTTTGCCCGGCGAATCGGTTACTTTCTAGCATGTGGGAATTGTTGGTTGTGTGTGCGGTGTTTACGAATAGATAGAAGAAGCGGGATCACATGCATAAGGAGGAGGGGAGAGAAAGAATTTATTGATGATCACACCCTAGAACCTTTGAGTTAGGCCCCCTCGGAAGGTGCACTAATCAACGTTCATCCTTGGGGGGATTGTTGATCATTGGGATAATTATAACTAAGGTGGAAGGGAAGTAGAAATAGTTCCTAGATCCATTGGGTTTCTTGGCGAAACCCTTAGATCATCCTCGGCTGTGCATATTTAAATATATTAAAACAATCCTAAATCTAGCATATATATGACATAAGCAAAAATAAAGTAATTAAAATATACTAAGCATGCAAATAATAAATCTAGCATAATAATAAGAGACAATAGCATAATAATACGACGAACAAAAATATTAACGGAAGAGTCTTACCTAATGATGGCAAGGCTTTTGGATCGAAATCTATGAAAGATTCGAAGAGAGTAAGAAGAAGTGTCGTGCAAAACAAGAGTAGTCTCGTTTCTCCAGTGGGTGTGTGCTTGATAAAATATTTAGACTTAAGAAAACTCGGAGTTTAGTCTCAAGTTTTTCTATGGAGGAAAACCTCGAGTTTTGTCTTGAGTTTTCCGTAGAATAATTCTACGTGTTCAAAGTGTGAGGCGGAGTGGGGTTTATATAGTGAAAAGAATTAGGGGAGGAACGGCTTCGAAAGCGATGTGGGGAAAAGGGAAAGGGTCGATCGGCCCATTTGTTACTTTGTGCCCAAATTCGACTTGGCCCCAAATGCGCAATGGCCTTGGCCCCAAATTGCACAGATGCATCTGGCACGGCCATTTGGCCAAGAAGTCTGGCCGGCCACCTGTCAATTCCCTCGGCCATGGTGCATTAGTGCAAAGGCCTCATTATTTTTGTATCATAAATATTCGTTTAGTCCCGCGATCTTCTCGTTGCATTTTGACCACTTTAATGACTTCTTTTGCAGAATTCGCTCTTTAGGATTTTATTTTTCATTTTAATCCCGGGAATTTTAATATATCAATTTCGTCCCAAATATTATTCCATATTTCCAGTTTAGTCCACTGAATTTTCCAATAATTCCAATTTGGTCCAAAAGCTTTCAAATGCCAATTTAGTCCCAGATTTTCCCAGTGCACTTCGAGTCCTTTTTCGGACCCGGGTACTAACAGTACGCCCCTCGGCGCGCTTCTTGTAAGGACAAGTGGGGTCGACGATAAGTAAAATAGGATCCGTCTACGAAAAAGGGATTACCCGGGAGGTAAGACAATGATTGTGAGGTTTGGACTCGAGGCTGAGTCACCAAATGGAAAGATGACCGGGTAGGTCAAGTGGCTGGACCCACGTCGGGCTACCTACGTATCCCAAGAGGAATCAAGCCAAGCCGTAGTTCGAACGTGGGCGTTTAGTACCAGAGTGGCGGACGTGCGGCGTCTCAAGCCAAAGATGCGATTTGTGGCAAGGCTTTGAGGATCGAATCTAAGGGCGATTCAGAATAATATTGAGAGGTGTACGGAAAGGGAGAATCAAGTGTAGTCTTGCCTTCTCCGTGGGAAAATATGTTGTGTGTGGAAAGGAAATTCAAGTATAGTCTTGATTTTCCCCTTTGAAAATCGTGTGTGATGGAACAAATCAAGTGTAGTCTTGATTTGTGAGATAATGTGTGGAAAGGAAATTCAAGTATAGTCTTGATTTTTCCCTTGAAAATTGTGTGTGATGGAACAAATCAAGTGTAGTCTTGATTTGTGAGATAATGTGTGGAAAGGAAATTCAAGTATAGTCTTGATTTTCCCTTTGAAAATTGTGTGTGATGGAACAAATCAAGTGTAGTCTTGATTTGTGAGATAATATGTGGAAAGGAAATTCAAGTAAAGTCTTGATTTTTCCTTGAAAATTGTGTGTGATGGAACAAATCAAGTGTAGTCTTGATTTCCATCTAGTGTGTGTGTGCAAATAAACCAAGTTTAGTCTTGATTTCACGTGCGAGAAGAAAGTGTATGGGGCAATGTGGGGGAAAAAAAGCTGGGTCAAAAAATCAAAGCCAAATATTTGACTTTGTGGGGACGAAGATCACCACCAAGATTTGAAATGTCCCGTGGAGATTCGCAGATTTGGCCCATCCCAGGGTGACCCAGATGAGGGACGGACCCTTTGAAAGTGCGGGGCGGACCCTTTGAAAATCTGAGACGGACCCTTTGAAATGGAGGATGAGACCTCTGAAATGCGGGACGGACCCTTTGATAATGCGGCACGGACCCTTTGAAAGAAGTACGGGGCCCGGACCGCTTTGAAAGATCTGCAGGACGGACCACTTTGAAATGGAGGATAGACCTCTACGAAATGCGGGACGGACCCTTTGAAGATGCGGGGCGGACCCTTTGAAGCTGCGGGACGGACCCTTTGAAGATGCGGGACGGACCCTTTGAGATGAACCCTCACGAAATGCGGGGCGGACCCTCACAGAATCTGAGACGGACCTTTTGAAATGGAGGATAGACCTCTAAAATGCGGGAAGCTGTAGGCGTAGGCTCCAAAGGACTTAGGCTGCTGTTTGTTAGTGAAGAATAGTTGTGTGAATTGATTGGGATTATTATGGCTTCCCGAGCCGAAGAAAACCAAGCTTGATTAAAAGATTGGGAGTAATCATTGCTAAGGCTTAGAGAGAAGGAGTCTTGTCTCCTAGGCTTAAGGCTAGGGTTCTAGAGAGGTATTTGTCACCTACGGGGCTTAAGGCTAGAGGTTTAGAAAGGTATTTGTCACCTAGGGCTTGAGGCTCAGGGTTTAGAAAGAGCATTTGTCACCTAGGCTTGAGGCTAGGGACTAGAGATATTTGTCACCTAGGCTTGAGGCTAGGGTTCCAAAGATGTTTGTCACACAGAGCAGAAATTTAGGGTTTAGAGAAACTATTGTCATCTAGGCGAGCTAAGTTTGAAAGTGTGTGTATCCACCCTAGGCTTGAGGCTAGGGTTTAGAAAATATTTGTCACCTTCCAGGCTTGAGGCTAGGGTTTAGGGTGTCATCTTTGGCTGAAATTTTAGGGTTTAGAAAGGTATTTGTCACCTAGGCTTGAGGCTAGGGTTTAGAGGAGGTATTTGTCACCTAGGCTTGAGGCTGGGGTTTGAGAAAGGTATTTGTCACCTAGGCTTAAGGCTAGGGTTTAGAAAGGTATTTACGTCACCTAGGTTTGAGGCTCAGGGTTTAGAGAGGTATTTCCCACCTAGGCTTGAGGCTAGGGTTTAGAGGTATTTGTCACCTAGGCTTGAGTGCTAGGGTTTTATCTGTCACCTAGGTTTTGAGAGCTAGGGTTTAAGTATTTCTCTAAACAAGAGGCTTGAAGGTTTAGGCAGAAAGGTTATTGGTTTAAACTAGGCGGAGCCGAGTAAGTGTCGATGATAGAAAGGTGGGATTAGGTAAGTTTTGATGTCCAGAGATAAGGGCCGAGTCATCTTAGCGAGAAGAGATACGTCTTTGATGAGACTTGAAGAGTTTGAAAATTTGTGGAGACCAAAGAGTGATTTTGTAAACAAGGTGCCAAAGAGGATAGCATTTTGAAAGCATGTTTATTTTGATAAGGAGGCCTTATGATCAATTATATTTCTAACTAACTTCCAAAGAGTTTGCCACATGCTTTGATCTTGATGACAAAGGGATAGTCCCTTCTTGCTAGACATGAGGATTCGTCGGAGCCTCGATTAGAGCCCTTTGGCCTTCACTATGAAGAACCACATAGTCGACCCATTTTTGTTGAGGAGCCCCAATGTTTGATGAAGTGACCTTGGCGAAGCCCCGATCGATGATGAATAAGCGGCTTGATTGATAATCTGGCAAACACCAGAAGGGAATGGCTGAAGCCCCAGTTGATGATGCATAGCAAGCCTTTGAAAGGAATCACAGTAAAGAGAGCACAGGAGAGAACGGCTTAGCCAGAAAAGCCCGAGTACTGGAGAGATTCAATGTATCCCTATTTGCAGACAGAGTCATCTTGCGGCCACGGGGGTGACCCCTCGTTTCGAACAATGGTCAATCAGTCGCTGGACAAGACTCGGAAATGTATATGTGTAGGGCGCATTTTTTCGAAAGGTGGGAATGGATCCCGAGTTCGTGTATGACACTTTCGCTTTTGGGTTTGACTCTTTTGGGAGAGTATAAGCATCACAAGGTGTGGAAAAGTGTATGGAAGCCTAACGCACGCAGAAAGACGGTGTTTGGCTCTATTTTCCTATGATGTAGAAAAAGAAAACTTGTCGAGACATTTGAAGAATTATTTTTATTCGAATTATATCTTGATTACTCGTGAATGGACCTTGATTGGTTTATCAAATTCCAATTATATAGGTAAACAAATGAATGTTTTGATTTGAAGGTGAAATTTGGCTTGTCTTTAGAAGGAGAAGGATGTTCCGTTGTTGCTTCTTTGCTACAGTTCGGTGGAAATTGTGGTGCGGAGCTGCCGTTGCATTCATCTCCTTCATGGGAAAGAATGAAAAATAGAAAAAAGATTGGGGTGGAAGAAAAGGTGGAATTGGCTCCGATTATAACCCAAAGATTTTTTCATTCCTTCAAGTGAAGATTCTTTGTTCCTTTGTTCTCGCATGGCCAGAGAGGGAGTAGTCCACAGCGCGTGTCTCCTTGCTTTTACCGGAGTGCCGGCGAGAGGCACGGATGCGAAAGCCCAGTGAGACTTTTGCGAGCGGTGTTTGAGGAGTCGTATGAACGAATTTCAAGAATAGGACGAGTTCCCAAACTTTTGAGAGAATATGTAATATGCTCACGTAGGATAACAAGTGACTCAAAAATCTGAATATGCATTTCTTTTAAATAATCTTTTGAGAATGCCATCCGGTAGCGGTTGTATAGCTGGGCTTTGGATTGCGATCGGTCATTAGGTGATGATTAACATGACCTCTTAAAGTGAGAGGTCGATTTGGGCCTTTCTTTGAGAGGTTGGTTTGAGGGATGTGTTTGGGATTTCTAAGGTGAAGGGATTTTCTTGTTGTTGCCTCTTCGGGACCTCTAAGAGTGAGGTTAACTTTGATTTTGGCAAGGTCAAGGGTGGTGATGGAATCCTCTAAAAGTGAGAGGATGGACTTTGGAATGGGTTTATGGGATTTGTCCAAGAGGGAATCTTTGTTGCTTCTTCTCGCGAGTTTGTTGTGGTTTCAAAGAGTAACTTGATCATGATAGGATCTTCACTCGACGTCTCATTTTCACAACCTTTGAGATGGGAGGTTCATTTCGGAGTGATGGAGGTTGTTTTTTTTTTTTTTTTTTTTTTTTTTAAACACCCTCTTATCGAGAAAAGCCTTCGGATTTGTTTGCTCGCGATAGCCCCTAGTGTATGCCTTAGGATGGTTTTACCTTTTCCCTCTTGGGTTTGGAGGTGGTCCCTTCGAGGGAGCCCCTTGTATGAGTATCTTTCGCATTCCGCCTTTCTTGAGCTTTGAGGTGATTACTTCCTTTGTGAGTCGAGGGAGCCCCTAGTATGGGCTTCTTCCTTAGGGTCTCAAAACTTGTCGATCTTGAAATGAAAGGGTATTATTTAGTGAGGATAAGGTTATGGCTTCCTATGGTGAGAGGTTTAAGCTTCAATTGCTACTGGATAGCATTCTCAAAAGAGTATTTAAAATAAATGCAAACTCAATTAACCGACTTATTAAGTAAGGCAGAATATATTCGGACCATAAGAAAGATATGTGAGCATATTCAATGAAAGCTTATCGATCGAATGGAAAATCAGAGGAGACGCGAGATTGGGGGTTGGTGAGCCCCAAGTTGATATTCATGTAGCACTTGCGAAGGATAGGAACAACTCCTTCTTTAAATTGTAGTGGCGTGAGCAGCTATTTTCTGATGATGAGCAACAACGGTCTTTGTGCTTGTCTTGACCATATGGAAAGGAGGTCAAGTGGGGGAGAGTGTATGAAAAGTATATGGTGGAGTATGGAGAGAGTGTATAGAGATGGTGTATAGAGATGGTGTATTGAGATGGTGTATAGAGATGGTGTATGGAGATGGTGTATAGAGATGGTGTATAGAGATGGTGTATAGAGATGGTGTATATAAGGAAGGGACGGTGAGTTGTTTACTCCAATCAAAGCATTCATTCATTGTTTACTTTATTAGCCGGTGAGTTTATCAGTGAGATTAGCAACCAATTGATAATTATAAATAAAATAATCTTCTTGAAAGTAATGCGAGATTATGTCTCAAGTCTAGAGAGAAAAGAAAGAAAGACCTTTTTTATTATTGAAGTAACTAATCTAAAGTGGACATTACATACCAATGCCCAAAGTGGAAGTAAGAAAGACACACTAGAACCTACAAGACTGAATGAATCTAAATCCTTCCTTGAAGTACGAGGGTTTCTTCATTAATGAGGCCTTGGGTCTTCCCTTGGTTGATCAATCTTTGAATTGAGCGTTTCAGTTGCACACATTTGTCAGTGGTATGCCCCGCGTACTTGTGGTATCTGCAAAACTTTGATGTATCTAAGTCTTCCCTTGGGTTAATAGGCTTGTAGTTCTCGAGCGGCTTGATCAAGTTCTTTCCCATCAAAATGTCGAAGAACTCACCCACAGGCATTCCTAAATCATCAAAATGTTCCTTGTTGATCTTCTTCTCGGGTATTGATGCCTTTAGTTGGTTGGTGGCCACAGCAGGTATCCTGAATGAGAAATTCTGATGTGTAGGACCATAAGAGGAACCATAAGCATGTGGATGATAGGGACCCCGGAATTGAACAGGAGGAGGAACTCTTCTCAAGTATTCCTGAATGTAGGACAAATGATGCTGCTCAATTTCATGCATGTCTTTGAGGAGGTTGATCACTCCCAACCTCATGTTTGAGACTTCTTTGAGGGCTTCAATGCTTTTCTCCAGAGACATGATGTAGAATTCTGTAAGAACATACGGCAGAGTCGAACCAATGAGTTGAATTAGACTCACAATTAATCTTAAGGCATCTCCGAAAAAATAGTTGAACTCCACAATTTGAGAGTTTGACCGGGCTGAAGTTGCCTACGTAACCCTTACCATTTAAGGTATGAGTCTCAGGTCACCGTAGTTCGAGGGGGCCCCGATTGATGATACAACCAGGGTTAAGTTTAGAGAAAGAGAGAGGATGAATGTAAAAGAGTCCGTTTGGTGAAAAAAGGAGAGGAAGATGACTCGATCCTTGGTCAAATATAAGTGAGGGTGATCTAGACGAGCTAATCGGACTTGGTAAGTTGGCTTAGGTAGGCCCTAGATGGTGGTTTGATCTATATGGGTCGAGAGAGGTTTGATCTAGGTGGGTCTTTGGCTGAAGGGTGCTAGAGATAAAGGATCTAAACTATGGATGGTTTTAAGGTTAAGGGAGCAAACTGCGGATGGTTCAAGAGATAAGAGGTAGAACTTTGAAGGGTCCTAACTTGAAGGATGTAGACCGTAGGTGGTCAAAGGTAGAGGTATGGACCATGGATGGTCCAAGAGATGAGGGGTGGACCTCGAAGAGTCTCAGGTGGAAAGGTGGACCTTTAATGGTACTAGATAGAGAGAGTGGACCTCGAAGGGTCCTAAATTGAGGAGTGGACCTTGAAGGGTCCAAGAGAAGAAGAGCGGACCTTGAACGGTCCAAGATATGAGGAGTGTGGACCTTGAAGGGTCCAAGAGGTGAGGAGTGGACCTTAAAGGGTCCAAGAGAAGAGGAGTGGACCTTAAAGGGTCCAAGAGAAGAGGAGTGGACCTTAAAGGGTCCAAGAGAAGAGGAGTGAACTTTGAAGGGTCCAAGAGAAGAGGAGCGGACCTTGAACGGCCCAAGATATGAGGAGTGGACCTTGAACGGTCCAAGATATGAGAAGTGGACCTTGAATGGTCCAAGATTGGGAGAGTGGACATAGTATAGGAAGAGCACCACGAAGGGTCAAAGAGTGGATCTTGAACGGTCCAAGCTAGAGAGGCCCGACCTAGGGCGGTCCGCGATAGAGGGTGTGGACCTTGAAGGGTCCAAGAAGTAAAGAGCGGACCTCGGAGGGTCCTAGAAATGGAGAGTGGACCTTGAAGGGTCCAAGAAGTAAAGAGCGGACCTCGGGGGGGTCCTAGAAATGGAGAGTGGACCTCGGAGGGTCCTAGAAATGAGGACCGGACCTCGGAGGGTCCTAGAAATGGAGAGTGGACCTCGGAGGGTCCTAGAGATGGAGAGTGGACCTCGGAGGGTCCTAGAAATGGAGAGCGGACCTCGGAGGGTCCTAGAAATGAAGAGCGGACCTCGGAGGGTCCTAGAGATGAGGACCGGACCTCGGAGGGTCCTAGAGATGGAGAGCGGACCTCGGAGGGTCCTAGAGATGGAGAGCGGACCTCGGAGGGTCCTAGAGATGAAGAGCGGACCTCGGAGGGTCCTAGAGATGAAGAGCGGACCTCGGAGGGTCCTAGAGATGGAGAGCGGACCTCGAAGGGTCCCTAGAGATGGAGAGCGGACCTCGGAGGGTCCTAGAGATGGAGAGCGGACCTCGGAGGGTCCTAGAGATGGAGAGGCGGACCTCGGAGGGTCCTAGAGATGAAGAGCGGACCTCGGAGGGTCCTAGAGATGGAGAGCGGACCTCGAAGGGTCCTAGAGATGGAGAGCGGACCTCGGAGGGTCCTAGAGATGGAGAGCGGACCTCGAAGGGTCCTAGAGATGGAGAGCGGACCTCGAAGGGTCCTAGAGATGGAGAGCGGACCTCGGAGGGTCCTAGAGATGAAGAGCGGACCTCGGAGGGTCCTAGAGGATGGAGAGCGGACCTCGGAGGGTCCTAGAGATGGAGAGCAGACCTCGGAGGGTCCTAGAGATGGAGAGCGGACCTCGGAGGGTCCTAGAAATGAAGAGCGGACCTCGAAGGGTCCTAGAGATGGAGAGCGGACCTCGAAGGGTCCTAGAGATGGAGAGCGGACCTCGAAGGGTCCTAGAGATGAAGAGCGGACCTCGGAGGGTCCTAGAGATGAAGAGCGGACCTCGGAGGGTCCTAGAGATGAAGAGCGGACCTCGGAGGGTCCTAGAGATGGAGAGCGGACCTCGGAGGGTCCTAGAGATGGAGAGCGGACCTCGGAGGGTCCTAGAGATGAAGAGCGGACCTCGGAGGGTCCTAGAAATGAAGAGCGGACCTCGGAGGGTCCTAGAAGTGGAGAGCGGACCTCGAAGGGTCCTAGAGATGGAGAGCGGACCTCGGAGGGTCCTAGAGATGGAGAGCGGACCTCGGAGGGTCCTAGAGATGGAGAGCGGACCTCGGAGGGTCCTAGAGATGGAGAGCGGACCTCGGAGGGTCCTAGAGATGGAGAGCGGACCTCGGAGGGTCCTAGAGATGGAGAGCGGACCTCGGAGGGTCCTAGAGATGGAGAGCGGACCTCGGAGGGTCCTAGAGATGGAGAGCGGACCTCGAAGGGTCCTAGAAATGGAGAGCGCCGGACTCAATGAGGGTCCTAGAGATGAAGAGCGGACCTCGGAGGGTCCTAGAGATGGAGAGCGGACCTCGGAGGGTCCTAGAAATGGAGAGCGGACCTCGGAGGGTCCTAGAAATGAAGAGCGGACCTCGGAGGGTCCTAGAAATGCAGAGCGGACCTCGAAGGGTCCTAGAGATGGAGAGCGGACCTCGGAGGGTCCTAGAGATGGAGAGCGGACCTCGAAGGGTCCTAGAGATGGAGAGCGAACCTCAGAGGGTCCTAGAGATGAAGAGCGGACCTCGGAGGGTCCTAGAGATGGAGAGCGGACCTCGGAGGGTCCTAGAGATGGAGAGCGGACCTCGGAGGGTCCTAGAGATGAAGAGCGGACCTCGGAGGGTCCTAGAAATGAAGAGCGAACCTCGGAGGGTCCTAGAAGTGAAGGATAGTTAAGCACTTTATTTATAAAAAAGCCCTCTATTTTTATAGAACCTACTCTTGGTTGGAAGGGATACCCTTTTTTCGCAACTAACTAAATGTCCTAAAGTGGTGGATCCTAACGACTAACCGTCTCATATAGACATTTATTATGATGTTTATGGGAAGTACTACAGACCCATGATAAGACAAGATCTTTTAACAAGCACTCGACCTTACATGGCACATCCTTTAAAAGGAAATCAAATTTTTAGTGCTCTTAATCTCTCGATAGATCTTGACTTATCATTGATTCGCAGTGACTTAACATAAAGACCTTATTAATTGTCTATATATGAAAAAGCTAGTCAAACCAACCGGTCACATGGAGTGTATTCTTAGCAAAGTGGGTGACACAAGGGTTAGATTTCGAGCTCCCATCGTGCGGCCAAGCGCAGATGAGTGGATGGCCAAGTGAGACTCGGAAGGGAGGCGACATGATCACCACACTTCCCGCACTTTGGCTTCTCCGAAGGGTTAAGGGGTGTCTGTGCAGTGTGACACGGACTCTAGTGGTAGTGTGAGGTAAAAAGTCTAATTCTTTTTAAGGAAAAAAGAAAAGGATTTATTTTTATTTACATGAGATGCATGCATGCAATGCAACAGTTAAGAATAGGAGAAAAATAAAAAAGAAGTAAAATACAACACCATACAAGAAAACGAAAGTCTGACCCACTTAGTTTGAAAAAGTTTCAAAACAGTCCCCAGCGGAGTCGCCACTGTGAATACCCCGTCCCGATGCAACGCGCATTCGGAGGTTTGAAATAAATTAATTATATAATGTCGGACCGAAATGGGATATTCATTTAGTGACACTCGCTTTAAACCATATTAAAATATTAGTTTAATTTTGAGAGTCGCCACGCCACTTTGATATAGCCCAAAGCTTTGAAAAAGGCTAAACATGTAATGGGGTTCGGGGGGTCAAGTTACAACGAGAAGAAGAAACGCTATCACTCCTATTGCCCGACGGATCGGTCTTTCTAGCATATGGGGTGTTGGTTGTGTGCGGTGTTTACAGGAATAGATAGAAGAAACGGGATCATGCATAAGGAGGAGGGGAGAGAAAGAATTAATTGATGATCACACCCTAGAACCTTTGAGTTAGGCCCTCGGAAGGTGCACTAATCAACGTTCATCCTTGGGGGATTGTTGATCATGAGACAATTATAACTAAGGTGGAAGGAAAGAAATAGTTCCTAGATCCATTGGGTTTCTTAGGCGAAACCTTAGATCATCCTCGGCTATAGCATATTTAAATATATTAAAACAACCCTAAATCTAGCATATATGACATAAGCAAGAAATAAAGTAATTAAAATATACTAAGCATGCAAACAATAAATCTAGCATAATAATAAAGACAATAATAATAAAGACAGAAAAAATAAACAGAAGACTTACCTAATGATGGCAAGGCTTTTGGATCGAATCTATGAAGATTCGAAGAACGTTCTTAATAAAATATTTAGACTTAGAAAACTCGAGTTTAGTCTCAAGTTTTCTATGGAGGAAATCTCAAGTTTTGTCTTGAGTTTTCCGTAGAATGATTCTGTGTTTAAAGTGTGAGGCGGAGTGGGGTTTATATAGTGAAAGGAATTGGGGAGGAACGGTTACGAAAGTGATGTGGGAAAAGGCGAAAGGTCGATCGGCACTTTTGAGAAGGGTCGATCGGCACTTTAAAAGAAGGGTCGATCGGCACTTTTGAAAGGGTCGATCGGCACTTTAAAGAAGGGTCGATCGGCACTTTTGAAAAGGGTCGATCGGCACTTTAAAAGAAGGGTCGATCGGCACTTTTGAAAAGGGTCGATCGGCACTTTTGAGAAGGGTCGATCGAACCTTTCTAAGAAGGGTCGATCGAACCTTTTTTGAGAAGGGTCGAATAAACCTTTGCGTAGATCTTGTTCTCGCGTTCGATTTGATATGCGGTGGGCCCAAAACGGAGTTCGTATGAGAAAGTTATGGCCTTCAGAAGTTTTAGCTGACATTTGGTCTATCGGGATTCTAAAACTACAAATAAGGGCTTTCGGGGAAATATTACTTGAGCCTATTGAAACTCATAAATGTCTGAGAGTTCCTCAGAGGTTCCTTAATGCCTATCAGGGGTATTTTCAGGTCGGGTACTAACAAAAGCGCGTTTTCTCAGAGTCCTAATTGGTTGGAAAAGAGCGTGTCTTCTTTTTCGCAACTAATCCTAGAGCTCTAATCAGTGGATCTCGTCACTACGCTTATAAGCCCCTCGTTTCCATTGTAGATCATCTTTCTCAGGACGGACTATCCCGAGCGAGGTCTGATAAGGCAAGCGAGTTCCACCGACAAAGGAAAAAATTGAACTTAAGGCTAGCTGATCAGGCAAACTTTCAACGTGTGTGACGTACGGGCCACGGTCGAAGTCAACGTCCTTAAGTTAAGGCGGGGATCATGCCAAAATTTGGGCATGACCTTCTCTGACTTTCGCTTGTGCGAGACCTTTAGCTTTTAGCGTTGGCCAAGTTGTGGGCGGCACGGTACATACGGCGAGGTTTGGTGACACGGCGTCACATTGAACCTTCGGGTATATTTTTTTCGGCGAGCTCCGCGTCAAAGTCAAGGCTGAAAAGCTCAAGACTTCGGGTCGGGAACGACCTTCGGTCTCAAACTCTCGAGCTTGACTCGGAGCGGGGCCCGGAGTGAAAAACATACACTTAGGCTTTATGACACGAGCTAAGCCAAAAACCAACCGGGGTCTTGGACAAAGTGTGACACAAGGAGTGCATGGCTTACACGGGCTAGGATGGGATGTTTGGGATGACCCAATGCGCCCCCGAAAGGTGTACGGCGAGACTCAATCGGAGTGCAAGCGATAAGGCCATCCCGGGTTAGGGGTTGTAGTGTGCGGTGTGCAGAGGCGGCAAGTGCACGTGAAGTGCGGTGTTCGAGGCGGCAAGTGCGCGTAGTGTGCGGTCACTAAAATTCTTTTACGAGTAAAAGCAGAGATTTTGAGAATGTGTCTTAAAGAATTTATGATGCCTTGTTCAAAGAACTGACATGAAAATCAAACATGAATGGGAATGCACAAACATGGTAAGATTTTAAAAAGTTGACAATGTAATGCCTTTCAAACAAAAAACCGTTCGAGGTTTAAAGGAACACACACACGAAAACGAGGAAGGGTGAAAGTAGGACCCACGGAAGGCTTTTTTGAAAACAATGGTAGTTTTGAAAAAAGTATCTTGTCCCAGCCCGAGTCGCCCAGAAATTACCCGATCTTTTCGCGCGCAGGCGGCGGAAAAGGCGGTTGTCTTTCGCGGGGGGTTGGTGTCTGAGACCTCGCTTCACGGGAAGGAGCAGAATGAGGAGTCGCCACGCGGTTTTTGTATTTTGAGCCCAAACGTTGAGAAACGGCTATTGCGAAAATGTGTCGTTTTTATTGGTAGCAAAAACTTAGGAAAAGGCTTTGAAAACGGGGATCATTTTTTATTGGCGGCAAAAACGAGTAAAAAGCTTTTTAGTACCGAGAGATTGTTAGGTTCGGAGGTCACGTTACGTTTCGGGTAGAGTATTACGAGATTGCCCGAAACGCCTCGCATGACGAGTCTTTCTACTTTTCTCGAAATCGTGTGTGTGTGTGTGTGTCTTTTGAAATGGGGGCTTGAATGACAAGCTTAATCTTGGTTTGAGTGACAATGACGTTGATTAGGTGACTTTGTTTGAAAAGACGGCGTTTGAATGACAAACGTCGGTTTTGAGTTTGAAATGAGCGTTTGCGTGGCAAACTTCGACTTTGAAGTTGAAATGAGCGTTTGCGTGGCAAACGTCGACTTTGAAGTTTGAAATGAGCGTTTGCGTGGCAAAGCGTCGACTTTGAGTTGAAATGAGTCATTGTTAACGATTTTTACGAGAAAAATGCGTATTAAATGATTTTAAGTGTCAAATGGCGGCTTTGAGTTTGAAGACGAGCGTTCGGAGGCCGAACGTCATTTCGCGCGTTTTGAAAGAGAGTTCGACGGACGAACTCCGGTTTTGAACCGGGCATTACATTGTTAACGATTTTTACGGGAAAAATGCGTATTAAATGATATGCGATCAACGAATCGGGTTGCGACTCGGACTTTTGAAAAGTAAATACTATCACAATCCAAACGGATCGGACTTGTAAATGACAGTATTTAAAGCGGTGTCAACGGAATCAAACGATCCGGAATTGTAAATGACGATCAACGAGGCCAAACGGCTCGGAAGTGTAAATGATGATCAACGAGGCCAAACGGCTCGGAATTGTAAATGACGATCAACGAGGCCAAACGGCTCGGAATTGTAAATGACGATCAACGAGGCCAAACGGCTCGGAATTGTAAATGACGTGAAAGTAAACGGAGCAGGCAAGTCGGAACGCCGTTTTAACCGTGATTACTTCTCTTACGGAAAGAGAAGAGGATCGAGGGCTAAAACGTATCGGACCGTTAGGCGGAGGTGTCTACATTTTGACAATGACGTTCGAAACTTGATTATAGCGGCGGGTGCGTAAACCGAGACGGAACGGAAGATTCAGAGAGAGGGAGTTATAGCTATGGCTAGGGTCGACTCCTTTGGCTCGGGAGGTGTGCACGAGACACGGACAGTTATTCGAAAGGTTGTTTCGAAGTTGTAGGGTGCGTATTTGATCGAAATATGAAGGTTTCACGCGAATCGAGACAAAACGGGAGCTCGGGAGAGGTGGAAACCAGTTTGGACCGTGGGGTTTGTGATTTTTTGGTATCCAAAATCCTCTCCTTGCCTTTGTGACAACTTCTATTTATAGGGTGAAAATTGCCGGTAGGAGTCCGTGCCGGACTTGGGTGAATTTCGGGGTTTCTGGAATTTTGGAAATCTGGGGACTTGGCTGGCAATTTCAGGAAAATTGCACAGTGAGTCCGGCCGGACTTGGCTTGCAAACCAGGGGTATTTTGGTCTTTTGGCCTTGATTTTTGATTGACGAGTGACTAGAGGGAGGTGGCATGCAGGACACGTGTCCTGTGACTCACCAGAAGTGTGGGAGTTCGTTCCCCGATCCCGGTTTTGTCCCTTTTTTAAAATAACAGTCCGGGAAATGTTCGAAACGCCCCCGGAAAGTGCCGAAAAATGCATTTTTCAGGGAAAGCCATACTTTTACGTGAGATGTCACGTGTTAAGTACGGTTCGACGTCGGGATGCACGGGGCAGTCCCGAGACGTCTCGTTGGCACAGCAACGGGGAGTTTAACGAGTTCCGATTAACCTGGAGCGGGCCAGTTAACGGATTTCGGTTAACTTTCTGACGGATTTGGACGATCCGGATTTGGGTACTTACATTTATGCCCCTGGCATTTCCAATCATATCAATCAAATTTTTCCCTCCAGTGCCCCCGAGGCTTATTTTACAAATTTATCCCCTGTGGATCATTTTATTTGCCTTTGGCATTTTTAATTCACTTCTTTTACAAAATTATCGGGTACATCCCACTTTCTTTACAAAAATCATTGAGTCCTTCTTACTTCTTTACAAAATGCATTCTCTCTCGCGATCTCCGTCATTCCAAGGTGGAAGAATGACATTTCGCTCTCTCTTTCGAACTCCGTTATTCCAAGGTGGAAGAATAACATTTCGATCTCTCTCGCGATCTCCGTCATTCCAAGGTGGAAGAATGACATTTCGCTCTCTCTCGCGATCTCCGTCATTCCAAGGTGGAAGAATGACATTTCGCTCTCCCTCGAGATCTCCGTCATTCCAAGGTGGAAGAATGACATTTCGATCTCTCTCGCGATCTCGCAGTCATTCCAAGGTGGAAGAATGACATTTCGCTCTCTCTCTCCTTCGATCTCCGTTATTCCAAGGTGGAAGAATGACATTTCGCTCTCTCTCGCGATCTCCGTCATTCCAAGGTGGAAGAATGACATTTCGCTCTCTCTTTCGATCTCCGTTATTCCAAGGTGGAAGAATGACATTTCGATCTCTCTCGCGATCTCCGTCATTCCAAGGTGGAAGAATGACATTTCGCTCTCTCTCCTTCGATCTCCGTTATTCCAAGATGGAAGAATAACATTTCGATCTCTCTCGCGATCTCGAGTCATTCCAAGGTGGAAGAATGACATTTCGCGCTCTCTCTCCTTCGATCTCCGTTATTCCAAGGTGGAAGAATAACATTTCGATCTCTCTCGCGATCTCCGTCATTCCAAGGTGGAAGAATGACATTTCGCTCTCTCTCTCCTTCGATCTCCGTTATTCCAAGGTGGAAGAATAACATTTCGATCTCTCTCGCGATCTCCGTCATTCCAAGGTGGAAGAATGACATTTCGCTCTCTCTCTCCTTCGATCTCCGTTATTCCAAGGTGGAAGAATAACATTTCGATCTCTCTCGCGATCTCCGTCATTCCAAGGTGGAAGAATGACATTTCGCTCTCTCTTTCGATCTCCGTCATTCCAAGGTGGAAGAATGACATTTCGATCTCTCTCGCGATCTCCGTCATTCCAAGGTGGAAGAATGACATTTCGCTCTCTCTTTCGATCTCCGTCATTCCAAGGTGGAAGAATGACATTTCGATCTCTCTCGCGATCTCCGTCATTCCAAGGTGGAAGAATGACATTTCGCTCTCTCCTTCGATCTCCGATTATTCCAAGGTGGAAGAATAACATTTCGCTCTCTCTCGCGATCTCCGTCATTCCAAGGTGGAAGAATAACATTTCGCTCTCTCCCCTTCGATCTCTATTATTCCAAGGTGGAAGAATAACATTTCGATCTCTCTCGCGATCTCCGTCATTCCAAGGTGGAAGAATGACATTTCGCTCTCTCTCTCCTTCGATCTCCGTTATTCCAAGGTGGAAGAATAACATTTCGATCTCTCTCGCGATCTCCGTCATTCCAAGGTGGAAGAATGACATTTCGCTCTCTCTCTCCTTCGATCTCCGTCATTCCAAGGTGGAAGAATGACATTTCGATCTCTCTCGCGATCTCCGTCATTCCAAAGGTGGAAGAATGACATTTCGCTCTCTCTCGCGATCTCCGTCATTCCAAGGTGGAAGAATGACATTTCGCTCTCTCTCGCGATCTCCGTCATTCCAAGGTGGAAGAATGACATTTCGCTCTCTCTTTTGATCTCCGTTATTCCAAGGTGGAAGAATGACATTTCGATCTCTCTCGCGATCTCCGTCATTCCAAGGTGGAAGAATGACATTTCGCTCTCTCTCCTTCGATCTCCGTTATTCCAAGGTGGAAGAATAACATTTCGATCTCTCTCGCGATCTCCGTCATTCCAAGGTGGAAGAATGACATTTCGCTCTCTCTCCTTTGATCTCCGTTATTCCAAGGTGGAAGAATAACATTTCGATCTCTCTCGCGATCTCCGTCATTCCAAGGTGGAAGAATGACATTTCGCTCTCTCTCCTTCGATCTCCGTTATTCCAAGGTGGAAGAATAACATTTCGATCTCTCTCGCGATCTCCGTCATTCCAAGGTGGAAGAATGACATTTCGCTCTCTCTCTCCTTCGATCTCCGTCATTCCAAGGTGGAAGAATGACATTTCGCTCTCTCTTTCGATCTCCGTCATTCCAAGGAGGAAGAATGACATTTCGATCTCTCTCGCGATCTCCGTCATTCCAAGGTGGAAGAATAACATTTCGATCTCTCTCGCGATCTCCGTCATTCCAAGGTGGAAGAATGACATTTCGCTCTCTCTTTCGATCTCCGTTATTCCAAGGTGGAAGAATAACATTTCGATCTCTCTCGCGATCTCCGTCATTCCAAGGTGGAAGAATGACATTTCACTCTATCTTTCGATCTCCGTTATTCCGATTCCAGGTGGAAGAATAACATTTCGATCTCTCTCGCGATCTCCGTCATTCCAAGGTGGAAGAATGACATTTCGCTCTCTCTCCTTCGATCTCCGTTATTCCAAGGTGGAAGAATAACATTTCGATCTCTCTCGCGATCTCCCGTCATTCCAAGGTGGAAGAATGACATTTCGCTCTCTCTTTCGATCTCTGTTATTCCAAGGTGGAAAAATAACATTTTGATCTCTCTCGCGATCTCCGTCATTCCAAAGTGGAAGAATGACATTTCGCTCTCTCTTTCGATCTCCGTTATTCCAAGGTGGAAGATAATATTTCGATCTCTCGCGATCTCCGTCATTCCAAGGAGGAAGAATGACATTTCGCTCTCTCTTTCGATCTCCGTTATTCCAAGTTGAAGGAATAACATTTCGATCTAGTCAAAGCTTGAACTACGATCAAGGCTTGATTCCTCCGGATACGTAGGTAGCCTTTTATAAAAGGTCCACCATTCGACCACTTTGGTCACCCTTTGTTTCTTTGTCACTCCTCGGTGATAAAGCAGCCCCTCATAGAGGTTCGTATATCCGACCACCTTGGTCACTCCTAGCATCTCCCCGGTGGATCAATTGCTTGACCTCCTAGGTCATTTTCTCTTCTATTTCCCCGGCCAAGAGACCCGGTTTCTCTTCTTCCTTCCCCAAATGGATCCTAATTCCGAACTACGGCTGGCTTGATTCCTCCGGATACGTAGGTAGCCTTCCAGAGGTTCCAGCCACTCGACCACCTTGGTCACCCAATCCGTCTCGGCATTCGCCAGATCGGATCCTTTCTATCGACAACCCCACTCGCCTTGCAAGTGACGTTGCCGAGGGGCTTCTGTAAGTACCCAAATCGGCTCATGCCTTCCTAAGCAATTTCCCGGCAATTTCGGTAAGTTTCCCGGTAATTCCCCGGACCTTCCTAGTGTTTCGGAAATGTTCTGGAACAGTCCCAAATTAAATTAAGGGCTGAAGGGAGCCTTCCTAATTAAGAAACACGTTTTTCTTAATTAGGAAGAGGGTTCTAGAATTTGCCACCTTGCATGGTTCTAGAAATGCTGAGTCACAATGGATAATGCCGCACGGCTGCATTAGCTCGCTGTCCCTAGCCGCACGGCTTCATTAGCCTTATCCAGATTACCTATAAATAGAGGCCTCCTCTACCCATTTCAACACACAACATTACCACCCCAAAAACAATACACCCACACCGGTCACTCCCAAGACGTGAAGAATATTGGTGAAGGCTCAAGAAAGTGAAGAAGAAGCTAAAGAAGCCATCTCCCTCCTCCTTGAAGACCCAAGACCAACCTCTCCTCCTAGCTCCGTTCGAAGAAGCAAAGGAAGCAATTGGTAACCTCGCACGCCCTAACCTTGCTTTTAATTAATATACTTGCTCATTGCATTCATATATCTTGCTTGGGACTTGGCATTTATTCATAAAGATCACATCTTTATCACCCCCTTTCCCTTTTGCATGCATTAAGACCTCATTTGTCATAAAAATGTAGTCTTTTTCATAAAGGTGCATCCTTTGCACCTAAAACCCCTATTTTCAAATAAAAATGTCATTTTTATGCATCATTTGCACATAAAAATCCAATCTTTTCAATAAAAATGCATCATTTGCATTCAAAAACCTTTTCCAATGCATCATTTGCATAAAAATCCTATCTTTACGCATCACTTGCATAAAGATCATTTCTTTCAATCAAAAAGCATCATTTGCTAAAACCAAAAATATCATCTTTTCATTAAAGAGTCATTTTTCATCATGCATTTCCCCTTTCCCCCAACCTTGGAACGGACCGGTGTAAAAGATCCTATCTTTACATCGTTCCTTCCATTAAAGGTTCACGATCTCTTTAGAAAGGGACACCTTGAACCCTATATCTCCGATTATCGCTTAAGAAAGAGTATGAAGCATCTATATGAGCTCGGCCGTCTTAAAGCGTAGGATTGATGGGCTAAGGACCCTCCTTTTCTAAAGAACCTCATCTTTGACCAAAAGAGAGTCATTCTCTCGATCACGCAAGTCCCGAGGGTCCCGAGATTAAAATGCGATGATCACAAGTCATAAGATGAGGACGGGATCATAATCCCAAATACATAAAATTCCAAGGAATCCCGAGCGACAACCAACAAATGGTTTGTACGTCCGGAAGACAACTTGGGACATTCCCCCCTTTTTCTCAAACACATGCACACAAGAAAGCACGCAAGCAAGCACGATTAATGAAATCTTGGGAGACTTGCTCCGGCAAGGCACTTTGGGTGAACGCCAAACGTTCTTCCCAAGGGGTAACTTAACCTCCGAACCCAAGTAAAAAACCTTTTTTTCAAAGTTTTGAGGTAATCAAAATGGCGTGGCGACTCCGTTTTTTAAATAACTCGGATGTCTTCAAACTCGCGTGAATCCAACAAAATTTGGGCACCACATTCACAATGATTGAGGGATCGAGTCCTGGCATGTCCTGATATGACCAGGCGAACACGTCAACATACTCCCGGAGGAGACTTATCAGGGCTTCTTTTACGCATCGGCGAAGAAACCGCCCACTTGTGTCTCTTTAGGCTCTTGCACGACCCCCGGGTTCACTTTCGTCATAACCTCTTCGGCGGCTTGGGCCCGGTTGTCCTCTTGGTCAACTACACGCTCGAGAACTTCCTTAATGTATTGTTCGTTTAATGTGTCTGCTTCTTTATCAATTGAATTATTAACGTCTTTTAAGTTGTTTGTTAACTTATCAGTTGTTAAAGTGGCAATGAGAGGATACTCCGAAAGGTCAGAATTTTCATTAAACAAGAACGGAAATACATGGTTGGCTACATTATCATAGTCCTCCGCGTAAGGCCGTTGGATGACTCGGAGGGCTGGACTCGACAAGGGACCGACTCGCAGGGTTTGAGACCGGGTTTAGGGAGATGTGGGTGCGGGCCCGGCTTGTCTTCCACTTCTGCTGGCTTGCCCTTGGTCCGGTGAAGGTTACCCAATTCTTGATGGCATTGCTGGATGCTTGATGAGGGTTTGGGGATCGAGAGGCTTGGCCTCGCTGTCCCAATCATGGTGATCATGCTTGTTTTCGGAGCCCAGGTCAATCAGGTTTGGCACCTCCATGACTTCTTCAAAAGACTACGTAGAGCCGGTCCCACCGAGAGCGTCTTCTATGAATTCCGGTTCCTTCTGTTTTGGAGTTACTGTCTCGAACCTCGGCCTCGGTGGATGATCCGAACAATTTGTTTCCCATGGAGAGTACCCTTGAGTTGCTCCTCCAAGTCTCGGGATTCCCTTGAATGTGTGCTCGTCTTTGGGCTGGTGGCGGTTGGTCCAGTAGAGCCGTGATGTCGAGAACGCTCCCCTTATCAGATTAGCCTTGAGTCCTCTGAAACGCTTGAGGTCCCGTGCTAGCTTTTCCATCCTTTCTGTAGTCTCTGTGCTGACTTTCCCTGCTTCTTTATCATCTTCATCAGTTCCACTGTCGGTCCCCTCACTTCTGCTGTCGGTTCAGCTGTCGGTCCCCTCAGTTTTGCTGTCAGTTCCCTTGTCAGTCCCCTCAGTTCTGCTGTCGGTTTCCTTGTCGGTCTCCTCAGTTCTGCTGTCGGTTCCCTTGGTGAAGTAATGAGCGAGGTTGAAACTGTAAGGTCGAAGGTTGGGTGTGCCGTTGGAGGTTCCCCTTTTGCGGGCTGCTGCCTTGGTGCGGGCGAGCCTTGTCTTTCTTGATATCGGCCGGTGTTGGCACGTAGTCAAGCCCCTGGACCGTGGTGTGGTCCTTGACTTCAATAACTTGGTGTTGGCCTTGTAGCCTTTTGCCGAGCCCCGGTCCCTGGATGAAGTTCATGAGTTTCATCATCCTCATGGCAAAGGTGAGGAATCTGTCGTGTGAAGACAAATGGAAGGTCCACGCTGCATATTTGGATCTTGGAGGTCTCTGTGAGTGAATCCGAGCTAATGCCATGTCGTCATTATGCTTGATTTCTAACACCGGAATGTCGTTGGTGCTTTGGTCCCCTCGGTGGTGACGCCGGTCGCCGTAGGCGTAGTTAGCTCGTTGCCTTGCATGAACTTGAGGCACTGATGAAGGGTGGATGCCACGCCATTGATTTGATGCGGCCGGGGATGCCCCAGGATGGCTGTGAAAGTGATTGGAATGTCCATCTTGGAATTCGGTGGGGATCACCCGCTTCGAACTGTATGTTAAGAGTAGCAACCCTGAGAACCGTACGGTAAGTAGAGTCATAGGCCTGACGGTGTGGATCAAGGCTTTAGATCTGTGGGCTTGATGTCAAGCAGGTCCATCATCTTCGCGGGCAAAACATTCATTCGGAACCTCCGTCTACCAACACGCGGGGAAGGCGACGCTCGTCCCGGCTGGGTGTGATGTAGAGCGGCTCATTGTGATCAGCCCCAAATTTTGGAAGGTCCAAATCTGCAAGGTGATAATGTTGCCATAGTGGATGTTGCCGATCATCTCGAATGACTTCATCCAGGTTGCATCCCACTGGACCATGGTACGGGCCAGGCTTTCCTCTAGCTTGAGCTTGTGAGGATATGAAGAGGTGAGCAGAGACCAAAGGGAAATGTTCGCTCGAGCCGCTGAGCCGAGTGAGGATCGGGTCCTCTTCTGTGGAACTTGCGTCTTCGGGTGGCCGACTGCAGATTACTGCTCCGCAGCTTTTTGGTGGCCTTAGGTGGTAATGCATGGATTTGACCCGATCGGGTTAGAACGCTGCGACATCCGGTTTGGTCCCTTCAACAGGCCGCTCTGAAGTTGAGCCATAGTTAGAGGAGGATTCCTCGTTGCATAGGTCCATAGGTCTTCCCTCAACTCATTGACTGTGGATGTATTCCACGAAGCTTCGGCGGCTTGGCGGATTCTATCCCAGGATACTGGTTTAGGTGCCTCTGCGGGAGGTAGCCTACGGTTTGTGTTCGAATGTCGGTGCACAACGGTGGTTGCTCTGAACCCGAGCGTGCGTTGCGACCCTCCAGAGGAGGTTGGAGAGTTCTCGGCTCAAGCGAACAGCCTCCTTGATCTCTTCACTATATCACGTTCCTTTCCTTCTTCTTGAGCATACTCAGGAATTCCAGAGTTAGGAGTGCAGTGATACTCATGGTTTGCTAATTTTCCTCCACTCTTGGCCCGAGATCAACTTTCTTGCAAATGGAGCTCGTTGCGTCGAGAGTTAATGCTGCGTTTCTTCCCATGTGAGAATAGCCGGTGCTTCTTTGAGCTGCGTGCGGCGGTCTAGGTAAACCTCTATCGGGAGAGTTTTCTCCTTTGTTTTATCTGAGTGGCGGGTATGCTCGGAAGGTGAGTACACGGCTTCCCGAACATCTTCCCATGTAAGTTCTTTGTCCCAGGTTGATCGTTTACGTAAACGAATGCCTCGGTCTGTGGAATTTCCCGAGTAGTTGCTCGAGATGAATTTCCATCCTCCTCTTGTTTTTAAATAGACCTTTCTCCCCTGAGTTGGCCTTTCAATTTGAGTGCGGAAATGATCCGTTCCCATCCACCCAGACCCTTGGGAGTCCGGTTTTGTTGACTTCATGCCCGACTTGGAAGAGAATGGTTTCATCGCCTTCTGCCGTCGCTTTCACAAAGAACTTGCTTTCCCCGGGAGTGTAAGCGGCGAGATTCGTTATGCTGTGTCGTTCCATCTCCTAGGTCATCGGGTCCGCTGACCACCCCGGCTAGCAAAGGGGTTGGATGAGAACAAACGGTAGTCCAAAGTTGCCGTGAGCAAAACTCTTGAGGTCGAACTGTCTAGAGTGGCCTCTAGCTTTCTGCGAAGCCGCTGCCGTGACACTTTAAGGGCTCGGTCCACTCGCCGGCTTTCGAGCTTGGTCTTCGTCCCAAAGACGGCTTTCTTGAGCGGCTAGTTCCATGAGGGCTTTCCTTGCGAGAGCTAAGCAATCTCCGTAGGTGCGCATCATCTCGACTAGTGTCCAGAACCGTGATTACATTCAAATCGCCTAATGGCGGAAACACTTCGATTACGTTGACGAAGGAAGTCTGGATCGGACATTCCATGCGGCCTTCCTTGATCTCGATTACCAAGAAATTTGCCCATATCTCGTTGATTGACCCCACGGGGGTATTGAATTCGCAATGTTGATAGTCTCGTGATCTCGCTCAATCGCCAAGTCTATCGAGCTAGCAAATCGGTGGTAGGATGCTCGAATCCGTGGCCGTGACGCGTGGGAACAGAATCGAACTGGAGCATGTTGATGCCGAGGTGGTCATTTCCTATGTCGGAAGCCGACTGCTCAGGGGGAAGACTTTCCACGCATGTTTTCGGGGTGGCCGCCGGAAGCGTTCCCGAGATTGATATGACTCGTAGCCAGGTGAGGAGCTTGGTCTCCTTCGCTGTTGCCCTTGGCCTTGGCGGCGCTTGAGGGTATAAGCTTGGCGACGGCACGGGCCGGTTGCCACTGGGACTCGGGTACTGGAAGTAGTGATGAGCTCGAGCCCGCTTAGCCGCAGCCTCGTTTACTATGAGCGAGTGATCATCGAGGTGACTTTTGCATCAGAAATCGATGATAAGGATCGGATCCTTGGTAACATCGGGATATCTGGAATAGATGATGTTGATGAAGTCATTGTTAGCCACTTTGTCGAGAGGATTCTTCGTTGTGTGGACCGCTTGCTTCCAATTGTCGGATAGCCGCACTGTCATTGGACGTTGAGCTTGACAATTTCCATGGTATTGGAGCCTTGGTCGTAGTGACCTGATTGGAAGGAGTGCCGTCCTCAAACCGAGCATGTGAATGCGGAGGTGCGCCGCCCGGTTCCGCGTCCTCGACTCCGGAGAGTCCCCGACTCGTCGTCATTCCGACGGTTCAATCCAAACGTAGGGGACGTATTACAGTCAGGTGCGTTCTTTGGAGCGGCTAGGAAAACATCATGCCCTTCATTGGAGAAGAGGGGTGCAGCGGTGTAAGTACCCAAATCTAGCTCATGCCTCCCGGTTAAATTTTCCTAGAATTTCAGTAAGTTTTCCTAATTCCCCGGACCTTCCTAGTGTTTCGAAAATATTCCGGAACTGTTCCAAATCATATATGGACTGAAAGGGAAGCTTCCCAATTAAGAAACACGTTTTTCTTAATTTGGGAAAGCTTCTAGAATTTGCCACCTTGCATGTTTCTAGAAATGCTGAGTCACAAGGGATAATGCCGCACGGCTGCATTAGCTCAAGGTCTCTGGCCGCACGGCTTCAATGGCCTTATCCAGACTGCCTATAAATAGAGCCCTCCTCTACCCATTTTAACAACAACAATACCATCACTCACATATAATACGAAGAAAATCCTCCCAAGAGCTGCTGGAAGTCCAAGAAGGTGAAGAAGAAGGCCAAGAAGCCACCTCCCTCCTCCTTGAAGATCCCAAGATCAACCTTCCCATCTAGCTCAATCCTAAGAAGAAGAGGAATCCATTGGTAACCTCGCACGCCCTAAACTTGCATTTAATTGCTTTATGTGATTCTAATTGCTCATTGCATTTCATATAATTGCTATTATCTTGTTTGGGACTTGGTAGATTAAAGATCATATCTTTATACCCTCTTTCCCCCTTTACATGCATTAGGCATCCTTTGCCATCAAAGATGTAATCTTTTGAATCAAAGGTGCATCCTTTGCACCTAAAAACCCTATTTTTACATAAAAATATCATCTTCATGCATCCTTTGCATATAAAAATCTAATCTTTATGATAAAAATGCATCCTTTGCATATGAAAACCTTTTTCAAGCATCCTTTGCATTAAAGATCATATCTTTATCCTAAATTAGCATCCTATGCTTTCCAAAATACAATCTTCATGCATCCTTTGCATATTCAAATCCCAATTTCTTCATAAAAATGCATCATTTGCATAAAAATCATGTCTTTATGCATCCTTTGCAAATAAAGATCATTTCTTTAAATCAAATGCATCCTTTGCAACCCACAAAAATGTCATCTTTTCACTAAAAATGTCATTTTTACATGCATTCCCCATGTCCCCATTAACAACCTTGGAACGGACCGGTGTAAAAGATCCTATCTTTATATCGTTCCTTCCATAAAGGTTTCATAGTTTCTTTAGAAAGGAACAACCTTGAACCCTATATCTACGATTATCACTTAGGATGAGTATGAAGCATCTATATGAGCTCGGCCGTCTTAAAGTGTAGGATTGATGGGCTAAGGACCCTCCTTTTCTAAAGAACCTCATCTTTGACTATAAAGAGAGTCATTCTCTCGATCATGCAAAGTCCCGAGGTTAAAAATGCAATGATCACAAGTCCAAGATGAGGACGGGATCATAATCCCGGATACATAAAATTCCAAGGAATCCCAAGCGACAACCAATAAATGGTTTGTACGTCCGGAAGACAACTTGGGACATTCCCTCCCCTATTTTCAAACACATGCACACAAGAAAGCACGCAAGCAAGCACGATTAATGGGATCTTGGGAGACTTGCTCCGGCAAGGCACCTTGGGTGAACGACGATCCGTTCTTCCCAAGGGTAACTTAACCTCCGAACCCCATAAAAAACCTTTTTTCAAAATTTTGAGGTAATCAAAATGGCGTGGCGACTCCGCTTTTCAAATTAAACCGGATGTCTTCAAACTAGCGTGAATTTCCAAAATATAACCAAAATTTGGGGCACACATTCACGGTTGGCGACTCCGGGGAATATCCCAAAGGAGAAAAGCTTTTATTTTCAAAACAAAAATCGATACTCGGTATATAGGTGGAAACCACTTAACCTTCCTGTACACTCCCTGATGTGGGAGTTGGGATAACCAGCGGTTTAACAATCCCAGCTTAGTATCCCTTTTTCGAAAAAAAAAATTTTGAAAAAATAATAAAAGAAAGCTTTTCCCTTTGAGCGGGTTAGACTCCCGTCGCCGATTTCATTAATCGTGCTTGCTTTCTTTCTTGCATTGCATCATTTGCATCTTGGAATCTGTGCATACTTTGAACGGGAAACAACCCGAAAAATAGCAAAAGGAGTGGAACCTGGAAAATTGATCCATGCAGTCGTACGGCTCAATCCTCCTTGGATTCGAGGGCGACCTCGGTGGCAATTCCACCGGGAAAAATCATGGTTAATACGCGATCCTAGCAGCTTGGGGCTACTCAGCTCCATGACTGACAGGGGCTCCCAGAAAATTTAAGTGCTTATGTGTTGCATTTTTCCCGTCCCGAAAATCATTCCTTTAAAACACATTTATGAAAATCTCTGTTTTAACTCAAAAAGGAACATTTTTAGGAGACCGCACACTACGCACACCTGATATATCCTGTACACTTTGCACGCACGTCCTTCAAACCCGAGGGTGGTTCCAGTTTCTGCGATCACGGACGGCCTTACGATGCTCCCTGCGCGCACGGAATCATCACAACCTCCCCATGGCGACCAGGTGTCGACCAATGCACGATCCGTGTCACATGTTTCAAAAAACCGTGACTTTTTGGTTGGTTTTTGGTCTAGTCCGTGTCATATAGCCCGTTGCATACCCTCGTAAAGGTCAAACCTTAGTTCATAACGGAAGCCAAGATTTTCGCTCAAGCGGAACTCGCCAAAATCCGACAAGGAAAAATTGGCGAAATCTTGACTCCAGGCATTGACTTTTGACCTTGACCCGCACGGAATGCGTAAGAGTGCGAATACCCCGTCCCGATGCAACGCGCATTCGGAAGTTTGAAATAATTATTTATATAATGTCGGACCGAAATGGGATATTCATTTAGTGACACTCGCTTTAAACCATATTAAAATATTAGTTTAATTTTGAGAGTCGCCACGCCACTTTGATATAGCCCAAAGCTTTGAAAAAAGGCTAAACATTTAATTGGGTTCGGGGGTCAAGTTACAATAGAAGAAGAAACGCTATCACTCCTATTGCCCGACGGATCGGTCTTTCTAGCATGTGGGGTGTTGGTTGTGTGCGGTGTTTACGGGGAATAGATAGAAGAAACGGGATCATGCATAAGGAGGAGGGGAGAGAAAGAATTTAGTTAATGATCACACCCTAGAACCTTTGAGTTAGGCCCTCGGAAGGTGCACTAATCAACGTTCATCCTTGGGGAATTGTTGATCATGGGATAATTATTACTAAGGTGGAAGGAAAGAAATAGTTCCTAGATCCATTGGGTTTCTTGGGTGAAACCTTAGATCATCCTCGGCTATACATATTTAAATATATTGAAATAGTCCTAAATCAAGCATAAAGGCACAATTGAATATATATTAAGCATGCAGGTAGATTATTCTAATATAGCAATAATAATAGGGAACGAAATATTAATAAAAGGCGTACCAATTGTCGCAAGACTTTGGGATCGAATCTAGGGCGATTCGAAGAATGTTGAGAGATGTACAGAAAGGAGAATCAAGTATAGTCTTGACTTCTCCGTGGGAAAATATGTTGTGTGATGATGTATGGAAAGGAAATTCAAGTATAGTCTTGACTTCCCTATTGAAAATTGTGTGTGATAGAACAAATCAAGTGTAGTCTTGATTTCTCCTTTGAGAATCCGTGTGTTTGTGGAAATAAACCAAGTTTAGTCTTGATTCATATACCGAGAGAACGTGTGTGGGGAGATGTGGGAAAAAAGCGTGTCCGAGTGGGTACCGAGTGCACGTATTTATAGTGCTTTGGGAATTGGGCTGGACCAAAAAAGGAAAGGGTCGATCGGCCCTAATAATAAGGGTCGATCGGCACAAAAGGCAAGGAGTCGATCGGCACCAAACATAATGGTCGATCGGCACTAAAAATAATGGTCGATCGAACCCAAAAGTAAGGGTCGATCGGCACTATCTTCGGCGTACTTTCCATGCGTACGGGCGACGGAGGAGGAACGAGAATAAAAGATTAATTTAGGGTTTGTTAATTAGACCGGGCCGGGATTTTTAAAATACCTTTTTTAGGACCGGGTACTAACGGTAGCCCCTCGGCGCTTCTTGTAAGACAAGTGGGGTCGACGATAAAAATAGGATCCGTCCTGAAAAGGGATTTCGGGAGGTGAAACAAGGATCTTGCGGATGTGAGGTCTGGACTCGAGCTGAGTTGCGAATGAAAGATGACCAGGTAGGTCGAGCGGCTGAACCCACGTCGGGCTACCTACGTATCCCAAGAGGAATCAAGCCAAGTCGTAGTTCGGAAAACTGTCGGGGATAGAAATGAATGGGCATTAGTACTCTGAAGAATGGAAGACGCGTGGTGTCAAGGATATGTGACTGCGCGGGAGTCACCAAAGGATTTGGTATGCGATTTGGGAATCACCCAAAGATTCGGCGTACGGGGAGTCACCCAAAGATTCGTATCGTACTTGGGAGTCACCCAAAGATTCCATGTGAATACAGGGGAATCACCCAAAGAATTTGTTTGCGTAAGGGAGTCACCCAAAGATTTGGCCTGCATTTTGGGAGTCACCCCAAGATTTCCGGCGTGACGGCGAGTCACCCAAAGGGAATTCGACCGTATCGGCGAGTCACCCAAAGATTGTCGACCGTATGCGGCGGAAGTCACCCAAAGATTCCGACCGTACGGCGAGTCACCCAAAGATTGGCTATGCACGGAGTCACACCAAAGATTCGACTGCACGGGGAGTCACCCAAGGATTCGGCTGTACGGGAGTCACCCAAAGATTCGGGCCCATCGTACCAGAGGAGTCACCCAAAGATTCGGCGTATCGCGGGAGTCACCCAAAAGGTATTCATCTGTACTGGGGAGTCACCCAAAGATTGGTACGCGGAGTCACCCAAAGATTCTCGACCGTACGGGGAGTCACCCAAAAGATTATTTATGCAGGGAGTCACCCAAAGATTCGACCGTGTCACGGGGAGTCACCTGGGCCCAAAGATTCGGCCCAGTACGAAGTCACCCAAAGATTTCGACTGCATGTACGGGGAGTCACCCAAAGGTCATTTGCCCATACGGGAGTCACCCAAAGATTTGGCCCTGCATTTGTACGGAGTCACCCAAAGATTTAGATATGTCACGGGGGAGTCACCCAAAGATTCGGCTGTCATCTGGGGAGTCACCCAAAGATTTGGTACTGCACTATGCAGTCACCCCAAAAGATTGTGAGAGTATGACTATGTGGGAGTTTACTGAGAAAATAAGGATTTTGATTGTATAGGAGTTATCCCGAAAAATAAGAATTTGAGCGTAAAAAGGGAGTCAACCCGAGAAAATAAGAATTTGGAGCACAATAGTGGGAGTCACCCCAAAAAATAAGAATTTTGACGTGTGGGAGTCACCCGAAAAATAAGAATTTGAGCGTGTGGGAGTCACCCCGGAAAAAAAGGATTTTGAGTTACATAAATAATAATAAAAGAGATTTGGAAATAGCACCGAGGTTATTAAGAGTCTAAGTCAAACGCTTCAAAGAGCCGAGGAGGGACACGGCCAGAGGCGGGGAAAGAAGAAAGTGGTGCGATCGGCCTATCTCTGGGATTGGCTAAGAGACGATTGACGAGGATCATGGCGACGCTGAGATAGAGATACGGACCGCTTCGCTTGATCCCGGACAGAAGCACAAAATAGAGTCTGCCGATCGGCCCTTCTTTTTTTATTGAGTCGAGATCCTCGGCCGATCGCGCCTTTATACTCTGCACTCGTCTTCATCTTTCTTCTACGCTTTCTTCTTCTTCGTCGAACTCCCCACGAGGCTTTTTTTCCGCCTAGAAAATTTTTCGGAAGTGCCTTCATTGTTTTGTGCCGGGATTTGCAAGGTCTTGCCAGCTGGATCCTCCAGTTGGGTCAACGATGTAATTTCCATGATAAATCGCGGATTTTCAATCCTTGAGCTCGTACTCGGCGTACATTTGGGGTCCCTTTGGCTATGGCTGGTAGGTGTGAGCCAAGGGCGCTAGTGGACATTGTGCCGAGCGGCAAGCCATGGTTCTGCGATTTTAGGAGCGGCATGGAAATGTCGAGTGGTGGTTTTGATGGTGGTTACGTGGTGGTTATAGTGGTGCAAGTGGTTTTGATGGGCGGCCCATGGCGGCGATCATGATATGTGGTACTATGCAAGGCGATTATGGTGGCGATCACGGCGGCGATCATGGTGGCAGGCGGTGAGTGAAATTCACTGGCCGGTCCACGACTTGAGGTAATACACAGGCGGCGGCAGCCCGGTGGTAGCGATGATGACGAGAGTGACTCACGGTGCGCGAGAGAGAGTGATAGGAGTGACGCGCGGTCCGGGGATGATGCGAGGCAGACGAGCCGGGCTTCTCGTAATTACCGCTCTTCGAGGCTACATTTCCCGATTGCAAACCGAGGCCCGATTTTTATGCGGGTCGGTGAGCGTCACGGCTCCTTTAACGTGGACTTCGCTCCCGTGTTGGGATAAAGGTACAAGAATTTTTTAACGAAATAATACATGAATGTATCAAGTGTTATAATTTAAAAGCGAGTAATGTAATGTACCTGTGCTGTGTTTACCTGCAGGGAAAGAAGATGAAGGGACGTAGCACCCTTAAGGCGGTAGGGAGAGTTGGGGTGGGCGTCACCGTTGCCAGGGGTCGGTGAAGGTGGTCCCTCGTGAGAGGAGTACTGAGTTTCTTGGGGGTTTGGCTCCCTTTTTTGACATGGTCTCTACGAGATGTGACGGCCCCAGGACCAGGGGAAGTTCGCACCGCTGTGCTGTGAAGCGCGCTGTCGGGGGAGTTACCGAGGTGGGACACGACACATACCTTCAATTTGAGTTGGGGTGAGGCCACGATTACTCCCACAGACTTTGCCATTCTTACCGGCTTGAGGTTCACAGACATAGCATTGCCTTTTGATGATACTCTTCATGCCGATTCGACTCGTCAGGTCCAGTTGTTTGGTGCTAGCTTGGGCTCGAGTAGGAATTTCGGTGTTGATGCGGGGAAGCTGTATAAGCTTGTTGTGGCTGCCATTGGTCAGTATACACGTGGCCAGTACGTGCTTGATGCGCTTGTTCGAGGATTCCTCAGGTATGGATTCTCAGTGGCCCTCTTTCCCAACTCAGGCCCAGTATGTCGATTTTCTTTGTTGGGTGCCTTGGAGGATTTGGATCTGGTGCGAGATATCTCCTGGGGAGGGGCCGGC
>JAFEMH010003988.1:0-234029 GCA_022495995.1 Adenophora triphylla var. japonica
TAGTGTAGTTAGTAGGAAAATTCCTCTTTACCCACATTTCTCAAATCATAACCCTTAAAAATCCATTTGAGAATTTAAAAGAAGACAAGCTCCCTTTTATATTCCAGAATCAAATCCCTTTAAACCCCAATATGCTATATCAGAGTCTAAGACATTAATGGCGTACAGATTAACGCATATATTCTAGATCGCTTAATCCATTGCATTAATTTATGCCTAGTTTCTTAAGGATCCGTATTACGCTATTGAAAAGAAATTTAAAAAATTGCAATCCTTTTCATCCAATTCAAATCAATAAGGAAAAAAAGGTATTACATCCGAATTATGATTTTGATTGAATTCGGTTTTATATTTTTGTATTAATTTTCATTTTTTTTTTTCTTGAAATTTTGAGTTTTGATATAGAATTTTTTTGATTGAATTTACTTACGGGATAAAATAACTTTACCTTCAATGGAGTCTAATGTGATGTTGATGTTGAATTATGGAAGATTTTTACATTTGTTACTAGGTTTGATCAGATTTGATTCTTATGAATCTATTGTTGAATTTAGTTGCAACGGATGGAACGATTTGAAAAAGGAGACAATCTCGATGTCATATCTTTTAGGCGAGAAAAGGTCGTGCATGTTGGCTAGTGAGCAAGATTTCATCTGTATGGGTGTTATGATTTAACTCGTAGGAATATTGAGCTACTAGAAATAAATGTGAATGATTTTGAGTATACATGTTAGTAATGTCGAGTGATTCCTTCGAGAAATCATTTTTCCACTTTATGCGAGAAGCGGTAGTAGTAGAAATGAGGATAATGTCAAATTGCTTCTATCACGAAAGAAAGAGAATGAGAAGTGCGCGGAGAGATGAGGCGGAGCGCTTGATACAAAATATGTGGGCGAGATATTTGAAGGTGGCTCTGGTGAATTTAGGAATGCATTGTGTAAGTTTTGCAACGGAAGTGGGGTTTGATTTCAATTATGCTTGAAAAATGAACCTACTCGTATTACGGCGTATGCCATCACACGAAAAGAATCAAAAGGTTTGTCCATGGAAGATACGTGCCTCGATTGAAAAATGCTTTGGAGTGGATATTTCTACATAGAGGAAATATATTCCTGATCGTATATATGCGGATGCGATTAGTTGTGATTTTGGGCAAGGATAGGGATGTGAAGATTCTTTCCCGAGTGTTATCATGATAAAAGTTAGAGATGATCCGAATGTTAGTCCTTCTTCCTCTTGTAAAATTGTTGCTTTAACGAGTAGCTGGCCTCGCTTTGTTCATTTACAAGGTTGTTTGGAGAGAGCTGGTTGAGAAAGGCGAAAAACATTATTTTTGCGTCTGAGGCGAAGTTTGCTTATAATAAGCTTAAAGCATATACGAGATAAAATTAGGGAGGTGGATCCAGGATAGTTTGTGTGAAGTTTGAGTACGATCCCACGTGACTTCCTCGTTTCCCGGTGCTTTTTTTGCATTTGGGGCATGTTTGCGGGGATTTAAGTTTTGTCGTCCCTTGTTATTTTTGGATGCAACATTTTTTTGGAATGTTTCGGGGTATCCTACTTGCGGCAACGGCGAAAGATGGAGATAATGGTATGAGAATTTTATTATTAATGCTTTTAATTTTTTATATGTAGCATCGGAATTAAGTTGAGTTTGTGGTATAATACCTTTGTATATGATGTTGTTAAGTCACATACCGGTTGATATAGGTTCATTCCAGGTCTTATAACATATGTATATGATTGTGTGAGTACCTATACTACTTGATATAGGACCATTCAATGGTGCGATAGCTTTATATATGAAGTTGCCGGGTCCTATACCAATTGCTATAAGACCATTCAAAAGATCTTATAGCTTTATATATGAAGTTGCCGGGTCTATACCACTTGCTATAAGACCATTGAAGGTCTTATAGTTTTGTATATTACGTTGGCGGAGTCCTATATTATTTGCTAAAGGACCATTCGAAAGGTCTTTATAGGTTTGTGTTTATGATGTTTCGGGTCCTTTATCACTTGCTATATGACCCAATCAAATGTCTTAGACCATGTGATATGAGACAACTTATTTATGTTTTTAACATTTTGTATATTGGTTTTTATTTTTATTCATATTTTATGATGATAAATTAATTTTTTATGAATTGTTTTGGTTGTAGGCCTATTCCATGTTGCTTTTCTTTGTGGTTGGATCGGAGGATCTGCGAAAATTGGACGTGGTTTCTCCAAAATCTCCGTCCTTACATAGCGGCGAGGAGTGACATTTGTTTCGGATCGTCATCGGGGTATCATTACTTTGCCGGTTCGTGAGGTTATGCCATTTTCACACCATTCATTACGCATGTTCCATTTAAAAAACAACCTTAGAAATAAACTTGGTGGGTTATCGAAGGAGGTGCGGTCCAATATTCTTCACAAATTTTCTAAGCTTTCAAAAGCTCCAACACTGAGCACTTTCAAATTCTTACGGACGAAATCATAAATGAGGGTGGTACGAAGTTGTACGAGTTTTTCAACAATCTTAGAAAGAAAACTATGCATTGCTTATTTTGGAGGTCATCGTTATGGAGAATTGTACTCAGGAAATGCGGGTGAGTCATTTAATGCTTTATGATAAAGGAGTATAAATCTCTCACTTTGTTGTAGAGTTGATAGACGGTATACGTTTGAAGATTATGTCAAGAATGTGCGAGACGTAAACAAGACTCAAATTCATAGGGCAAATGTGTTGTGTCCATCCATCCGGAAGGTATACTTGGAATGTGCGGACGAAAGGAAGGTCATGGATCATTCATGCTTGCGATGAATATGTATTTGAAGTTCATTCGAGATCCTTCTATGGTTGTCAACATACGGGAATACACATGTTCATGTGGGATGTAGTGGCGGCAGAATGGATTTCCGTGTGTTCATTCCATATCCCGTCTTCGAAGCGGGTTTAAGAACAATTCTTCTTCTTTCATTCAAGATTATTTCAAGGTAAGGAATTACAGGGAATCTTATGCTCTGTCAATTCCAGCTATTTCTACATTATGTCCTCATGTAGTTGATGGGGAATCCGTGGTTCTTCCTCCTGAAACAAAATGCCCCCGGTAGACGCCAAGGAAAAATCGCTACATTTCTAGAGGAGAAGGTACTGAAAGAGGAAGATGGAAATGTAGGTCGATGCGGAAAAGAAGGTTATCATAATAAAAGATCATGCAAGGAGCCATTGCAAATTACTTTTAGTTGAGTCATTGTTTTCTTATTCAAATAATTATTAATTTAATTCTTTAAACGTCCTATTTGACATTACACACGTGTTCATTACAATGTTATACACTCATTTTAATTTCGGAAATTTTGGTTAATTGATTTTTTCGATATCCTAAAATATTTGTTGTTAATTGTTTTTTACCTACGTATGAAGGAAATGTAATAGGCTTATTCCTGTAGTAACATGCCTCTAATTGGTCCTATACCAATTGGTATAGGACATGCCAACATCATTCAAAACTCTATAAGCCCTTTATTTGGTCCTATAGCAATTGGTATAGGACACCATGATCATCATATACGTAGCTATTAGCCGCTTTAATTGGTCTTATAGCAATTGGTATAGGACACTCCCAACATCATATACCAAGCAATAATGCCTTTGAAAGGTCTATACCATTTGCTATAGGACCATTGATGCGATTCAATGTTGTGTTCCGGCAACAGACGACGGGCGGCCGGCCCATCCACGGTCCCCGGCGCCCGCCCCAACTTGCACCGGAAGCGGCTTTAACTCTCGGCCTTCCGGGCGGCCGCATCCCGCGAGGCCGGGCGCTCGCCTCACCGAGGGCCGAAGGATCGGCTAGCCACGGTCGGCGAGGCGGCCGCATGAACTCATCCCGGGCGCACGCCTCGCGGTCAAATTGCAATTATTCCTTATTAGTTTTATGTTTCATTCTTTGATGTTTTGATTTATCTTAATGAGGTTATTTTGGTACTTTCTTGGGCTATTTGTTTTAGGGTTTGGAGAAGTATTTAAACTCATTTATAAATTTGTTTAATGCGGTTTTTGATGATTAAGAATCAATAAAGAAAACCCAATATGAGATTTAAAAATATTTGGAATATATTTAACCTACATATATCAAATATAAAACTAAATTGTTCAACAACCACCAATTTTTATCATTCCATCCAAAAAGAAACTAAGATGTTTAATTTATTAATGATGAGGACAATGTGGACTTGATAAAATATCATGTATCATTTTCCCCCTATACTTCGAGACAGCATCGTCTTCATATGTCTTGCTAATAACTCCTTTATCAAACATCTCCTTTGCTTCCATTAGGACGATTATTCCACAATCCAAACTATCATCTTTTGTTGTGGAATGTCTCCGCGTTTCAAATCTATATGAAAGTATCCACGTCCTTTTGAGTCTCTTCTAGTCGTTTGTACGGTGCCACGACATGATCAAGCGAAATTGAAAGAAAGGAATCGATTATTATACGTGAAATCAAACACCAGGTATCAGAATTCAAAAAATTTAAAAAAAGAAATTTGAATGGTCCTATAGCAGTTGGTATAGGACCTGACACCGTCATATACAAAGCTATAAAGCATTTTAAAGGTCTATAGCGGTTGCTATAGGACCTTGAATGGTCTATAGCGATTGCTATAGGACCTTGTAACATTATACACAACATATTACGGCTCATATATAAAATATTACCATTATTTTTCCGTGTGTTGCGTAGTGGTCTTTTCCTTTTGTCCTCTTCATGGAATTGTAAAATTTATACTCCCCATTTTCTGTGTCAAGCACTAGCAATGTCCAATGATCATTTGTCTTGACACCACGATCATTCCTTGATGAGTGAATTGGAAACAATATAAAAATTGTTTCATCATCCGCAAATTGTTTGATGACATTGTTGATTCCTCTCTGTATTTCTTCTGAGTTCTTGTCCTTGACCATTCTTTGGAAACAAATAAATTTTAAATGTAAGCATAAAGCTGATAATTAACTTTAATTAAAAAAAATTTGAGGCGTAAGTATCTTTAAATCAATAAATAAGACTTACGGTAGCAAAACTTGAGACAAAATTAACTTTTGGCCTTTGACGTCCACCAGATGGAGGGGGGAGTTCTTTGTATTTGTCCCTCAAAATGTTTAGGTAAGCATCCATCACCTAAAATTCCATTTAATGAGTAACAAGTCAGCGTTCACTGGCATATGTATTAAACCACATATTTATTATTGTAAAAAAAAACACGTTGTTAAGTCCTAATTATCAGCTTTATGCTTTATGGAGTGAAATCGAGAGGTAATGCAAAATAGAGCAGGTCCTATAGCAAAGGTTATAGTAACTGGAACAGGTCCTCTGTCACATTAATAATATAACAATTGTTACTGGATCAATACTCATCCATGTCCTATAACAAAGGTTATAGGACCTATATCAATGCACATCCAAATCAAAAAGCAAAAAAGAGCAGGTCTTATAGCAAATGTTATAAGACCTATTACAAGTCATATACCACATCATCAAACAATCAAACTGAATCAAATCATCTTCAAATCAAATGCACACTATAACAGGTCCTATAGCAAAGGTTATAGGACCTGGAACAGGTCCTATGCCACATAAATAATTGCAAACAAAATAAAGCATGTTAACTCAGAATCATATTAACAGTAGAACAGGTCCTATAGCAAGTGTTATAAGCAAAAAGCAAACAAGGCACATCCAAATCAAAAAGTAAAATAGAGCATTCATGCAAAATAGTTCAGGGATAAAAAATGTTTGTACCGCAGCTTCGGTCATCTTATCATGAGCCAATTCCCACAGTTGGCACATCGCCACATGCAATCCCGAAATGTATCATACACTATCACTGGAAACAAAAAAAAAATACATTTCTATTATCATCAAGATTTTTAATAAATGAAAACAATTTTTAATAAAAGTGGTACTTACGGACGTGCGAGTCTTCCGCATAAATCTGTAAATTTTCTCTTTGTTGCCTCATCCATGGACTTGGTTGTGAGACTGAAGTTCTCATTAAATGTTGGTAAGAAAACACTGTTATCTTCCAAGTCATCAACATCTAAAATCATTTTACTCCCACCCAATTCTTCTTTTTCTTGTTTCTTCTTTCCCTCGATGTTTGAAACTTGTGGCCTCCTCTTCTTTCTGTCGTATGTGTAATCAGGATCGACCTTCTTCTTCCTCTTATCCCCTCTTTCCTTTACTCTTATTTCCATGGAGCCCATATTATCAACTTTCTTGTCCTGGTTTCCCACAGCCACAATTTCCATGCACTTTTCTTCATCGCGTTTTGGTTTCTTTTCCAAACTTTCCTTTTCCTTTTCAGCCAATTTTTCTTCCAAATTTTTATTTCTCTGTCTCTCTCCTCTTGCAAACTTTTAAGTTTTCCAATCTCTCTGTCCTTTTCTTTAAGCGCGTTGTCAAATGTTCTCCTCAACTCAACCTCAGCAGCCAAAAAAACATGCCCCTCTTCAATCGCGTTGTTCGTTTTCAGTTCGTACTCCTTTATCTGTTCCAGCAACTTAGCTTTTTCCAGCTTCAAATTTTCATTTTCACTCCTCAACTCAATCAATTCGTTTGACCCACTCCCCTGACCTTTATCAGTAGGTGTCAGATTGGTCCCCAATATTAATTCAAAATTATCTACTAAATCTTGAAGATTCTTACATCCTCCTTCACCTTCATCCCCTCCCCTAATTTTATTTTTCAGTACCATGTTTTACAACTGACATTTCAAAATCATCGTCTTTTCCATCCTCATTTGTTTTCTCTATCAACAACACCTTCTCTTCATCTGTCAATGCGATCTCTTCAACTTGAACCTATGATAAAATTATTATATCGAATGAATATATTTAACGATAACAAGTGATATAAGAACTGAATTTATGTATTATAAGAACTACTAACAGCCCATACATTTGCTATAACACCTTTGAATGGTCATATAGCAAATGCTATAGGACCTGAGAACATAATATAGACAACTATAAGACAATTCAATGGTCCTATAGCAAATGGTATGCAAGAACTTGGGGGTATAGGACATGACAACACTATGAAGGGTCCTATATCAACTGGTATAGGACTTAACAACCTCATATTCGCAGCTAAAAAACCATTGAATGGTCCTATATCAAGTGATATAGGACCTCAAAAAAAGCATATACCAATTCTATAAGACATTGAATGGTCCTATATCAGTTGATATAGGGCCTTGTTATGACAACACTTATGAATGGTCACATAGCAAGCTGGTATAGGATATGATAATACTAAACAATTTACTACATAACATCGTCAACGTGTTTTATACCTGATCACTTCTCAAGTTTTTGATAAAATCCTTGAAATTGGCAATTTTCATTGACACTTCCCACTTCATACACCTTGGAAGCAAGTTTCTTGTTGCATTGATCACCTTTGTGTGCTCGTTAAACCAATACTACATTTACAAAATAAAGACAAATATGATCATTCATATATAATTTTACTTATAGTAAATAATAGTAACTAAAATAAAATTAGAGATATAAATTTAAAATGATATTACCGGTAAGATTGATACACAGCCAACAACGAGGATCGGTGATTTATATTTCTCATCTAGAGACTGAATCAAGTTATCTACAATCGCTCTTGACCAATCATAGCTCTTCATCCTTTCCAAATCATCCACATAATATAAAAACCCCGAAGACATCACCTCACCCTTTGAAGCAAAGAACACAGACCCCAATGCTATGAGATTCAGCAATCTCACCACGTCTCCTATATCAACTTCTCTATCACTACTAACCAGCCTTCTCAAGTTTTCCTTCACTTTTTTCATTGTTATTTCATTGGCTTTACAGTTGGGGAAAAGCCTCTCAACTATCCCAAGTGAGTGCCTATCCCTTTTCTTCTTCATATCTATCAATTCACTTCCAGAAACAACCCCGAATATAGATGTTACATCACTTGCACTCAATCCAACCAAAACTTTGCCCAGCAAAAATTTCTTTTCTTTTGGCTTGTAGCATCTGATCAAATCTTCTATTGTTGAGTCCATCTTCCTCAAGTTCACATCTTTGTTTGAGTTTATAGAATTGAATAGGTTGAAGAAAGGTGATATCTTCAACCTGTTTAGATGATATTCCCTTAAATCAACCTCTGTCAGGATAGATGATATAGAATGGAGGTTTGATCTGAAACAAGGGATCCGGTCGGTCCTTTGCACTTTTGGTTGTTCACTTTTGCTTTTGTTTTTTTTGCTTGTCGTTTTCTTTGGTGAGTAACGTATGATTCTCTTTATCTTGAGACAGGTGTAACATCTGGCGATCTAAGCTGTTTCATCTTCACTTGATTTTAACGTACTGCATACGTGTCATTCTCTTATCTGCAGACATCGTAGTTTTCCACCTTTTCATACAAAAACAAAAAATAAAACATAAGCCACAAACAAGGACAATTCATATATACATCATTTTATATAACAAATGTTACTGGATGATGAGTGAGTTTTACACTCATCCATTTAATACTTTATAAACTTATTCTTAGCTTAATCCTTGAGTTTTGTGTGTTTTAATGGGTGTTTTTAGTGTTTATTTAGTTTTCAGGGATCCAAGTGAAGATTGAGCAAATTAGAAGCATTTTGTGCCCATTTTGAAAGTTCGAGGACCTTATTGCAATTTTGGAAAATTGAGAGAAAAAATTTGGTTTTCTAGAAGTCAGGGGTAAAGCGAAAATATGAAAGTTCAAGAATAAAGTGCAACAGAAATTTTTATAATGTCCAAAATGCGAAAAAAAGACGACGGTGCAATTGTGGGACGAACCAAATAAAAAGGGGTTCCAACAACAAGGCCAAGGCTAAGGCTGGAGCACATTTAAGGCCAAACAGCCAACAGCAAGGAATGCAAGGCATGGCCACATGAAGGACATCAAATGGCCGGCCCAAATGAAGAGCTGGCCGAAGGATTGCAGGAAGGAGTTGGGCCGAGTTTGAAAGGAATTGGGCTTTGCTTGGGCTTCATGGAATGGAGACTGTTCATGTGTTTACTCGGTGACTGTTCATGTTCAAAACATAGGAATATAAGGCAGCACTTGTTTTGTTATATTAAGAGTGGAAGGGACACTATTCTGAAAAAATCAATATATTATCATCATTTTTCTTTTTTTCATTTTTCTTGGTTTTTTTATCATGTTTTCCTTTGGTAGCTAAAACATCTAGTTCTTGGGATTGGAGGTAACAATTTTATGTTTTAAAGTTTTAATTTTCATTATTTTCATTGTAGGACTTGGGATTATCAAGTAGTTTTAATGGAATTTTAGAATATGTATGTTGCATGCCATATGTGTTCTTGAATATTGTTGAATTATAATTGTGAACCGCCAATTTTTCAATTGTAATTAGTCTTTGCTTGATAATGACAATTTGTTGAATCCCCGCCAAAAGATTCATAAGAATTGTGGTTCTTGTTGTTCTTCTTTTCTTAATGGGTTTCTAATTAATCTATGAGCCGGGCGAGTAGGGAATAGATTAATTGGAAATACTTGATTGCAAATCACCCGCCTAAGTGTCCCAATCATAATTTTGTAAGAACGAACCCCAAGTATACTTTGATTGATGATTATTGAAATTTGAGTATAATTGTGAACCCAATCCTGGAAATTCCATTTTTATATTATTATTGAAATCTTTTCTATACAAATTTAGTTATTTATTCAAAAGCATTAGTTTTTTTTTTAAAAAAACCAAAATCCTCGTTTTATTACATCTTTGTCCTAGCAATAATCTTTTCTACTTTGAAATACGTGTCTCGGTGGTTCGACCACTACTTACCCTATCTACAAATCAATTGTAGGTAGTTTGAGTTGGAATTTATTTTTGACGTAATTCGACATTCGTCACCTGGATCAAGGCACATCAAATCAAAAAGCAAAATAGAGCGAGGTCCTATAGCGAAGGTTATAGGACCTTTAACGTGTCCTCTGTCATAGTAATAATAAAAAATATAATCAAGAAATTTGCCTCAAAATCATATGCACACTACTGAGATCCTTTAGCGAGGTATAGGACATATTACAAGTCATATACCACATCATCAAACAATCAAATTGAATCAAATCATCTCCAAATCAAATGCACACTATAACAGGTCCTATAGCAGGTTATAGAACACTGAACGAGTCCTATGCAACATAAATAATCGGAAACAAAATGAAGCATGTTAAAGGACAATTCATGTATACATGATTTTATATAACAATTGTTACTGGATCAAGGCAAATTCACATCAAAAAGCAAAATAGAGCAGGTCCTATAGCAAATGTTATAGGACACAAACAGTCCTCTCTGTCACATTAATAATAAAAAATATAATGAAGAAATTTGCCTCAAAATCATATGAACACTTCAACAGATCCTTTATTAAGGGGTATAGGACCTATTACAAGTCATATACCACATAATCAAACAATCAAACTGAATCAAATTATCTCCTAATCAAACAATCAAATGCACACTATAACATGTCCTATAGCAAATGGTATAGGACCTGGAACAGGTCCTCTGCCACATAAATAATTGAAAACTAAATGAAGCATGTAAACTCAGAATCATATAAACACTAGATCAGATCCTATAGCAATTGTTATAAGACCTGTTACAGATCACATAAGACATCAACAAACACAATCAAAATGCCTTTGAAAAGGTCAGATACCATTTGTTTATGGGGCCCGTTTCAAGTGTCTCGAAATAAATTTTTTCACACAATGCCAGGACCTATAACACTGTCTATAAGACTTGATAAAGTCCCTTTCTCACATTTGATAAACAAGGTCAAAATTCAATTTAGGTTTGAAAGGGGAATGAAATAATTTTTTTATTCAAAAATTTGTTAAAAAAATTTTATAACCTAATTCAGCAACAACATCTTATATCAATTGATGAACACTGTCAAAAACGAATTCCAATTAAAAAAAAAATAAAAAAATTAAAACATACCTTACAAAATCGGAATAACGCAAATCTAGAACGGAGGTTATCAGAGGCGATCTTCAATCTCTTCGCCGATGACCTCACTCGCGTGGATTTGTGTTTGATTTTGGCCGGAATTGATGTTTGGATTACGATTTGAGTACGAGAAATCACGGAGAGATTTTAGATAATTAACAACCGTTCCATCTGTTAACTCCGTTATCTCTTTTTGGGTCCTTGAATTTATTTGAGATTTTAATCTCAAATGAATTAAAATGGGATATTGATTTGAAAAGTGGCCCTTTGGGTCCTTAGCTCTGTAAAGTACATTGCCTCATTTTCTTTGTTTTATACTCTCGATATTTCTCAATATAATTGTCGAAATTCTCATTCTCATTCTCACGATGATCCAAGGACCATGGTCGATACCGAAAAATCACCTGCAAACTACATACAAAACTTTGGGGCCCGCCATTATTTTTGGCAGCATCACGGGCCAAACCAAAATCTCAAAACCTTCATTTTCATCTCAATCCAAATCAAATCCCAAAAAAAAAAAAAAAAAAAAAAAGGGCTTCTTCAAATCCATCTCCTTCAACCTTCTGTACAATCAAATGTGCTTTACAGCCAAGCATGCACATGTTGATTTCTTTGGAATACAAGGCCGTTCAACCAATCACCTTCACCAACGAAAATGTGGCTCAGAAGCTGCGGAGAAAGGGTGAAATCGGGGAAAGAGAGAAGCTGAGGGGTCTGGTCTGGACCATTCAAGATTTCAACAGCTGACCATCTTCAAATTGGGTCGTCAAAATTAGGTAATTATTCATAGTTCTTTAATTTTTTTAAATATTTTCTTTAATTTTTTTCACAAATATTTAAAAGTTAGCTCCAACTGATTCTTACATGAATGACAGATGAAGTAGAGTTCTAATGTAAAGAGTTTTTTTTTTTGGTACAAATAAAAGTTAGAAACTATATATGCAGCATGATATAATTTGAGTGGATGCCCCAAGTCATTACTCCTTACATTTGAAATACAAGCATGCTGGTTCTAAAAGTCAACTCAGTACAATGAAGCTTCCTGTCCACAAAAAGAAAAAAGATATCCAGTGTGGGCAAAAAAGTGTCCACACCAAAGTTGGATACTTCTTTTAGATCTTGAATGCACAAGAATTTTCTTGTTCACAATATAGCTAAACCCTCTTAGCTGCTGCTTCTGTATTCCTTGGTGATTAAATTACAGAGTGCCAATCTGCAAACCACCTCATTTGGGGAGTATGTTCTTCATCACTGGTCTCATAATTTTGATCACTGCATTGAATATTATTTTCTATTACTTGAGACAGCATCAGGAAGAAGAACAAGATTATGAGCGTAGAAACAATTCATCTTTATCATCTTCATCATTGTCAGCTTCCCAGTGTCGCTGCTTTTCACTGGCGGAGATTAAATCTGCAACCCAAAATTTTGATGAAAGGTTGGTCATCGGGAAGGGTGGATTTGGGGAAGTGTATAAAGGGATTATCGACAATGGGGAAACTACAGTTGCGATCAAGCGGTTGGGGTTTTGGTCCAAGCAAGGAGCTCCTGAGTTTTGGACTGAGATTGAGATGCTTTCAAAGTTTAGACATAGCCATCTTGTTTCTCTTATCGGTTATTGTGATGAAAAGCCTGAGATGGTTATTGTTTATGAGTATATGCCTGGTGGCACTTTAGCTGATAATTTGCATAAGATTGGTAGCTCAAACCGAGCTTTATCTTGGGAGCAACGCCTGAAGGCATGCATAGGTGGCGCTCGTGGGTTGGACTACCTTCACACAGGTACGGATATCCAAACTAGAGTAATTCATCGAGATGTTAAAAGTTCAAATATTTTGTTGGATGCGAATCTTGAAGCTAAAATCTCAGACTTTGGGTTGTCGAAAATTGGGCCCACGGAACAACCTTTCACACATGTTAGTACTCATGTTAAAGGGACATTTGGGTATTTGGATCCTGAGTATCTATTGACCCGCAGGCTGACGAGAAAGTCTGATGTGTATGCTTTTGGGGTGGTAATGTTTGAAACATTGTGTGGGAGGGCGGCAGTGAATGTTAAACTGGAGGAGGAGCAATGGAGTTTAGCCAAATGGGCCAAACGCTGTATCAAGGAAGGAAGATTACATGAGATTGTCGACCCTCATCTGAGAGGGAGTATCTTGTCAGAGTGTTTAAACGTGTTTGCACAAATTGCAGACCATTGCTTAAATAGCAGTTCGAAAAGCGGCCAACAATGACTCAGGTTGTCACCAGGCTTGAATATGCGTTATCATTGCAGGAGGGAAATAGTTTTTCTCTAATTGATGCGGAGATTAGTGGTGGAAAATATGACAGACAAGAGGCTTCAGGTTTATCCACAGAAGCAGAGCCTAGAGATTCTGGGGACATGAACTGCGCCAGAGAACTGGTGGTTTTTAATGCTGGAACTGGTGGGTATCATCAAAAGGATGCTGCCGGAAGGAGCATGTCATTCATACCGTCTGTCAAGAAAATGAAATTTGTAAAATCAATGGGGTCATTGTTTTCAACCAAAGTTAGGCTTGTCACAGGTAATACCATAAACATAGTTATTGAGACAGTTGTTTACTGTCCTAAATAGCCTTTAATACTGTCCCTGTTTGAATTTAGGATAGAACAGGGACATAATAAGGGTCTCATTAAGTGGGTGTCACAAATAGTTTAGAGACAACAATTACGGTCCTTGACATACTTATAACATGTTAAAATAAGGGACCACTAGAAAATGTTGTCTCATTTTTTTTTTTTTTTAAATAGGGGCTATTAAAGTTGTTGTCCCAAACAAATAGTCTCTAAAAGACATTTTTCTAGTAGTGATATTATCATTTGAGATGCATCTTTTCTTTTGAAAGCGGTACTTGCGTACTATCAAACTATGTCATCTTTTTGTATTGGTTTGTTCCAAATTGTAACAAATACTCCAGAATTTCATGAACGGCAGCTTTAGTTTGTAGTATAATACAGGGTGATTAAGTTTATGTTTTTGTGTCTTCAGTTTTAAACTTCTTCTTTGCTTTCATTTTTTTTTTTTTTAACTTTTTTTCCATCGCTCCTTTTTTCTTTTCACCTATCTCATTGAGGAGTCCATATGTCCGATTCATGTTATCCGACCCCAAATCATTTGGGACTAAGGTTTTGTTGTCCGTGTTATGTGTAAAGTGATTCTCTTTCTCTTCTTCTTCTTCCAATTCTTTACTGCACAAGGATCTTGCCTTGAAATTTAAGTGGGTCCGTAATACAACCAAAGGCATTAAACATGAGGTTTGTATCAAATATGAAGTTGTCACTAAGGAACTGCTTCTGAGGAACGGATAGCAGTACTTTCTTCTAAATGCAAAAGCTGCATCATATTGGATTTCCATTGATGTCTTATCAGTTTTACCTTCCCATTTGCAGATGCTGAACATTCAGATCGTCGTCTTGGACAATTTAAGAGGTTTTCCCTTCCTGAAATTCAAGTTGCAACTAATAATTATAGTAGCCATAATTGTTTGAGCAGCTGTGGATTCGATAAAGTTTATCAAGGGCGTTTGACTGATGACTCTGTGGTAGCCATAAAAACACATGACAAAAGGCATATTTATGGTGGAAAGTTGCAATTCCAAAAAGAAGTAGAAGCAATTGGCAAAGCTGTACATAAAAATCTACTCCAATTGCGTGGCTTTTGCATGACATCTACAGAAAGGGTACTTATTTACCCATATATGAGAAATGGTAGTGTCGCTTCACATTTAAAAGGTATTCTTAACTGGCCTATCTCGTATCTCTGATCTTTATATTACTTAATTTTTTCCTAGTTTTTTGTTTTGTTTTGTTTTATAATTATTATCATGATTATTAAGTTAGATTTCTTGATGCTCCACTTAATTATACATCAAATGGAAGGGCTCAGTTCTCATGTTCGGTTGATCTGTTGTAGAACGACGTGAAGGGCAGTCTGCTCTTGATTGGTTGACAAGGAAGCGAATCGCACTGAGTTCTGCAAGGGGGCTTGCTTATTTACATGATGACTGCATCCCTGCTATTATTCACCGCAAAATTAAAACAGCAAATATTTTTTTAAATGAGGAGTTTGAAGTAGTCATTGGAAACTTTGGGGTGGCTCAATGTATGTATGAAAGTGATGCTCTTATTTACCCGGTCATTATTGGTGTCACGGCTCCAAAGTACCTCACCACCGGAAAGTTTTCTAAGAAGACAGATGTGTATGCATATGGTGTTATGCTTCTGGAGCTTATCACCGGACAAAGGCCTTTTGATCTTGCTGAGCGTGCAGATGCTGAGAATGTCTGGATATTTGATTGGGTAATCACTCTCCATCTTGTTTTATGACAATCTCTTGAGTTCATTTCCATTACTGTACAAATTCCGTTGTGGGAATTCGATGAAGTCAAATAAAGCTTCCTCCTTCCAATAATGAGTGTCATGCTTCTCATCTACAAGCTGCAATAAGCACATAGCACATCCCTTTATTGACATATTATTCTATTATTCCCTCCGTCCCAAAATGAATGTCCATTTTATTTAAGGGACATTTTGTAAATGTTAGAATTTAATGGCAAAGATTATAGATATTCTCGTTATCCACTTCTAATTTTGTAAGTCTACAATGAAATGTAGAAAAAGATTTGGTAAATGAAACATTTAGAGACAAAGTTATTTAGAAAATGGTCATTCATTTTGGGACAAAATTTTCTAAAAAATGAACATTCATTTTGGGACGGAGGGATTATTATGGTTGTGTACTTGTTAATATGGCACTTGAATAGACCTCATCTCACTCACTGTGGCATAACTATTTCCAGCTCTTCTGGTACTGACTAATGTGTTTGTAACTTCAGGTAAAGCAATTTTTAATAGAAAAGAAGTTGGAAACACTTATTGATGTTGGTCTAATTGGTAAATACGTATATGAAGAGGTGGAGCAGCTAACACAGGTGGCTCTGCTCTGTACACAAGCTTCTTCAATGGACCGCCCTAAGATGTCAGAAGTTGTCAGTATGCTTCAAGGTGATGGTTTAGCTGATAGGTGGGTAGAGTCCCAGAAGGGAAATACATTCGGCACTACCAGCCACTCAGAGAATTGTTGGATTACTGATCTAGCTGAAGACATTCCTTCTGAAGAGTTGTTGAGCCCCAGATGATCTTTCAGTGTCTTTCATTTTTCATATATTAGGGTTTTAATTTATCCGGCGCCGATCACAAATTAAGCTCAAAGGTGAATCATGTTCTTTGTTCCTAACTAATGTCCATTTTTCAAATATATTTCTTTCCACAATGTCGAAATAGTAGCTTTAGTGTTGTTTTTAATGAATGAAATTTTGTCCTTAAACTTATTTAAGTTTTGTTTTAAAGATTTTGGTTCCCATATTTTGTCTTTGGTTATCAATTTTGATTTGGTTTAATCTCATTTTCACTTTTAAATATGAAAAGTGGACTCTTTAAGTAGTAACATGCTTGGAAATGAGATGTGTATTTCCTATGGACTTGACCAAGTCTTTCTTGTACAAAGCCCAAGTCAACCAAATCAGTAGATGCTATTCTTTAGAGACACAGAAAATTCTTCTGTAGCTATCTCCCCTCTCAGCCTTAATCTGTTGTCATTGTGACCTCTATTGCAATTTACATTTCTAAGATATACAGTAGAAAACATGTACCCTTTCAAAGGTGTTATTGTTTTCATCACCTTATTAAACATATTTGTGTATTACTTGCGGGAGCGTCAGGAAGAAGAAGATGAAGACTGTACTGAGAGGAAGAACTACTCCACATCATTGCTGTCGGATCATCCATGCCGTCACTTTTCGCTCGCTGAGATTAAATCCGCTACTGAGGACTTTGATGAAGCATTGATCATTGGGAAAGGTGGTTTCGGGAAAGTTTACATAGAGATGGTCGAAAATATTGCAAACACTGTTGCAATCAAGCGGTTTGATTCTGATTCCAAGCAAGGAGCTCCGGAGTTTTGGACTGAGATTGAGATGCTTTCAAAGTTTAGACATAGCCATCTTGTCTCTCTCATTGGTTACTGCAATGACCGCCTTGAGATGATCATTGTTTACGATTATATGCCCGGTGGGACCCTCAAGGATAATCTGCACAAGATTGGAATAAAGTCAATAAAGTCAAATCGCGATGGTGGTCCCCCTCTATCTTGGGTACAACACCTCAAGATATTTTTAGGTGCAACTCGTGGTTTAGACTACCTTCACACAGGTACAGGCACTCTACACAGAGTGATACACCGGGATGTGAAGAGCTCGAATATATTGTTGGATGAGAACATGGAAGCAAAGATATCGAACTTCGGGTTGTCCAAAATAGGCCCGAAAAGTCAACCGTGCACTTATTTTAGCACAAATGTTAAAGCTACGTTTGGGTATTTTTGGACCCTGAGTATTTCTTGACCCGCAGGCTGACAAGGAAATCTGACGTGTATGCCTTTGGGGTGATATTGTTTGAGGTGTTAAGTGAGAGGTCTGCTGTGGATGTAAGATTGGACGAGGAGCAATGGGGTTTAGTTGGATGGGCAAGGGACTGTGAAAAAAAGAAAAACTTGACCTTCTTGTTGACCCTTGTATCAGGGGAAGTATTTTAATTGACTGTTTGGACGCGTTTTCACAAATTGCAAATCAATGCTTGGAGAATCGTTTGAAAAGACGGCCTACAATGGCTGAGGTTGTTAGTAAGCTTGATTTTGCTCTTGAACTGCAATAGAAAGCTAACTCTGTGGCACTGAGTCGGAGATCTTAAGTACTTGTGGGGCCTGTAGCAGCCAAGACGGAACAGATTCATGCTCAGGGAATGATATGAACAATCCTTGTTCTTGCAGCAGGAGGTTGCTGATGTGCATAATAAAGGGCACAATGGTGGACCATTCGTTGAGATTTTTCCGTGTGAAGGTACAAGCCATTCCCAGTCTCATGAAAAAAACTGTCAAGAAAATGACATTTGCAAAGAAGCTCCGCTTATTCTTTTCACCAAAAAGTTACTCTATCTCAGGTAAATCCAAACTCGTAGTATTTTTGATTGAACTGTATATAATCTCATATGATTGCATGCATACAATATTTCATGTAATCTCATTCTATATCAACAAGTCACAACCTAAAAATGGGATACTTTGGTTACTTTGTTCATCTCAATTCTATGTAAAAGAGGGGTACTTTTGGTGAAATAAACCTGTATTTTTCCGCTTTTGTTTTATCAGTAGTATAGCCGTCTTTATGTTCAGTGAAACTTAAAATGTAACCAAATATTCACTGAAAGCATTGAACTCCTCTTCATCACCCACATTTAACGCGCCTGTTTAATTTTAAATGCTGTGGATGACTTTTTCATAGAAAGAGAAGTTCATTGGGTCAGACTGCTTGCAATTTGACTCTGGGATTATAAGCGTTACTACTGATAACTTTGCTGGTGCTATTAAGCTCGGAGAAGGTGGATTCAGTTCTGTTTACAAGGTATAATAACCAATACCCATAAACATAATAGTTTCTTTCCCGCTTTCCGAATTCGTTGGAATTTTTCGGATTACTTGCTCCGAAGTTGGTTTCTTCACTTCAGGGTTGGCTTGGAAATGGACAAGTAATAGCCATAAAGATTTTGTCTACGGATTCCAGACAAGGTGAAGAAGAGTTTAGAAATGAGATCAAAATAATGGGAAAGGTTCGGCACAAGAATTTGGTACGGCTTCTTGGTTACTGTGTGAAAGGAGTGAAATTGCTTCTCATCTATGAGTTTGTGGAAAAGGGCATCCTTGATCACTTCTTATTTGGTATGGTTGTTATCTTGCTTCTCAGTGGTTCTAATATAGTCTCCTTGGTGAAATTTTGCAAAAAATATTATTTATTTGTTTAACTCTTTTTTTTTTTTTTTTTTTTTTGTATCCAGTCTTCCTGCCCTGTTGAGATCTGATAAAGGTGCATGCTTTGTTGCATATGCAGATTCACAAAAGAGCGCAAATTTGGATTGGGGTGGTCGATGCAAAATCATTGGAGGTGTTGCTCAAGGACTTCTGTACCTTCATGAAGATTCTCCATTTCCAATTATTCATCGTGATATCAAACCTTCCAACATTCTGATAGATGCTAAATTTACCCTAAAATTTCAGATTTTGGGTTGGCCAGTTTACAAATGCATCGACTATCCGAATGCATTACTGATAAGATCGCGGGGACACTGTAAGTTGTGATCCGAAAAAAAAGACATTTAATTCGCATGTTTATATTATTATCACCGAAATAATAAATGTCTCCAAAATCTTGAGGATTAAATTTTAATACTGGAAAGACGGATACTAACCAGACTTCGTTGAGTATTGATCTGACGAGCTTAAGCTCAGTCTTTAGTCCGCTGCTAATAATTGACTCCTAACAACTGCAATCGATACATGGCACCCGAATATGTTAAGAATGGGGATTTCTCAGTCAAGTCTGACGTCTTTAGTTTTGGCATTCTGCTTCTGGAAATTTTAAATGGTAAAAAAATGACCTCTTTTGAAGTTGGCAATGGCAGAGCAGACTTTTTAACTGATGTAAGTGCTGATAATGTGTGAAAAGTTACTTTATCTAGTACCTATACCTTCTGATTTCCCATTTGATTTTCTTTCAGGCTTGGAGAAATTGGAAGGAAGGAACACCTTTGACTTTGGTTGACCGCACACTGACTGTTGGTCCAAATGACGCAGCTGATGTTGTCAGATGCATCTAAATCGGGTTGCTATGTGTTCAAGAAAGCATAGTTGACAGACCAAGCATGGTTTCAGTAGTTCGTATGCTTAGCAGCTTATCTACCAATCTACCTGAATCTTCAAAACGCATTTGTAATACGTGGTGTCAGAAATCCGTCTCTGAATCATTCAGGCTCAGGAGAGTATTCCGTAACGGATCTGTATCCTCAATAGTGTTAATATTATGCAGTAGATGGGGGAGCATCTCCCCAACTACGCCATCTGTTTCATAATTAGTGTCACAATTGATTTGTCAATATTTGTGAAATGGATAAATAATTTTTTTCAAAGTTGAAACTGATAAAGAATTATTTCAGAAACATGATGTTTCAAGAACGGTTAAATGAACTGGCCACAATATCTATCGAGAAGAAAATAGTTGATAAAGTCGATTATTCAACTTTAATTCATGATTTTGCTTTTAAATATGATTTTGCGAGTATAAAAGTAAAATATGAGAGAGAGAGAGTAGCAGAGAGACGACAAAGAATGAGAGCGAAAGCTTCGAGCTTAGTTTTGGTCTCGTAATTTTTTCATTTATGTTGTTTCGACAATTGAGTTTGCTGCAAGGGGAAGAGTCGACAGCGATTGAGAGAGGGTTGGGTTAGGTTTCCGGTGAGGAAGGTCGCCGGTGGAATTAGGTGAGGTCTCGGTTGGGTAGTGATTGAGAGAGGGTTGGGTTAGGTTTTCGGTGAGAAAGGTCGTCGGCTGATGGGTTTAGAGAGAGAGAACCGATGAAAAAGATGGTTAGGGAGAGAGCACTGGTGGTGAAGACGCCCTTTCCATTTAGAGAGAGAGAGCAAGTCGTTTAGAGAGAGAATGAGAGAGCCGAAAAACGGGTGAAAAACACGTTTTTTGGTAAGCTTAAAAAATGCGTTTTTTTACAAGTTTTTGACTACATATTATAATATTATAATAGAAGTTACAGGTTAAAAAAATATCATCACATATTTTTTTAAAACATAATTTTCTAAATGTTACTCTCTTTTGCTTGATTTCAGTTTAATGGAATCGAACTCCTAACAGTTCGTTAAATAATTAACCCCATTTCCATTTGATTATCATTATACTGGCAAAAATTGAGGAAGAAGAAGCTGACTAGGGTCAGACTAGGTCAATTTACCGATGTTGTTGTCGGCGATCAACTACCTGAGATCAAGTCGTCACCGGCGGGAAGATTGGATTCTATAAACTGAACAAACGGACTATCCACGGTGTGTATGCATGATATTTCCTAGGTAGCTAGCCTGCAATTTTTTAGAAATGATGTCGACAATGTACTATGTAGCCTGCTATTTCCTGGAAATGAGACTGTTGGTTTCCATTGACGTGACCATTTTGTTTATTTATTTAATAATGTCGATAGATATTTTTATGGTTGTCCTTCCTGCATTCTCGTGATGTTGACAAAATTAAAGTTAGTCTAGCCGCCTTGTCTGATTCCCCACCTACTTAACAATTCAATTTTTAGGGTTTTACAGCTATTAATTGATTATACCTCCTTCGGATTGATCTAAATTGTTAGTTGTATTCTCTTTTAGAAATGAGAATTTCTTTCTTGGGGGAATTTGAAGTCTGAGGGAGTATATTATTCTTAGTTGGGTTACTTGTTGAGAAACTCTGTTGCTATTATTTTCCTTTAGTCTGTGATTAAAATTAACTACTCAGATTGACATTCGTTTTGAGAATGATGTTCTTTGTCAATGCTGTTATAATTTTCATCACTTTAATGAATATCGTTGTGTATTACTTGCGACAGCGTGAGGAAAAAAATTATGACCGTGAGAGGAAGAACTCATCATCGGTGTTGTTGGATCATTATTCATGTCGTCGCTTTTCTCTTCGCGAGATAAAATCGGCTACACGGATCTTCGATGAAGCATTGGTCATTGGGAAGGGTGGATTTGGGAAGGTCTACAAAGGGATCATTGATGATGGGGCTAGTACTGTTGCCATCAAGCGTCTGGATTTTGGGTCCAAACAAGGAGCCCCACAGTTCCGGGCAGAGATTGAGATGCTTTCGAAGTTCAGACATGGTCATCTTGTCACTCTAATTGGTTACTGCAATCAACATGATGAGATGATTATTGTGTACCAGTATATGGCTGGTGGTAGTCTTGAGTCAAGGCTGCACAAGCTTCATAGATTAGGGGGCGATAATAATTCTTCCCTATCTTGGGTGCAACGCCTCAAGGTATGCATAGGTGCTGCCCGTGGGTTAAATTACCTTCATACGGGTACAAGTATCCAAGATAGAGTCATACACCGGGATGTAAAAAGCTCGAATATTTTGCTGGATGAAAATATGGAAGCAAAGATCTCGGACTTTGGACTCTCCAAAATTGGTCCGGCAAATCAGACATGCACACATGTTAGCACCCATGTTAGAGGCACACGTGGCTACCTAGATCCCGATTATATCTTAACCCGTAGGGTTACTAGGAAGTCTGATGTTTATGCTTTTGGGGTGGTGTTACTTGAAACGTTGTGTGGAAGGCCAGCGGTGAATTTAAGACTCGATGAGGAACAATGGGGTTTAGCCTTCTGGGCGAAGCAGTGCATCAAAGAGGGGAGACTACTTGATATTGTCGATTCTAATATCAGTGGGAGCATTGTATCAAAGTGCTTGAAAGTGTTTGCAGAAATTGCAGAACAATGCTTGCATAATAGTTCGAAACGACGGCCTACAATGGCTGAGGTTGTGACCAGGCTCGAGTATGCCTTGGCACTGCAAGAAGGAAACGCTTCGTATGGAGTTGAGGCTGATGTTATTAGTGATACTCATGGTTACGGAGACCAAGATGGTGCAGATTTGTCAACGGTAACAGAGGCTAGCAATGGTGTTGGTGGTATGTCAACAGAGGGGGAAGTCATTAATGCTGATAATGAGCAGATTGTTGAGAGTAGGCAGTTGGGTGATTCAAGCCATAGCCAGACAAACATAAAGCCTTTGAAGAAAAGATCAATTATGAAGAAGGTTAGGTTGTTTTTTTCAACCAAACCTCAGGTCTTCTCAGGTAACTTGAGTTCATCTTTTATTGCTGCCAGCATATTTTTCTTTTGAAAGTGATGAACCTACTCTGAAGGTGTAAATCCTAGAAATTTTACATGCAGTTAACATGTGTGTGACCATTAACGACATTATTAGATTACATGACACCATGATGCTTCTTGTATAATACTCCCTCCGTCCCACGTGATTGTGGACCAAAATTTTGGGCACAATAACTAAGGAATAATAGTATAATAAGAGGAGAGAGAATGAGTGGAGGAGGTGTTGTATGAAAAGTAAATAGGAGAGAGAATGAGTGGGAGGAATAGTAAGTGGATTGTTGTTGTGAGTATGTCAAGTGGGTCTCATTGAATGTAAAATTATAAGAACATTCCGTTTTGGGTAGTCTACACTCACGTGGGACGGACGAAAAAAGAAATAAGTCTACACTCATGTGGGACGGAGGGAGCATGTGTTAATGATGATTTTATCTCCATCATTTCCTCCAGAAATGTTACAGATGACCTCATTTGATTGCACTGTAACATAATTTTGGAACAACCATTCAATTTTGCTCTATGGTCGCTTAAATACATGTCTCATGTTGGTTATCTTAACTTTGGTTATTAATTGTATTTGTCCCTTTGTGCTATCGCTACTCTGTTAGATTTTTTATTCTAGTAGCTGTCCATTTTTTCTCTCAATAGTTTACGTAAGTCATGTAGTTCATCAGACCAGGGGCGGAGCCAGGAATTGGCCGAGGGGGGGGGCAAGATTACACGGGGGTTCGGGGGCAGCGCCCCCGAAAAAAAATTTTCGGGTCGGACAAGTAAAAAATGGGTCGAATCCATGAAATACAATGTATTTTAGTTAACAAAAATGATAAAAGTAAATAATTCAAAGAACGATTGAAATAATGTTGAAGTATTTAACGCAAACAATTTATTAAAATATATTACTCGTACAAAAAAGAAAATCAAATTTGCTAATTAAACTTGGGATAATAGGAAGAAAGACCAAAAACAAAAAAAATGGGAAAAGCCTAACTAATTAATTAAGATTGAAAAAATGTGAGGAAATTAGGAGAAAGAGAAAAACAAAACTGTTAAGAGAAAAAATAGCAAAGATGGAAGACAAATAAAATTAATTGAAATGTAGGTAGCAGGGTTCGAACATGGACCAAAGAATTTAACTTCACCCCTTCTACCGCTGAACTGCACCACTCACTGATGTTAATCTTGAAGTTAATTATATATATACATATATAACAAAAATATGGGGGGGGCAAAAAAAAAAAAATTCCACTGCATTTCCGCCGCTGGGGGGGGGCGAGTGCCCCCTCCTGCCCCCCCCTGGCTCCGCCCCTGCATCAGACGATCATCTTTCTCAACCTTTCCCTTTTTCTCTGTCCATATTGATGTTGTGTGATTTGTTACTGTTAATAATGAAAATTATTAACACCTGGATTAAGCATGAGGTGTCAACAAGAAAGTGCCTCTAAGTCGGGGGCTGGCGGTCTATGGCTTTTTCCTCCTCCGAAATGTAGAAGTTGGGTCGAACCAGATACTCTCTTTTTATTTACTTTTTTGTTTCGTTTTAACTTTGCAGCTGAAGATCTTCATCTTGGACAATTGAAGAGATATTCATTCCGTGAATTACAAGTCGCAACTCGTAATTTTAGTGATACAAGTTACTTGGGCGGTGGTAGCTTTGGTAATGTTTACAAAGGATGCTTGGTTGATGGCTCCTTGGTGGCTGTAAGAAGACTCCAAAAGGAGCTAACTCAATTTACTGAGCTTCAGTTCCAGGCAGAGGTCGAAAAGCTAGGCATGGCCATGCATCGAAATGTACTACAGTTGCGAGGCTTTTGCATGACACCTACTGAACGGTTGCTAGTTTATCCCTATATGGCTAATAATAATGTTGCCTCATATTTAAGAGGTAGCATCTTCATTGTTTTTGATCCTTGATTATCTGATTTTTGTTTGGGTTTATGTTACTTTGATTTATTACTGTGGTTCTCACAATTGATTGTCACTACTGCAGAGCGAACTGAATGGCGATCCCCTCTCAGTTGGCAGACAAGAAAGCAAATTGCAATCGGATCTGCAAGGGGCCTAGCTTATTTACATGATGATTGCGTCCCTATGATCATACACCGGAATGTTAAAGCTGCAAACATGTTATTGGATGAGGAGTTTGAGGTGGTCATCGGACACTTTGGGTTCGCTAAGTTCATGGACAACGATGATACTCATGTTACCACTGATGTAATGGGTACATATGGTTACATTGCTCCTGAGTACTACTCCACTGGAAAGTGTTCTCAGAAGGCTGATGTTTATGGGTATGGTGTGATGCTTTTGGAGCTCATAACTGGACAGAAGGCTACTGATACGGATATCATGTTGGTGGTTTGGGTAAGCAGTCACTACTTCAACATAAGATTTTTTTTCTTTTTTTTCCATTCATATTTGTGTGTATTTGACTACTCTTTCCCTTAATTATTCAAAACATGGAGCATAGTCTTAATCTGGCAAAAATGAATGACTCTCATCTCCAAATCATTCTTGTTATATGGTTTCTTGTACATATTAAAAAGAAAACAAGAGTCCGTTTGAAGTATTGATACTAAAAAAAGATCATCGCTTAGATCTCTGTATCAATTTGATAAATGTTTTCAGTCCTTTTGCCTATGACTAGTTTCATTGAAATTTTCAGGCCAATGAACTTGTGAGGCAAAAGGATTTGACAAGAATGGTTGATGTGGGTCTACAAGAAAACTACGCTGCTGAAGAGGTAGAGCAACTAGTCCAGTTAGCTCTGCTATGCACTCAGAGATTGCCAACCAAACGTCCTAGGATGTCAGAAGTTGTCAGAATGCTTCATGGTGATGGCTTGGCTGAGAGATGGGACGAGTGGCAGAATGAGGAGACAGAGTTCCTTAGCCATACTGATTGAAGAGTTCCTCAGCCATATTGATTGAAGAGTTCCTTAACCACGCTGTTAGAAATATGACTCTTTTGAAGTCAATTTTTCTGAATACTTTTCCTGCCGGTGGTGATCCTTGAATCCCTTTTCTCTTATATATATGTGTGTGTGTGTGTTTTTAACCCTCTATGTACTTCCATTGATATTTATAAACTTCCAATGACAATTCTATGACAATAAGGAGAATCAGGAAATATACCCTTCTAGCTCCACTGTTTTTCAACGTAGTGAGTAAGAAAACGGATGTAATCAGACCTCATGATCGTCATTAAGCTGTAATTACCTTAATCACTCCTACGTATGCTTTTCCTGAATTTCCTATTTTTTTTTTTATTTTTTTTTCATGTAAACGCTCTAGTTTTATCACTTAAATCAGTTTGTTGACAGAAATTTGAATTATCCAGCTTGTGAGTTGTTTTCCGCATTGATTTTCCCGGCTGTATATATTTGAAGTGGTTCGGCAATTTAATTCATCTGATTGCTTTTGAACACAGAGCAAAGACTACACAGATTGCCCCTTCACTCTCTTGCAATATACAGAACTTCACCCAAGGATGTTGCCATCAAATCTAAGAACTGGTTAACCTGTTATACTGTTTGCATGATCAGATCCACAAACCATATTGAGATCCATGAAATAATCTTATTTGTCTCTCTATTATGAGTTTTTAGACGGGTTAGTCCCATTTAATAGGTTTTTATATGGGTTTTCCGTACATTCTATTTGAAAGTTTCACACCCGAAAGAAAATATTATGTCAGAATCTTCATAGGCATCTTAAAATTTACACTTTGCATAAATACTACTCCCTACGTCCCAAAATGAATGTCAAAAAACATTTCCAATTGGCTCTTGATCAAGAGCAATTTTGAAATTTTTTGGACATCCATTTTGGGAAGGTGGTAGTAATATTTTGGGCACTTTAATGATTTATCTAATTATGATAAACTCTATGATTGAACAAAAGGAGCATATTCCAAAAATGAAGTAATACTCTGACTCTGACTCTGACTAGCTGGATGGGTGTTTCTTAGAAATGATGTAGATACTTCTTGCTTCTTTCTGTGGCTGTGCTAAAAGCCCAAGTCAAGCGGGGGCCGCGTACTAAAATTAATATCTCAGAAAGTAGAGTATATCTTAATTTGCATACACATTTGAACAACTCTGTTCCTGTCTCCAGTCTCCACCTATCCCTTTTTCTCTAGTCTCTCTGTTTCACCATACATCTGTTGGAAACATGTTATTTTTCACTGGTGTAATAATTTTTATAGCGTTACTGAATACAATTGTGTATTATTTGCGGCAGCATCTTGAGGAAAAGAACTATGGTGAGAGGACGATTTCATCCGCGGCATTGCTGCCGGATAATGGATGCCGACGCTTTTCACTCACAGAGATTCAATTTGCTACCCAGAATTTCAACGAAGCATTGGTTATTGGGAAGGGCGGATTTGGGAAGGTCTACAAAGGTATCATTGACAGTGGGGCTAGTACTGTTGCCATCAAGCGGTTGGATATCGGGTCGAGTCAAGGAGCTCCGGAATTCTGGACTGAGATTGAGATGCTTTCAAAGTTTAGACACAGCCACCTTGTCTCTCTCATCGGCTACTGTAATGATCAAAATGAGATGATCATTGTCTATGAGTATATGCCCAGTGGGTCTCTTGAGGACAATCTGTACAAAATTGGTAGATCAAATGGTCAAAATAGAAGATCTCTACCTTGGATACAACGCCTTAAGATATGTTTAGGCGCAGCTCGTGGACTGGATTACCTTCACACGGGTACAAGCACTGAACACAGAGTTATACACCGAGATGTGAAGAGTTCAAATATTTTGTTGGATGAGAATATGGAAGCCAAGATTTCAGACTTTGGGTTGTCAAAAATAGGCCCAATAAATCAACCGTGCACAGATGTTTGCACACATGTTAAAGGTACATTTGGCTATTTGGATCCTGAGTATTTCTTGACACACAGGCTGACAAAGAAGTCTGATGTGTATGCTTTTGGAGTAGTGTTATTTGAAGTGTTATGTGGGAGGCCTGCCGTGGATTCAAGATTGGATGAGGAGCAATGGGGTTTAGTTGGATGGGCTAAACAATGTGTAAAAGAAGGTAAGATTAGCCAATTTGTTGATCCTAGTCTAAATGGAAGTATCTTGTCAAGCTGCTTGGATGAATTTTCCAAAATTGCTTGCCAATGCTTGCATAATAGTTCAAAAAGGCGACCTACTATGGGAGAGGTTGTCACCAAGCTTGAGTTTGCACTGGCAATGCAAGAGATGCCTGATACATCTTTACTGGAGGATGAGATCATTAGGCCTTTTGGTACTTATGACAACCAAGAGATTACTAATGCATCCACTGAACAGGGGATCAGTAATCCTGCTCCTGGGAGAGGCACTTCCACGGAGCAGGAGGTTGTGAATGCACGCAATACTGGTAGCAGTTTTGGACAGGTTGATAGCTTCTGGAGGCTGGGAGGTCCAAGCCTCGCTTATTCCTATGCTAGACCTGCCAAGAAAAGGACATTTGTAAAGAGATTGCACGCCTTCTTTTCATCAAAATTTCGTTCCACAACAGGTAAAACAGACTCTCTAATTAGTGTGATTTAACATTTGCCTGTTTGGAATGAGAGATACTGAAATTTTGCCGTGTTTTTATTTTCACCATGAAAACATAAAAAAGGTCAATGACAATTACTCCCTCCGTCCTAGACTAAGAGTCCTACTTTTCTTTGTTCCCAAAATGGTAATGAATAGTGTTTTGGACATTTATATCCTCTTTTTTTGTAGAATTACAAAAAACCCAGTACTTTCTGCCCTACTTTTTACCCACTTGAATCATTAATAGTGTTACGGACAATTATGTCCTCAGCCCTCTTGCAATTGTTTACTTATTTCTTAATGTTTTCTTAATAAGTGTGCAAACTCTTGTTAGGACTCTTAGCCTGGGCAAAGGGAGTATGATTTTTCCATGCATGCATGAAAGAAAAGCTTATATGATTGGTCATTCTTTAGCTTATTTCTGTTATTTGCTTATTGCTTGCTGCAAGTAACTTCATACTTGCTCGAGTCCAGACAATCTTTTAGTTATTGCTTACTGAGGAAAAATTATTTTAACTTTGCATGAGCCCCATTGCAAGTGTTCCCTGATAAGTTTAATGGCACTGATATCGCTAACAATAATTCATCATATATAATTTTAGAGTATCTTGTTATGCCATTAGGTCCAGCTTTAGACTTTTACTGCTCCTAGGAATTAATCAAACCAAGTATTATAAGCATTTTTATGACCGAAATCCTTCTCTTAATATGTTAAAGTGGATCTACAAACGTGACCAAACATTTATAAAAATCATTGGATTTTTCTCAATCACCCACATCTAATACCTTCTATTTTTTAATCTGTGGATGGATTTTTAAGAAACTGAAGGTTTAGATGGATTGGAATCCTTTCAATTTGACTTTGGCACTCTAAGGACTGCGACTGATAACTTTGCTGACGCTAACAAGCTTGGAGAGGGTGGATTTGGTCCTGTTTTCAAGGTAATAGCCACTATCATTATGTATAAATGCATTATTTCATGTTCTTGAAATACCATATTAATTAGTAGTATAACTTATCAAAGTTGGTTGTCCTCACATTCAGGGTAGGCTTCAGAACGGACAAGAAGTAGCTATAAAGATGCTGTCTGTAAGTTCTTCACAAGGTGAAATTGAGTTTAAAAATGAAGTCATGTCGTTGCAAAAGGTTCGCCACAAGAATTTGATCAGGCTCCTCGGTTTCTGCGTGAAAGCAAAACAGAAGTTTCTCGTCTATGAATTTGCGCAAAACGGAAGCCTTGATCACTTCCTATACGGTATTGCTGTTAATTTTCTTGCTTGTCTGTAGATCGCACTTTAATTGTTTCATCGAGGATGCATGTCACATGTGGTCATATTCAAGTGGTAAGTAACATGTAAATATCAAGAGGGATGAAGGGTTGTGTTTGTCTTATATAACTGGAGAGCTTTTTGTACTTCAGGATATCGTACTCCAATAATCACGATGTTCAAAGTCACATCATGTGAATATGCAGAACATTGTTTTGGGTCTAGTCTACTCTAGGACTTCATGCAGATATGCAAAAGTTTTGATTTGTCTCGAGTTTACTCTTCCTACTGAGCTCTGATAAAAGCACATACTTGACTTTATATGCAGGTGCATTTGAGCGTCCATATTTGAATTGGGATCACCGCTATAAAATCATAAGAGGGGTTGCTCGTGGAGTTCTTTACCTTCACGAGGAATCTCCATTTCAGATTTTTCATCGTGATATCAAACCTAGCAACATTCTGTTAGGTTCAGAGTTTGACCCAAAAATTTCTGATTTTGGTTTGGCAAATTTGCAAAAGCAACGTGTATCTGAGTGCAGCACTGATAGAATTGAAGGGACATAGTAAGTTCTGATTTTCTAGATACATAACTTAGTTATGACCATGTGAATTTATGGACCGAAAGTATTACTCCCCCCATCCCATAATGATAGTCCCAGTTGACTATTCAAACCATTGAACAACCTATTTCCTTTCCGTCACCCTTAATGCAGTTTAATTACCTTTTTCTTGCTTGGTTGTCTCTCATCCTCCCTTCTCCTCCTCTTCTTGACAATTTTGGAAGTTCAATGATTTTAACCTATTTGTTTTGGAAATGAGACTATCTTTTTGGGACAAACAAAAACCGTAATTGGACTATCATTTTTTGATGGATGGAGTATTTATCAAGAGAATAGATGTTCTTAGATTCTTGGCAACATTTGTTATTAGGAAAGAATAAACAACCTTAGTTTTGTGTCTTGTTATGTACTTGAATTCGGCGTTCAATCAATCGCTAATAATGACTCGCTATAATTTCAGTGGGTACATGGCCCCAGAATATTTGATGCATGGGCAATTCTCTGTTAAGTCAGATGTCTTTAGTTTTGGTATGCTGCTTCTGGAAGTCATAAGGGGCCAAAAGATGATGAAGCATTTTTCTGGAGGCGATAACTCTGATAACAATTTACAGAATGTACGTATCTATTGGAGAATAGAGTACTTGCCTCCTTTCATGTTATCTAGTACCTTTATTTTGTTGTTTCACCTTTGAGTTCTTGCAGGCTTGGAGAAACTGGAGGGAAGGAACACCCTTAAATTTTGCTGATCTTACATTGAGAGCTGATCTAAATGATGGAGCTGATGTGGTGAGATGCATCCAAATTGGGTTGCTATGCATCCAAGATAAAGCAGTTGAGAGACCAACCATGGGTTCAGTTCTACTGATGCTTAGCATCCAAGATAAAGCAAAACAGAAGTTTCTCGTCTATGCATCCAAATTTGTTAAAAGTCTATTACTTCCTCAGTTCAAAACTGAATTATTTTGGGCCCTAGGGAGTAAGAAGACTGATGGAATCAGGTCTCTCGATTGTAAATACCTTAAATGCTCCTACTTATGCTTTTTCTGAACTTCGTGTTTTTCTTTCTCCTTTAAACCCTCAAGTTTTATCACTTGACTCAGTTTGGTGACAGAAATTTAAAGTATCCATTTGTGTGTTTTCCGTGTGGATTTTCCCGCTTATATATGTTTGAACGCGGTGCAATAATTTTATTGATCTCATGGTATGGAAACACACAGAAAAGACTAAACAGATAGGCCCTTCACTCTCTTGCATTTTGCAGAATTTCACCCAAGGATGTTGCCATCAAATCAAAGAACTGGCTAATCTGCTCTCACGCTTCTTCAGCCAAACAGGGGACAACTCAAGGCCAAATTTTGGGTATATTAATGATGTTTCAAATTATGATAAATTCTATGAAAAGTGATGCTTCTCAGAAATGATCTGGCTACTTCCTGATGATGTGACTAATTATTTTAATGGTGTAGATACTTCTTAGCTTCTTTTTTGATGCTTTTTGTGTGGATGTGCTAAAAGTCCAAGTGACGCGGGCCCATTTACCAAACTTAATATCTCAGAAAGTAGAGTCTATCTTTATTTGCATACACATTTGAAAAACCTTGTTACTGTCTCCACTTATCCTTTTTCTCTAGTCTTTCTGGTTTACTACACATTCATGTTCCTTTTCACTGGTGCTATGATTTTCATAGCTATACTGAATACCATTGTGTTTTATTTGCGTCAGTATCTTGAGGAAAAGGACTATGGTGAGAGGACAATCTCATCCGCGGCATTGCTGCCGGATAATGGATGCCGACGCTTTTCACTCAGAGAGATTAAATCCGCTACCCAGAATTTCAACGAAGCATTGGTTATTGGGAACGGTGGATTTGGGAAGGTCTACAAAGGTATCATTGACAGTGGGGCTAGTACTGTTGCCATCAAGCGGTTGGATATTGGGTCGAGTCAAGGAGCTCCGGAGTTCTGGACTGAGATTGAGATGCTTTCAAAGTTTAGACACAGCCACCTTGTCTCTCTCATCGGCTACTGTAATGATCTAAATGAGATGATCATTGTCTATGAGTATATGCCTAGTGGGTCTCTGTTATGAACTAGGGTTCATCTAATTTGGGAGTTACCGTTAGAATGGTTGTGACCGTTGTCTTTTGAATTTTCCGTTATTTAGCGTCGTCGTTTTAAATAAGTCGCACGGTGTCGTTTTGGTTTACACACCATGCGTCGTCGTTTTAGCGTTAATGGATAATCACGTGTTGAGTGGTTATTCCGTTTGTCTGTTAGCTGAATTTGTTGATGTAATCACATGGCAGTGATCGCAAAGCCATTATGAATGAATGAATTAACAAATTCCTTGCCTCCTTCTCTCTCTTAATTTCTCTCTCTCTTAATTTCTCTCTCCTCTATCCCTGTTAACTCCATTTCTGAGCTTCATCTGAAGCTTGCTTCTTCTATTCTTTCCCTTACCTCAGTAATTCTAATTCCTTGATTTGTAATTGAATTGGTTTCTCAAACCCAATTCATAACAAATTGGTATCAGAGCTTTCTCGATTGAGTTAAGCTTCCTTGCATAATCATGGTGGAGACGCGTTATGATGTGTTGGAGAACAGTTTCAAGGCATGTGATGAGAGAATCAAGGATTTGGTGAATGGACACAATCGAATGGAGGAGACCATTAACATCAACAAGCAGGAGTTGAAGGGCGATATTGATGGTATGCGTCTGGTTATTGATGAAATCAGGAATATGATGATTGGGCAACAGAATGGGAGTAACGACAAAGGGAAGACAACAAACCCAACAGCAGGTTCGAGCCAAGTCGGGCCAATCAAAATCAATTTTGGGAGCAGGCCCAGGAGGAGATGCTAAAACTAAGGATCCAATGCAGAAGCAAGGAGACTTGGATGATGAAGATTTTGAGGGATTTTATGAAGAAGTGTGGTTGGATAAGGACGATAAGAAGAAGGATGAAACTGTGAAAGAGAAGGGAATTGCGGATAGCTATAAGAAACATTTGAAGCTCGAATTTCCTAAGTTTAATGGGTATGATTATAGGGGATGGGCGAGGAAGTGTAACAAATTCTTCAAATATAGATCTGTGCCTGAGGATGACAAGGTGGAGCTAGCTACGATGCATTTAGAAGGGGATGCTTTGGAATTTTGGTATCAAAATTATATGGAAGAGCTAGAAGGGGTGAGTTGGAGAAGGTTTGTGCAAGTGGTTGCCAAGAGATTTGGTCCTCAGATCCATGAGAACATCGAAGCGGAATTCTCCAAGTTGCAGCAAGAAGGAACTGTCAAGGATTATTTGGGAAAGTTTGAGCAGCTTAGAGCCTTGATGAAGGTGGAAAACCCATGCTTAACTGAGAGGTATTATACAAATATTTTCATTAAAGGTTTGAATGAAGAAATTGGATATCGTGTTCATGTCCAGTTTCCTACCTCTTTGTCTCAAGCTATTAGCATTGCTTTGATTGAGGAAGCACACATCGATTTTGCCAATAAGAAACAAAAGGTTCAAAGCTATAAACAAAATTCCTATTCCATCCATTCCAACAATTACAAAATTAGCCCAACTGTGACCACCAAAAACATTTCCAACCCCAAGACCATTCAAAACAGTTCGTCCTCTGTAAACCAAAACTCCAAACCCTCATTTCCCATTAAACAGTTGTCCCAGTCAGAAATGCAAGCTAGGAGAGATAAGGGCCTTTGCTATAACTGTGATGAACCATACAAGTTTGGGCATAGATGCAAGAATAGACAAATTTTTATGTTGAATGTGAAGGAGGATGATGATGAGGAATGGCATGATACTGTGGAAGGAGAAGAGAATATTGACAACACGGATGTAAATGAAAAAGAGACAGAAATGAACATATCTCTCAATGCTTTAACTGGGAGTTCTGGGCTACAAACAATTAAATTGGAAGGTTGGTTTATGAAGAAGAGATTCACTATATTAATTGATAGTGGAAGCACTCATGATTTTTTGGACATCAAAGCTGCCAAGAGATTGGGTTGTGTAGTGGAGAATAGCTCAGAATCTTTGGTCACCATAGCTGATGGGGGAAAAATAGCCTGTCAAGGTAAATGCAAGGGTTTCCAATGGGTGATGCAAGGGAAAGAGTTCCAAACTGACATGAGAGTCTTGAAATTGGGTGGTTGTGATGCTGTGCTTGGTATTCAGTGGCTCAAGACTGTTAGTCCTGTAACTTTCGATTTCAAGGAAATGGTTCTCAGCTTTAAACATAAGGAAGAATTGGTTAGTCTTAAAGGTATGAAGGAGACAGTGGTGGTCAAGTCAATTTCCATGATGTCATTGGAAAAGGAAATGCTAGCATTACCTTGTGGGGTAGTATTACAATTATATGCAATGGAGATGGGTCAGGAAGGGGAAATGAGCCAGGAGATGCAACAATTACTTGATGAGTATGAAGAGGTTTTTAGTGAACCAACTGAGTTACCTCCTACCAGGTTTTTGGACCATGGAATACCACTGAAAGAGGGAAGTATACCAGTTAATAAGAGGCCTTATAGATGCCCTCATTTTCAGAAAGCTGAGATAGAGAGATTAGTGGCAGAAATGTTGAACAGTGGCATCATACAACACAGTTTCAGTCCCTTTGCTTCACCTGTGCTATTGGTTAAGAAGAAAGATGGTAGTTGGAGGATGTGTATTGATTTTAGAGAGTTGAACAACTTGACCATTAAGGACAAGTTTCCTATTCCAGTCATTGATGAATTATTGGATGAGTTGCATGGATCCAAGTTTTTCACTAAATTGGATTTAAGGTCAGGCTATCACCAGATTAGGGTGAAGGAAGAAGATATTCCAAAGACTGCTTTTAGGACTCATCATGGTCATTACGAATTCAAAGTTATGCCCTTTGGATTGACTAATGCACCAGCCACCTTCCAAGCTTTAATGAACCAAGTGTTTGCAGGGTTTATGAGAAAGTTTCTCTTGGTCTTCTTTGATGATATATTGGTTTACGGCCACTGGGAAGCTCATTTGGGACATTTAAGGGTGGTATCAAGACTCTCAAAGAACACCATTTATTTGTCCAAGAAAGGTAAGTGTTCCTTTGGTCAAACCCAGGTGGAATATCTTGGTCACATAGTGAATGGCTCAGAGTTTCGATGATCCTAGTAAAATCGAAAGTATGGCCAAGTGGCCTACCCCTACAACAGTGAAGGGATTGAGAGGATTCTTGGGATTAACGGGGTATTACAGGAAATTCATTCGACACTATGGCATTATTAGCAAACCTCTCACGAAGTTGTTACAGAAAGGTGGGTTTAAGTGGGACAAGGAGTCAGATAGAGCTTTCTCAAATCTAAAACAAAGCCACAGCAAGCACATCTCCCGTCTTGGCGATGCCTCGACTTCTCTAAGGATTTCATTGTTGAAACCGATGCTTGCTATAATGGGATTGGAGCTGTTCTTATGCAAGGAGGAGGCCCATAAGCGTTTCTCAGTAAGGCCCTTTGCCCTAAACATTTGGGTCTTTCGACGTATGAAAAGGAATTCTTGGCTATCATTTTGGCAGTGGAAAAATGGAGACACTACTTGTGTGGTCATCCATTTCAAATCAAAACGGATCATGAGAGTTTGAAACATTTGATGGAACAAAAGGTTACAAGCAGTTTGCAACAGAGATGGATTTCGAAATTGTTGGGTTACGATTACACTATTAGTTACAAAAAGGGTGTGGAGAATAGAGTGGCGGATGCTCTGTCTAGACAACATGAGGAAGTGGGAGAGATCCAATGTAAGGCAATATCTATAGTACAGCCTGAGTGGGTTGGTGAAGTGGTAAGAAGTATGGAAGGAGATATAGAGGGTCAGAAAATAATGGAAGGCATTGTGATTTGCCCTGCAGACTTCGAAGGGTTTACATTTCAAAATGGGTTGCTGAGGAAGGAAGGAAAGATTTATGTGGGGGGCAACACAGATTTGAGGAAAAGGATCATTGCTGAGCTACATACCTCTCCATTAGGTGGCCACTCAGGTATTCAAGGAACTTTTAAAAGGGTGTCCCAATATTTCTATTGGCCTAGTCTGAGAAATGATGTGAAAAATTGGGTGGAGCCTTGTGACATTTGCCAACAAAATAAGAATGAGAATGTGCACCCACCTGGGTTACTACAACCTCTTCCAATACCAAATCAACCTTGGGCTGATATTGCTATGGATTTTGTGGAAGGCCTTCCAAATTCGGAGTCAGGACACTATATTGGTCATCATGACAGATCGACTAAGTATGGCCACTTCATAACCTTGAAACACCCTTTCACTGCCTACCAAGTAGCCAAAACATTCTTTGAACAGGTTTATAGACTACATGGGTTACCAGTTACCATCACCACAGACAGGGACAAGGTCTTTCTCGCCCGCTTTGGAAGGAGTTATTTCGCATCACTGGGGACTACACTGCAGCTGAGCACCGCATACCACCCACAAACGGATTGGGCAGAAACGAGAGACTTCAGCGGGTGTCTTGAGCAATACTTGAGGGTTACTTGCAGCATGAAACCAAATCAATGGGCTCAGTGGTTACCTATGGCGTAATGGTGGTACAATAGTAACTATCACACAAAGATTAAAAACAACCCCTTTTGAGGCTCTGTTGGCTACCCGCCCTCAAATTCCTATTTCCAACATGAACAAATATACTAAGGTAGATGCTTTGTACAAGAATTCATGAAGGCGAGAGATAATCAAGTTAAAGCTATTAAGGGAGGCATCGGGGAAGCACAAGCCAAGATGAAACAACATGCGGATAAGAATAGAAGTGAAAGGGAGTTTCAAGTAGGGGAATGGGTGTATCTTAAACTACAACCTTGCTGCACGGACTACCTTGGCTTTGAGGAGGAACATGAAGCTATCTCAAAAGTATTTTGGCCCTTATCAAATTCTGAGCAAAGTGGGGAAAGTGGCGTATAAGTTGGACTTACCTGAGACGGCCAAGATTCACCCCGTATTCCATGTGTCTCTGTTGAAGAAGAGAAAAGGTGATGCTCCCATAAATGCTATTCCATTTCCGACCACCAATGAGGCTGGAACATGCTTGGTTGAGCCATTGGCGATTTTGGATCGTAGGCTTATTAAGAAAAATGGGCGCCCAGCAGCACAGGTCTTGATCCAATGGACTAACTCCTTACCTGAAGACGCGACATGGGAAGAGTGGCCAGTGATAGCAGCTAATTTCCCGAATTTCAATCCTTGAGACAAGGATTTTCTGAAGCGGTGGGGATTGTTATGAACTAGGGTTCATCTAATTTGGGAGTTACCGTTAGAATGGTTGTGACCGTTGTCTTTTGAATTTTCCGTTATTTAGCGTCGTCGTTTTAAATAAGTCGCACGGTGTCGTTTTGGTTTACACACCATGCGTCGTCGTTTTAGCGTTAATGGATAATCACGTGTTGAGTGGTTATTCCGTTTGTCTGTTAGCTGAATTTGTTGATGTAATCACATGGCAGTGATCGCAAAGCCATTATGAATGAATGAATTAACAAATTCCTTGCCTCCTTCTCTCTCTTAATTTCTCTCTCTCTTAATTTCTCTCTCCTCTATCCCTGTTAACTCCATTTCTGAGCTTCATCTGAAGCTTGCTTCTTCTATTCTTTCCCTTACCTCAGTAATTCTAATTCCTTGATTTGTAATTGAATTGGTTTCTCAAACCCAATTCATAACAGTCTCTTGAGGACAATCTGTACAAAATTGGTAGATCAATTGGTCAAAGTAGAAGTTCTCTATCTTGGGTACAACGCCTCAAGATATGTATAGGCGCAGCTCGTGGACTGGATTACCTTCACACGGGTACAAGCACTGAACATAGAGTTATACACCGGGATGTGAAGAGTTCAAATATTCTTTTGGATGAGAATATGGAAGCAAAGATCTCAGACTTTGGGTTGTCTAAACTAGGCCCAACAAATCAACCATGCACTGATGTTTGCACACATGTTAAAGGTACATTTGGCTATTTGGATCCTCAGTATTTCTTAACCCACAGGCTGACAAAGAAGTCTGATGTGTATGCTTTTGGAGTAGTGTTATTTGAAGTGTTGTGTGGTAGGCCTGCAGTTGATTCAAGATTGGATGAGGAGCAATGTGGTTTAGCTGGATGGGCTAAACACTGTGTGAAAGAAGGAAAAATTGGTCAATTCGTTGATCCTAGTCTAAATGGAAGTATTTTGTCAAACTGTTTGGATGTGTTTTCCAAAATTGCTTGTCAATGCTTGCAGAGTAGTTCTAAAATGCGACCTACTATTGGAGAGGTTGTCACCAAGCTTGAGTTTGTACTTGCAATGCAAGAGATGCCTGATACATCTTTACTGGAGGATGAGATCAATAGGCCTCTTGGTACTTTTGATAACCAAGAGATTGCTGATTCTACCACTGACCAGTGGATCAGTAATACCGCTCCTGGGAGAGACACTTTCACGGAGCAGGAGGTTGTCAATGTGCCCAATACTGGGAGCAATTTTGGAGAGATTGATAGCTTCTGGAGGCAGGGAGGTCTAAGTCTCGTCATGTCCCATGCTCTACATGTCAGGAAAAGAACATTTGCAAAGAGGGTGCATGCCTTCTTTTCATCAATATTTCGTTCCACAACAGGTAAAACCCAGACTCTATAATTAGTGTAAATTCATTCTTGTTCGAGCCCAGACAATCTTTTTATTATTGCTTACTGAGAAAAAACTGTTTTTACTAAAGCATGATTGCAAGTGTTCCCTGATATGCTAAATAGCCTTGGTATCACTAACATTAATTCATCATATAGAATTTTTGAGTATCTTGTGATACCACTAGGTCTGGCTTTTGATTTTTAATGCTAATTAGAAAATACTCCCTCGGTCCCACCTTATACTTCAAAAACTTCCATTCTGTGTGTCTCATTCATTACTTCTAAATCCAAAAAAGGAAATTTATACTCCCTCTATCTCATTTTGTTTGGCCACATTTGACTATTGATGATCAACACAAGTGAACTTTGACCAAACATTAATGTCAATCTAATCATCCTAAAGAAATTCTAAAAAATGTTATTGATAAATTATACAATTTTTTGAATTTCATTAGGATGATTAAATTGACATTAATGTTTGGTCAAAGCTCACTTGTTTTGACCATCAAAAGTCAAATGTGCCAAACAAAATGAGACGGGGGGAATAATACTACTTTATTCATTGGGCTCCACATGTTATACTCACAACATTTACCCACTTACTATTCTCTACCCCACTAAAAAAATCTTACCCCACTTTATAATAGAAAGGACTCTTATTAGTTCTTGTGTCTAGTTTTTTTTTTTTTTTAAGCATAAACTGGGGCAGAGGGAGCATTCAAATTGACCAAGTTAAGCATCTTCATGGGCTATTTCTCGATTGGTTTTCAAACTTCAGGTTTTATTTTCTTCTCTTAAAACTTATGCTTGCTTGGTTATCAATTTAGAACATCATTTGTTACCATTCTAATTTAGATTTAAAAAAAAAGTAGTTACATTTTTGGCCTGATATGTTGTTTTCATTGAAGCTGCCCTTGATATTGTTTAAGTTGATCTACAAACGTGACCAAACATTTACGAAAAACATTGAATTTTTCTTTATTACATCTAATACCTTCTCTGTTTGAATCTGTGAATGACTTTTAAGAAACTGAAAGTCTGGATGGATTAGAATCCTTTAAATTTGACTTTGGCACTGTAAGGACTGCGACTGATAACTTTGCCCATGCTAATAAGCTTGGAGAAGGTGGATTTGGTCCTGTTTTCAAGGTAATAGCCACTATCAATACGTAAAATGCATGATTTCATTTTCTTGAAATACCATATTAATTAGTGTAACTTATCAAAGTTTGTTGCTCTCACATTCAGGGTAGGCTTCAGAATGGACAAGAAGTAGCTATAAAGATGCTGTCTGTAACTTCTGCACAAGGTGAATCAGAGTTTAGAAATGAAGTCATGTTGTTGCGAAAGGTTCGCCACAAGAATTTGATCAGGCTCCTTGGTTTCTGTGTGAAAGGAAAACGAAAGCTTCTCATCTATGAATTTGCACAAAACGGAAGTCTTGATCGCTTCCTATTCGGTATTATTGTTAATTTTCTTGCTTATCTATAGTTCTCACTTCAACTGTTTCATTCAGGATGCATGTAGTCTACCCTAGGACTTCTTGCAGATATGGAAAATTTTGATTTGTCTCTAGTCTACTCCTCTTCTTACTGAGCTCTGATAAAAGCACATACTTGGCTGTATATGCAGGTGCAGTTAATTATCCATATTTGAATTGGGATCACCGCTATAAAATCATTAGAGGTGTTGCTCGTGGAATTCATTACCTTCACGAGGAATCTCCATTTCAGATTTTTCATCGTGATATCAAACCTAGCAACATTCTGTTAGGTGCAGAGTTTGACCCAAAAATTTCTGATTTTGGTTTCGCAAATTTGCTAAATCAACGTGTATCTGAATGCTCTGCTGATAAAATCGTGGGGACATAGTAAGTTGTTATTTTCTAGATAAAACCCCCATCCATCCTGGAAAGATAGTCCCACGTTTCAGTGGTTAGTTTGATTGAACATTTACCAAAGCTTTTGGAAAGAATAATTACCCCAATGAAATTCTAAAACGTGTTATTGATACACCACTAAAATACTATTAATAACAAATTTTAGATTTTCATTAGGATACATAAACTAACCTAAAATATTGATCAAAGTTTAGTCAAATTGACAACTAAAATAGTGGGACTATCTTTTTGGGATGGAGTAACTGATAACCATGTGAATCTTATCATACTCCTTTGTGGACCAAAAGTATTTCCTATCAAGAGAATGAATGGTAGTAAAATTTTGGAACATTTGTTACAGGGATAGAATAACAAACGTGGTTTTGTTTCTTGTTGTGAACTTGGACTTCGCGTTTAATAATTGATTCGCTACAATTTCAGTGGTTACATGGCACCAGAATACATGGCAAATGGGAAATTCTCAGTCAAGACAGATGTCTTTAGTTTTGGTATTCTGCTTCTTGAAGTCATAAGAGGCCAAAAGATGATGACATATTCTTTTGAAGGCGATAACTCTGATAACAATATAGAGAATGTAAGTATATTTTGCAGAATAAAGTACTTGCCTCCTTTCATATTATCTGAGTACCTCTATTTTGTAGTTTCACCTTTGAGTTCTTTCAGGTTTGGAGAAACTGGAGGGAAGGAACACCCTTAAATTTTGTTGATCTTACATTGAGAGGTGAACTAAATGATGGAGCTGATGTGGTGAGACGCATCCAAATTGGGTTAGATGTGGTGAGATGCATCCAAATTGGGTTACTATGCATCCAAAATAACGCAGTTGACAGACCAACCATGGGTTCCGTTCTTCTCATGCTTGGCAGTTCATCTACCACTCTGCCAAAACCTTCAGAGCCAGCATTTTTATATCGCGGTAGAAACAATATATCCCAGGAGTCTATATCTGATGCAGAAACAGACATGTGGATTCCTTTTTCAGGCTTCGGAGAGGACTTGATTACAGATTTATATCCCGATAGTGTTAAAGAATGTTAGTGAATTGGAACACATGATGAATGCTTGGTTTCATTGTCGAAATCTCCTTTATTGGGCCTCCATTTTTGGCTTTTGAAATCCTTATTGTTGTTCATATGTACTTTTTTTTTATTCCAAGAAAATGCAGTTGACTGACCAACGATGGGCTGAGTTCTTCTCATGCTTAGCAGCTCATCTATATATATCTGGATTACATATCTGATGCAGAAACAGACGTGTGGAATTAGACGAGAAGTCCATGGAATGATTATTCAGGCAGCGGAGAGGATTCAATATCAGATTTATATCCTCGATAGTGTTAAAGAATGCTAATACATAGGAACAAGTTAAGATCATTTGTTGCTGGTGCTTAGGGCAGTGGGGTGATCCGAGCTGCCCGAGCTCCAACTCATGTTCGGCTTGAGCCCAAGATGTCTGCAGGGATTGTTTGAGTAGAGCTCGACCACTGAACCTCATTCAATAAGATATTGAGCCAAACTCGTGCGACTTGGTTGTTTCTCAAGCTCGTTCAATTCGAGCATGAGTTTGATTGCAAACAACTCAATAAATTAGTGGTTGATGACGCCACGACTTTCGAGGTCTCAATATATAGGGATATCTGGATTGTATATTAGTTTGTAACTGTAACACAACAAAGACAATAAGCACCGTTATAGATCAAGGCGGAGTTTAATCCAGCTCATGCCATCGGGTGTGAAGTAAGATCTTTGAGGGTTTATAACTGAGAAATAAGACTTTGAATGTATTAGTGAGTTGTGTGTTTAGGGTCTAGACAATGTGGATTACAAATAATGATTTTGCACTTACCTTGTCCATGGGGACAAAGGTTGATATTTATAGTAACAGGGAGTTGCTTGATGATTTCAGCCGTGCAGGATATATTTGTGATTAACCTAGAACACGTGTCCGCACCTGGTGGACTTGTACAATAAAGCAATACTCCCTCTGTCCCATAAAACATTACCTCTTTTACTATTTTGGGCGTTCCACTTTAAAGTCCCACTTTTCTAAAAAGGAAAAATTTTTTACTATTCTCTCCACTCATTCTCTCTCCTCCCACTCACAACACTTTTCAAATTTACTATTCTCTCCACTCATTCTCTCTCCTCACACTCACAACACATACTTTAATAACATTATTTCTTATTTTCCGTTCTCAATAGTAAAGGGGTAAAGTTCTCCGGGACGGAGGAGTATTCTTGCGAGAGGATGTCGGCGAATGGACGGATGCGAGAGGAAACAGATGCTAGTTGGCGTCACACCTTATTTGCGTAGTGGGCGCCTGAGCCACCATTCAATGCGATGGGGACAAGCCGGCTTCTTGGTGTCATCGTAGGTAAAGGCTTTTGTCTGACTAACTTTGGCTTTAATCGGGAGTCTAGTGAAATAACCGGGAGTCTGATACGATATCGCGGTCAACATGGTTGGCGCGGTCATAGATATCGCGGTCATAACAGCCGCAGTCACCTTGCTGACGGTCTAGTTGTTCGCGGTCTTGACTCGGACGATCTTAGAAGATCGCGGTCTTGACTCTAGCGCTCTGGCTGTCTGCGGTCTTGACTCGGACGGTCTTAGGAGATCGCAGTAGCGCTATAGTTGTCCGCGGTCTTGACTCTGGCGGTCTAGCTGTCCGCGGTCTTGACTCGGACGGTGTTAGGAGATCGCGGTTTTGACTCTAGCGCTCTAGTTGTCCATGGTCTTGACTCTGACGGTGTTAGGAGAGGGCTCATCCTGTTTTTTGATGTGAGCGCGATTATAGACAGCGAGCCATTGCTGATCTTCGCGGGGGTGACATCTCAAATAGAAGGTAGCTAATATGCCCCCAGGGTTGTTATTGAGCCCCAACTCCGTGATCCCGATTAGAGGGTTCATGAGTTTTTTTATTTTGAGTACAAGTGTGGGACGTGCATGATGGGCGCGGTCTGCGAGCCTCCAGCTTGAATCGGTCTCTATTTTTGTCCTTACTGAACTGTTCTTATTTTTGTTTTTTTAATTTTCTTGGAACTGCGGTCTAATCAGTTGTTTATTTTTCTTTCAATGCAGATCCAGCAGATCCTACTATGGCCCCCAAGCTATCCCAGAATGCTATTAAGGCGGCCAAAGCGCGCCAGGTGGCAGCGGACAATAAAGCCAGGCAAGATTCCTTGAATAAGACTTCTACCCCCGGGGTTTCATTGCCCGTGGTGGACAAGAATACGGGCAATATGCTGTCCGGTGTCCGCGGGGTTCCTGTGAGCAAGGAGCTGCCCCCATATCGCAATCTACCAGTGATCGCAGCCCCATTCCTGATTGCAGCACTTCCACCGCTCCTTCTGATCGATCAAGGAAGAGGCCGCATGGCTCAGAGGCTGAGGGTGCTGGAAAAGACAAACAACAACGGGTCCAGCGGCCTGAAGTGGTCATCACTCCTACCCCTAACTCACCAGCTAGAGTGGGGTCAAACTGCGCCACATCTTATCCAGTTGCGTCCTTTGACGTTCGTGAAGCTGCGTGGATTTTGAGCAATAAGCTCGGGAAGGTGCCTCCGGTACAAAGGGTGGATCTATATTCCTGTAGAGGGTAGAACTCGGTGATAGGGTTTAGACTTCTGAACAGGCTCTATGCTCCTGACTTCTATGGGAACGTAGGGTCCAAGCTGAATGCCTCTGCTTTGGTGGGAAATATTGGCTTAATGGCTATGGAGGTAGCTTCTTATTCCTTTACTTTCTTTTTCTGTACTTTCCTTTTTATTACTGTTGTTCGCTAATCGAGATTTTTTCTTGCTTGCGATGGACAATGATGCCATGAGGCTCAGGGAGATCTCCGACGAGGCATCTGTTGCTTTGACGAAGAGAACAAAGGCTTTGGGGAAGGCCACATAAGATAACAAGGCATTGGCCCTCTCCTTAAGGGAGAAAGAGAGTGACCTCAAACATTTATGTCAAAATCATGATGAGGCACTCAAATCCTTGGAGAAGGCCAAGGGTGCAAGGGATGAGTACCGCGAGCACAAGAAGGTGATGGAGAAGAGGGTGTATGAGTATGCGACCAAGTTAGAGGCCTCCAAAAAATAAATATTGGCCTTAGAGGCTCGGGTAGATAAAATTTCTGAAGAGCTGCTTCCTCTGAGGCAGTTCCAGCTTGAGAAGGATGCCCAACTTGCTGCTGCTCCCAAGGAAAGTGCTGAGGAGTTTAAGAACTCCCAAGAGTATAAGGATGAACTCTTGGCTCTTTGGCTACCACTAATTTGGAATGCCTGCTCTGGCATGCTCTGGTCTCTATGGCTCAGGAGGATATTGATAATACATACGCAGCAGCAGCCTCAACCTTGCCTCCACTTGTCGTGGTCACTGCCCCTAGCCTCATCGACCAGATTGATGCTCTGAGGTTTGGTGAAGAGCAGTTGTCTCTAGACGCCTCTACTACTCGCCTATTTCCCAATGGGCCTGAGGTCAGGGAGCTATTCATGTCGCAGCCAACTACTGCTCCGGCTCAAGACTCTGCTCCAATAGATGCTCTCCTTCTCCTACTCCAACTCCTACCTCTGAAGCCTAAGTTGCTCCAGAGTCTGCTCAACCAATTGGTTTAGGATTTTCCTTTTGCTTTTTTCTTTGTAATAGATTTTAGGATTTTATGTAATCTCTTTATCTATTAATCGAAAGCTTGATCCAACTATTGTCTTTTTACTTATGAGTGTTAGCAATGTTCGAACGCTTTTTATAAAACTGAAAAGTTTGTATTACTTTGGGAATAACTGTTTGAAAACTCAATACTTAGGCTGTGGGCAATTTAATGCCTAGTGACCGCGTTTATGAGTTAGTAACTCTTGTTTAGAAAACCCGTTGTGATTTTTAATCGTATGAGTTAACCTTTTTCTCTATGATCACAGTTTATTGTGGCCTTTTTTGACTTCGAGGATTTAACCTCGGTCTGTCTTGTGGGCTTTTACTACGCATCACTCTCGTCCATTCACTTTTAGTGACGTACGCTTGTCTATATTTTTTAAATTCATTGTGTATTTGGAAAGAGCCAAGGAAAGCTACTTTCATGCGGGCATGCAGAATATGGCCGTGAGGCTAGTCTGCGCATCAGCAGGCGTAACCGGTGCTGGCTTCCATATCCATTTGTTGATGGTTCACGCTTTTTGGACTTCTTGAGTCTTGTGGTGATCGTGTACGAGCTATATTTTGGCCTTTGTACATACGGGCATGCGATCAACGGCCAATAAGGCCTTCGCGCATCAGCAGGTTTTGGGCCGTGCTGGCTTCTATATCCATTATTTTGATGGTTCACGCTTTTGTACTCTATGGTCTTGTGGCGATCGAGTACGGGCTCAATTTTGGCCTTTGTACATATAGGCGTGCGGTCAACGGCCAATGAGGCCACCGCGCATCAGTAGGTTTGTGACCGTGTGCTGGCATCCTTGCGGGCATGCGGTTTGTGAACACGAGGGGATCACCGCGAATCAGTAGGTTTAAGACCGCATGCTGGCATCCATTTTTTTTTTTTTTTGCGGGCATTGACCTCTGCAGCTTCACTAGTGAGGCTATCACTTTCGTGTTTTTATGAGTTACAATAGTATGCAAAAATGTATTACTTTTGATACATTTGTTACCTCTACCATTCTTTTATAATATAACAATTAAAAATAGTACTTTCTAATATGATCGCTATTACAAGCATTTTTTTAGGGGTTTTCCTTCTTCTGTCCGTAGTTTGTAGGTTCCATATTTGATGATGTGGGTAACTTGATATGGACCTTCCCATTTTGGGGAGAGTTTATGAAAGCCGGGTTAGGTCCCTTGTACCTCAATACTTCTTAACACCCAATCTCCTACTGAGAAGCTTCTTTTGCTAACTCTTTTGTCATTATTCTTTTTGGCCATTTGCTTGTAGTTAACCATTTTTTCTTTTGCCCGCATTCTCTTCTCTTCGAGGTCATCTAGATCACCCCTTCTAGCGGCCTCATTTCGTGTCTCATCGAAGTAAGTGACTCTGTAGGAGGGGAGGGATACTTCTACTTGGGATACTGCTTATGATCCATAAGTGAGCGAGAAATGAGTTTCTCCGGTTTAGTTTCTAATAGTGGTGCGGACGTCCAACCAGCGTCCTCCTCGTCCTTCTAAATTTTTCTTTATGGCAGTAAGGACTAACTTGTTTGCGGTCTCAGCCTGATCGTTTCCTTGAGGAAAGGCTACTGCGGACTGGCGGTGTTGGACTTTCATTCTTTCGCATTCAGCTGTGAATTTTGCTGCGAACTGAATGTCATTGTCCGAAACTATTGCTCTTGGTATTCCAAATCTACACCAGATGTGATCGTGGACGAAATTGATGACATTTTCCTCGGAGATAGCGGCCTAGGCTTTGGCTTTGTCCATTTTGTGAAATAATCCACGGCCACTACCACGTACTTGATGCTTTCTCTAGCGGTTGGGAACGGTCCTATTAGATCAATCCCCCAAGTATCAAACGGCCACGATGGTATAACCAAAGTTTGCTCTGTTGATGGGAGTCTAGGGACGTCCGCAAATCGCTGGCACTTTTCACATTTTCTTACGTATTCCTCAGCGTCCTTTCTCATGGTTGGCCAATAGAACCCTTGAAATTTAATCTTGTCCTAGAGGGTGCGAGCACCCGAATGGCCGCCACAAACTCCTTCATGGACTTCATAGAGTAAATTGGTGACCATGTGAGTTTTTACACATCTGAGCAATGGTTTGGTGAATGATCACCGATATAGCACTTCGTCTATGATCATGTATTTTGCGGCCACCTTTTTGATGAGTCTAGCCTTTGCTTGATCATCGGGGAGGGATTCTTTCTCGATGTAATCTCGGATTTCATCTACCCAGTCCCTTTCTTGGTCCTCAATGTTGTTAATCTGAATCTGATCTATGGCAGGTGTTTCTACGAATTCGATTTGGCAGTTCGCGTTTAGATCTCTATCTCTTGCTCGGTAATTCTGGAGAGGAGGTCTACTTTTGTATTGCCGTCCCTCATAATTTGGTCTAGCTCATAGTATTCGATGTTTTTTAGAAGGGATTTTGATAGACCGCAGTACTTGGCTAGGACTGGGTTATTTGTGTCATACTTCCCTTTTATCTGATTTATTATGAGTTGAGAGTCACTATTTATTTCAATACTTGGGACCCCTATATTTCTGGCCAACTCCATGCCTGCTATGATTTCTTCCTACTCGCCCTGAGTGTTTGATGCTTCAAACTTGAATCTCAAGGCTCTTTCGAATTTCTCTCCGCATGGTGCGATCAGAAGTATGCCCACACCGCTTAATAGCTTGCTCGCATATCCGTCAACGAAGATAGTCCATACTTCTTGTAGTCGCTCTTTGGTTAGATCTGTATTTGACTCTGAATTTTCTAGGGTTTCTACCCTCTTTCTTTTCCCCAGCTCGCTGTCCGCAAGGTTAAATGATGTTTCTGCCACAAAATCGCTAAGGCTTGCGCTTTGATTGTCCTTCTGGGAGAGTAGATGATCTGGAACTCGGTGAGCTCTATAGACCATGCTAGTATCCTCCCTAAGGACTCTAGTTTATGCAAAATCTTTCTAAGTGGTGCTTCTGTGAATGCAGTTATGGGGTGTGCAGAAAAGTAAGCTCATAATTTTCGAGCAGCTACAAGCAAGGCATAAGCTAACTTATCTATATTAAGATAGAGACTTTCTATGGCGGACAACACTTTTGATACATAGTACACTGGTTTTTGAGAGTTATTTTCCTCCCTTACAAGAATAGCAGCTACTGCCAGGTCAGTGCCGCTAAAAATAGAAAAAGCTCTTCCCCGGGCACCGGGCTGCAGAAGAGAGAGGGCTGCTTGAGATATTTCTTGACTTCTTCAAAAGCTAGATCGCAGTCCTCATTCCATGCGAATTCGTTAGCTTTCTTCCCCCCTTTGAGAGTTTTGAAGGAAGGGAGGCACTTCTCTGCAGACCGCGATATGAAGCGGCCAAGTGCGGTGATTCGCCCATTGAGCTTTAGAACATCTTTTATGCACGCAGGAGGTTTCATGTCTAAGAGCGCTTGGATTTTTTCATGGTTTGCCTCTATTCCGCGTTGATTGGCCATGAATCCTAGAAACTTACCCGCTTTTACCCCAAAGACACATTTGAGGGGGTTAAGCTTCATGTTATTGCAGCACAAGTTGGAGAAAGTTTCTGCCAAGTCGAGCTCGTGGGAATTCTCCCTCGTCTTTATAACCATATCATCTATGTAGGGCTCAAGATTTCTGCCCAATTGGTCTTTGAAGACGATATTGACCATCGTTTGGTAGGTGGCTCCTACGTTTTTTAGCCCAAAAGGTATCATTGTATAACAGTACATTTTCCCGTGACGATGAAAGCTACGAAGGCAAAATCTTCTCGAGCCATTTTGATCTGGTGGTAACCAGAATATGCATCGATTAAGCTCAAAACTTTGTGCCTGGCTATAGAGTCTACCAAGCGATCAATTCGAGGAACAGGGAAACAATCCTTGGGACAAGCTTTGTTGAGGTCTGTGAAGTCAACACACATCCTCCATATTCCATTGGATTTTTTCACCATAACAACATTGGCTAGCCAATTGGGATATAATATTTCTTTAATTATCCCCGCTTTATGTAGCTTCTCTACCTCTTCCTTGATCGCGCTCTCCTTTTATGGAGAAAAGTATCTTGATTTTTGGTGGATGCGTTTGAAGGTGGAAAGTTCTAAGAGAGGTAACTTGCCAATGGGTTATGGTGTTACTCTTAGCAAGAATCAGTGTCCTAAGACAACTGATGAGCGAAAGAGGATGAATGAAGTTCCATACGCTTCGGCTATTGGATCTATCATGTACGCTATGATTTGTACTAGACTCGATGTCTCGTATGCTTTGAGCATGACAAGTCGATACCAATCTGATCCTGGTGAGAACCATTGGATGGCAGTCAAGACGATCCTTAAGTACTTGAGAAGGAATAAGGATGCGTTCTTGGTCTTTGGAGGGATGGAAGAAGATCTTGTTGTAAGAGGTTACACAGATGCTAGCTTCCGAACCGACAAGGATGATTTCCGATCGTAGTCAGGATTTTTGTTTATGCTTAACGGATGTGCGATATGTTGGAAGAGTTCCAAGAAGAGTACCATTGCCGATTCTACTACTGAGGCCAAATATATAGCGGCATCCGATGCAGCTAAGGAGGCAGTTTAGATCAAGAAGTTCATTAGTGACTGAAGTTGTTCCAAGTATCACTAATCCGGTGAAACTTTATTGTGAAAATAATGGTGCCATTGCGCAAGTAAAGGAACCAAGGTCACATCAGCGATCCAAACAAATATTTAGACGTTTCCACCTCATTCGAGAGTTCATAGAACGGGGAGACGTTAAAATATGCAGAGTATCAACCGATGATAACATTGGGGATCCTCTTACAAAGCCCCTCGCACAAGCAAAGCATGATGGTCATGTGAGGTCCATGGATATACGATACATAGATGGAGCCTAGTGCAAGTGGGAGATTGTTGGTGTAATGCCCTAGGATTTTGTTATGTTTAACTTAAACCGTTATGTATTATCTTTATCATTTATTATAGAGTATGTTTATTTGGTTCATTATATGTTTACATGTTTATTATATTGAACTGCATCCCTAGTTGTTGTGAACTACTAGTATAAGTTGGTAATGGATAATCATGGAGATGATTATATGCATGGAGATGCACATTACACTTATGGGTACTTGCTAGAGAACAAGTACTGGATTTGAACTACTTATGAGATTTATGACATGGTCTGTTGTCATGATTAAATCTCATGATAGTCGTGTCATTGAAATCCTTCGTACCTGAGATTATCATCGTCTTCTACATGATGAACATTGTGTTTAATATAGTCTAACACTATCTTTAATCGGATAGCAATAAGGGCTTTGTTAGCATGATTGGATTCTTTTAGGGAAGAATGATAAGTCAAGACGGGATTTGTCCCTCTCTGATTGAGAGAGAAGTTTACTTGGGCCCCTCGATGAATGATGTTGATGAAATGTGTGGCCACACTCAAGTGATCTGATAGAGATCAAATGCATTTGGATTATCAACATATTCGAAATCGAGAAAACATTGAACAATATGAGTTGACGTAGACCATGACTCATGTTCAATTGGACATCATGGACAAAGGGATTGTGACATTTGATCTATCGGGAAAATCAAGCTTTGATGTTATATAAATTGGGTGGATATAATGGTTTTCTAGAAACCACTTATGTCTTGTGAGGCCGATGTTTCGACTCACTACCAACATAATATAATTCATATTGGGTCACACACAAAGAACGAATTTGATTACAGTGAAAAATTGGAATTCTGGGAATTTGTCACGACTCGTGACCAGGAGCACGACTCGTGCCTTGGGTCACGACTCGTGACAAGGGTTGACTTGTTGACTTTGTGGGGTTGGGTACGACTCGTGCCCTTGGGCACTACTCGTTCCCTAAACCAGCACGAGTGCAATTTTTGTCACGACTCGTGGTATGACTTGAATTTGGCTTGAGGCACTCGTGGCTACCTGGAACGACTCGTGGCACGAGTCGTGCCCAGGAGCACGAGTCGTGCCCTGAGCGAATTTTTGGTCAATCCGCATTTCCTTGGCCCGTTTGGTTTTCGTGTTTGACAAGGTTTCTACCCTAATAGTTAGGGAATTTATATGGGATATAAATACAACCTTATAGCAGCCATAAATAGATCACCCCTACATCATTGTTCTAGGTTTATGAAACTCTAGATTTTGATTATTGATTGAGAATCAAAAGCTCCCAAATAATTCCATTGTTTTGGCTTTGATTATTGAATATTGATTCAATGATCAAGAGGATCATCTAGCAATCCAACAAGAAGAGTTCTTGGTTCGTTCACGTGTGGATCACCATTAGAGGGAGGTTGCTTTATCTTCTAAAGCTTGAAGATCACCATTGTTGATTTCATCACAAAGGTTGAACAAGGAAGATAGAAGATTCGACATCAAAATTTTATGTTTGAATTTTGAGATCTGTTTTGACAAACATAATCGCATTCAAGGTATGTAATTCTATTTCATATTTTTCACCTCTTTATGTTAGACGGATTTAAGGGCTAGGGTTTTGTTGTTGTATAAATATTTTCCGCTGCGTTTGTAACCACAAAACCCAACAATTATTTCTAAGGAATTCGATCAAGATCTTTCTTCCCTCGGGGTGAATTTACATACCAACCTTAACTTTTTGCTCGGGATAGTGGATATTAATTACCACTTCCTCGAGGTGATCGTTAGGGCGGAGATCGCTAATTTCATGGTTATGGAGAGAGTCTATGATGATCGCTGATGGGGTTGATATTGCTCCTGTGAGAGCGGACGTGGAATATATGATTTCTCGTTCTATGTCTCCTGAGATTCCTCTAACAACATAACCTCCATCAATAGGATCCATCCTGTTCGCCTTCCTTCTATTTTTGAGCTCTATTTTGATAGAGTAGAAGGTGAGCATACCCACGAACTCGGGCTGCGGGCATTTGCCCTTATCTTTGCCCTGCTTTGCCTCCTCATCTAACTGCGAGCATAAGGCTTGACTTTTATGCTTCCTTTTTTCCTCTATGGTTTTGAGGAATTTCTCGGGCTGGTTCTTGATGACCGCAATTCCACTTGAAGTGTTGTACTTCACCCTTTGATGGGGGATAGATGCTACAATTCCCAATGCGGCCTGAGCAGTTACGCCGAGTATGTCGTTGTATTGGGATTGTAGATCTATAACCATGAAAGTAACCTTAGCAGTTTTTTGTAGGGTTTTTCCCCTAGGGCCACTTCAAAGTCAATCGTCCCTTTCACGCGAACAGTGTGATTAGTGAATCTCTCGAGCAAGCCGGCGTAAGGAGTGAGATAAGCTTCGGACATTTTCATCTCTACCAAGGTATGATAGTAGAGAATGTCTCTGGCCGCGCTGGTGTCAATGAGGACTCTACTAATATTTGCCCGCGAAATCCTTATTCTGACGGTGAGAGGCTGGGTGGAATGGAAGAGAGTGGAGGCTAGTTCACTCCGCTTGAATCCTATTTCTTGCTCTTCTTCCGTAGTCAATGGGGGAATTAATAAGACCTTTTCTAAAGTCTTAATCTGATGGGAGAGTTATTTATTGGAGGGAGCCTCTATTCCAATGAAACTGATATCATAGGTCCCTTACTCATCCTCATCATTGTTATCTCTCTATCTTCTCTCTGGGCCACGCTGAGGTCGCGCTCTATGGGTGTTAGCGTTGTTTTTGCTACTATCACCTTGTACCCACTTGGCCAGCTCGCTATTATTGATTTTCTACTGAATAATCCTATTCAGCTGAAAGCAATCCTCAGTATTGTGACAGTGATCGTTTTAGTAGTCACAAAACTTGGCTCTGCTCCTCTTACTTGGATTTTGGCCCATTGGTGGAGGAGGAAGTGATTCCATTGCTTTTAAAATTGCTGCCCGCGGCACGGTCAGGGGTGTATAAATTGTTTCATCCGCTAACCTTCTGAGTTTATCAGTGTTGCGGTTTCTATTCTTTCCCTGGCCTTGACCGCGGCTGGGCCCTTGGCCGGCATCCTGCACATGCTCAATTATGTCTTTGGCCGGCCTGCGGGCAGCTATTTCATTGGGCTCTTCTTCCGATGCAATAGCAGAGGCCCTCTTGTACAGCTCCTCCACATTTTAAGCCTGTGCGAGGCAAAATTCATTTTCAAAAAGCTGGAGGATAGACCGCCCTCAAAGTAGAGCTGAATATCACTCTCGGACAGGTATACAATCTGCTCGGACATCTTCCTGAAGCGAGTGATTTAGGATTTGATGGTTTCTGCGGTGGCCTGCCTGACTCTTATAAGATCAGTCTTTGGCCTCGCTAGCTCACCTGCTATGGCAAAAGAGTTAAAAAAGCTATGCCTGAACTAATTATAGCTTTTGATGGATTTTGGCTTAAGGGCCAGCATCTAAGATAAGGCCTTGCCCGTGAAAGAAGCAGATAAGGCTTTGCACATCACGGCCCCATTCGAGGAGAACAGGGCCATCTGTCCTTCAAACCTCCCCATATGGCACTTTGCGTTGGTGTAGCCATCATAGGTCTCTATTTGAGGAGGTTTTCCCCTTTGGATTGGCGCGCGGGCAATCTTGTCCGCAAAAGCATCCATCGTGCGGCCACACTTCGTGTAGCTTTGCTGATGGTTTTCACACATTTGGTGCATGAACTTGATAAACTCAGGGTTCATGCTATCCATCTTGGGCTTTTTGGAGGGATAAATTATGACCTTCCCCTTGGCTTTGGCCAGGGGTTGTGCTTTGGATTTCTCGGGGAGAGGAGTAGATTCTGCTCCCTCTCCCATCTCCTCATCCTTCTCAATTTCCTCGTGACCGCGATCAGCAAAGGTTGGCTATATCCTTTTTCTCCCCCTTGCTTGACTAGCTAGGGATTTTGCGGGGACTCTTTGGGAGAACCTGAGTGAGCCTTCCTATATGGGGACACCACCATTGGCCTCCAACTCAACCAACTCGAGCTGGGCATCATTTATAGCCATGGCCTCAACCACTAGCTTAGCCCTCGCAGCTAGAACTTGGTTTCTTTTGAGTATCAACTCATGAGTGATAGGAGAGGTGGGGTTTTTTGGACTTGGATTTTGGGGGGATTTATACTTACAGGCAGCCTCAAACTTTTCCCTAAGGTCTCTTTGAGAAGGAGTAAAAGACCCTTGACTGCCAGAACGGCCACCCAACTTATTAAAGGCTGAGATGCTTGGTCTGGTAGGCTTTAGTTGAGAGAGAGAAGCTTTATCATTACCTTGTGTAAGTACCCAAATCCGGATCGTCCAAATCCGTCAGAAAGTTAACCGAAATCCGTTAACTGGCCCGCTCCAGGTTAACCGGAACTCGTTAAACTCCCGTTCTTTGTGCCAACGAGGCGTCCGGGGCGCCCGTGCATCCCGACGTCAAACCGTACTTCGCCACGTGACATCTCACGTAAAAGTATGGCTTTCCACTGAAAACGCATTTTCCGGCACTTTCGGGCGTTTCGAACATTTCCGGATTGTTATTTTAAAAAACGGACAAAACCGGGACCGAGGACAAAATCCCACCTCGAATTTGGTGACTCGAGAGGGCACGTGGCGGCCATGCCACCTCCCTCTAGTCACCCTTCAATCAATTTCAAAGGGAAAAGACCAAAATGCCCCTGGTTTGCAAGCCAAGTCCGTAGGACTCACTGTGCACTTTTCTGAAATTGCCCGGCCAAGTCCCAGATTTCCAAAATCCCCAAAACCCCCTGAAATTCGGTCCAAGTCGTGGGACTCCTCTTTGCCAATTTTCACCCTATAAATAGAAGTTCTTTGTCAAAGGCAAGAAGAAGGATTTTTCACACAAAAATCACCACCCCCACGGTCCAAAGCGGTTTCACCCCTCCCGAGCTCCCGTTTTGTCTCGATTCGCGTGAAACCTTCGTATTTCGATCAAATACGCACCCTACGGCTTGAAACAACCTTTTGAATCACTTTCCGTGTCCAGTACACACCTCCCGAGCCAAAGGAGTCGACCACTAGCCATAGGTATAACTCCCTCTCTCTGAATCTTCTGTTCCATCTCGGTTTACGCGCCAGTCGCTATAAGCATTTCGAACGTCGTTATCAAAATGTAGACGCCTCCGTCTAACGGGGTCCGATACGTTTTAGCCCCTCGATCCTCTTCTCTTTCCGTAAGAGAAGTAATCACGGGTTAAAACGGCGTTCCGACCCCGTTCCGTTTATTTTCATGTCATTTACAATTCCGAGCCGTTTGGCCTCGTTGATCGTCATTTACAATTCCGAGCCGTTTGGCCTCGTTGATCGTCATTTACAATTCCGAGCCGTTTGGCCTCGTTGATCGTCATTTACAATTCCGAGCCGTTTGGCCTCGTTGATCGTCCTTTACAATTCCGAGTCGTTTGGCCTCGTTGATCGTCATTTACGAATCCGGATCGTTTGATTCCGTTGACACCGCTTTAAATACTGTCATTTACAAGTCCGATCTGTTTGGATTGTGATAGTATTTACTTTTCAAAGTCCGAGTCGCAACCCGATTCGTTGATCGCATGTCATTTAATACGTATTTTTCCCGTAAAAATCGTTAACAATGTAATGCCCGGTTCAAAACCGGAGTTCGTCCGTCGAACTCTCTTTCAAAATGCGCGAAATGACGTTCGGCCTCCGAATGCTCATCTTCAAACTCAAAGCCGCCATTTGACACTTAAAATCATTTAATACGCATTTTTCCCGTAAAAATCGTTAACAATGACTCGTATGGCTCAAAATCGACGTTTGCCACGCAAACGCTCATTTCAAACTCAAAATCGACGTTTGCCACGCAAACGCTCATTTCAACTTAAAGTCGACGTTTGCCACGCAATCGCTCATTTCAAACTTAAAATCGACGTTTGCCACGCAAACGCTCATTTCAACTCAAAATCGATGTTTGCCATGCAAACGCTCATTTCAACTCAAAACCGACGTTTGTCATTCAAACGCTCGTCTTTTCAAACAAAGTCACCTAATCAACGTTTGACATTCAAACCAAGATTAAGCTTGTCATTCAAGCCCCCATTTCAAACCACACACACACACACACACGATTTCGAGAAAGGTAGAAAGACTCGTCATGCGAGGCGTTTCGGGCGATCTCGTAATACTCTACCCGAAACATAACCTGACCTCTGAACCTAACAATCTCTGGTACAAAAAAGCTTTTTACTCGTTTTTGCTGCCAATAAAAATGATCCTTTTTTAAGCCTTTTCCTAAGTTTTTGCTACCAATAAAAACGACACCTTTTCACAAAAGCCGTTTCTCAACGTTTGGGCTCAAAATACAAAAACCGCGTGGCGACTCCTCATTTTGTTCCTTCCCATGAAGCGAGGTCTCGAGACACTGACCCCTCCGCGAAAGACAACGCGTTTCGCGTCGCGCGAAATCCGGGTAATTTCGGTTGGCGACTCATTTGGGGAAAAGGTACTTTTTTCAAAACTACCGTTGTTTTCTAAAAAGCCTTCCGTGGGTCAAACTTTCGTTTACCCTTCCTCGTTCTCGTGTGTGTGTGTTACTTTAAACCTCGAACGGTTTTTTTTCAAAAGGCATTACATTGTCAACTTTCCAAAATCGTACCATGTTTGTGCATCCCCATTCATGTTTGATTTTCATGCTGTCTTTTGAACTGTGCATCATAAATTCTTTAAGACACATTCTGAAAAAATCTCTGTTTTACTCAGAAAAGAATTTTAGTGACCGCACACTACGCGCACTTCTTGCCTCGGAACACCGCACTTCACGTGCACTTGCGCCTCGGTACAGCACACTACTGACCCTAACCGGGATGGCCTTATCGGTTGCACTCCGATTGGTGCCGAGACACCTTTCGGGCGCACGGGGTCGTCCCAAACATCCCATCCTAGCCCGTGTAAGCCATGCACTCTTTGTGTCACACTTTGTCCAAGACCCCGGTTGGTTTTTGGCTTAGCTCGTGTCATAAAGCCTAAGTGTATGTTTTTCACGCCGAGCCCCGCTCCGAGTCAAGCTCGAGAGTTTTAGACCGAAGGTCGTTCCCGACCCGAAGTCTTGAGCTTTTCAGCCTTGACTTTGACGCGGAGCTCTGCCGAAAAATATGCAGAAGGTTGATGTGACACCGTGTCACCCAAACCTCGCCGTATGTACCGTGCCGGCCACAACTTGGCCAACGCTAAAAGCTAAGGTCTCTCGCACAAGCGAGTCGGGAGAGGTCATGCCCAAATTTTGGCACGACTCCGCCTTAACTTAAGGACGTTGACCTCGGCCAGTGGCCCGTACGCCGCACACGTCGAAAGTTTGCGTGATCGGCTAGCCTTAAGTTCACTTTTTCCTTTGTCGGTGGAACTCGCTTGCCTTATCGAGACCTCGCTCGGGATAGTCCGTCTGAGAAAGATGATCTACAATGGAAACGAGGGGCTTATAAGCGTAGTGACGAGATCCACTGATTAGAGCTCTAGGATTAGTTGCGAAAAAGAAGACACGCTCTTTTCCAACCAATTAGGACTACGAGAAAACGCGCTTTAAGTAAACTTTAATCGGTAGCGCACATTGCACAAGCCCGAAAACCTTGAGCCAAATACCCTTTTCCGAAGCCTAAACCCTTCCTTTCGTTCCACTGCGGCGAGCGAGAAAGTGGTTGGATTTCCGGGTCGGCGCCTTGCCGGGATCACGATAACGGCGGCGTCGAGCGGTTCTTCGGTTCCCTCGGTTCCCTCGGCCCGGAAATTTCCGACATGTCTAGCTCACCGAGAAATCGTGACGGGGAAGGACCCCGCCACCGTAACGAGATATGACATTGGAAGAAGCCATCCGGGCTTGTGAGGTGCACAAGAGGCGAGAAAGAAGATCGGCGGGAATTTCGTGGTACGGCTTACGAATGAGCGTGGTATAGCGGCTATCCCCGATCGAGACGGTACTTTTGTCCTTGTTGAGGATGACGATTCCCCAAAACCGGTTCACCAAACCTTCAATCGGGTTCCTCCCCGCCAACTTACGGGATGCCTTCCGGCCAAGGAAGCAGGCCGACCTAGGCTCCATGTTGCCACCTCTCGGGGCAACCTGTCAATTTTGGTCGGCCCGGTGCTACACCCGTCACTCAATATCACCGGCGCACATTTGGACCATCTCGAGATGCCAATATCCCTCAATACCCTCCAGGGTTCGTCCCGATTGCCTATACACGAATCCCTAAACACCGGGGACAAACCCCGTACGGTTCGAGAAAAGGCTCCGTATATTCTCGTATACCAAGCCTTCCACCTCCAATCACTACCGCTCACGTGGTAGCACCGGCGCCGAGCCTCACAGTCCACCACTGGACCCGACCTTAGCTGGATGGTCGAGCGGATGAAAGACACAGAAAGCCACCATGAGCGGCTCAAAGCGGGAAACGCTCAAATCCACGAGATCAGGGAATGGTCACGCCTCTCCCTGCCAAGTTCGGAATGCTTGGGAGATGGACCGATTCGATGGAACCGAATGTCCTCAAACGCACGTCGACACTTACGTTCTCGGCATGAGAGCAAAGGAGCAACCCTCCGGCAAATGGCCGACCACTTCCGGCATACGCTCAAAAGCTCGGCGTTACGATGGTTTACGAGGTCAAGCACTGCGGATCGCCATACACAGGAACGGATCGGTAACATCTTCACTGGGCAGTACGGATCCAACTTAGAGTGGGAAACAAGTCGCGAGGACTTAATCACCAGCGAGCGAGCGGATGAAAGTGTTGGGGAATTCTACAAGAGATGGAGCTGGAAACTCTCCGAAATCATGGAGCCACTCTCCAAAGACGAACGGATGCGGATCTTGAGTCTTGCTTGAGACCGTCCATCGAACTCTCATCGAGTCACAATTTCTTCCCGGATCTCCGGGCCATGGTCAATGCGGCTCACGGTTCGAGAAGGATCTCAAGGAAAAGTTAGCTCTTGCACGGCCATACGAATACCGCTCAACAGTGCATTCAATCACTGCACGGCCCCGTGAGAAAGATACGTGCATCGGCTACGTCCATCGGGGACAACGGTCGGGTAACGAAACCCAATCCCGCTAAGCAACAATTCTACTCGAAGCGGCACATCGTACACTTCGACAAGTTGGACATGCCCAGAGCAAGATCTTTGGAAGGGTTAATCAAGGAGGGTCTCCTTAAGCCAGTGGCCAATTACAAACCCAAAGTTCCCGTAGCCAATGCGGACAAGAGCAAATCTTTGCGCCTTCCATCGGTATCACGGCCATACCACGACAAGCTGTTTGGGGTTACGATACGAAATCCGAACTTGATAGAAGAAGGCAAGTTAGAGCGCCCCGTGGGCCCAATACGATCGGGAATCCCTTTCAGAACAATAACGGCGTGAATTCCATTGAGTGGGTGCCCAAGAAGAGTGCCACGGAACCGGTTTCTCCGCCTCTTTCATTTGGATCTTCCTCTAATGTCCACATCGGCTACGATGTTTGTGGCTGCTCACTTTGCACAGGTACGAGTCTCGAAAGCGTCCAGGAGCAATCCTCAGAAAACGAAGAAGAAATCCTCTCAACGGCAAGCGAGAGAAAGATACGAAGCCGGAGATACCGGTGTAGGTACACTTGGAGAACCCTCGGGAGGTTCGACTACTACGTCTTGTACTCCGGCCAGTCCTCTTTGCCTCCGGGCCATGCGGCTCTAGAGCGAGACGGGGGTGGGAAAGCCGAAAAGCCCAGTGAAACTACGAGTCGGACCTTGGAACACCGGAATACCTCGGATCTTGGTAGTCTTGCGCCGGTCGAAGCCTAACCCTCCGCGGGATCGGCCAAGATTCAACTTGTCCGGCTTAGAGCTAGGACCGGTAAAGGAAGATCAAGGTCGGCTTGGCAATCGCACTCGATCAATGTGCTAACCAAGGGCGGCAACCGCCGCGGGCGGCCTCAACGCGCTCACGAGGTTCCGGCCAGGCTTTACCTCGCAAGAGGAAGACGGAAACGGATGGGTGGATGACTCTCCTTCTACGGATAGAGACGAGATCTATGACTCCCGCTTTGTATGGCGGCATGATCACGTTACGTGATGAAGACTTACCGAGAGACGCCTCGGGGCACAACGAAGCTGCATGCATCACTCTCAAACTCAACACCATATCACTCCCCGGAGTATTGGTAGATAACGGGTCAGACGTTAATGTCCTCCCTCTCGGCATGATGCGAGCTCTCCGCATCCATGAAAGCCATTTGATACCGTCTACTCGGACTATCGAGGCCTACGACAACTCGTCTCGTCCCATCACAGGGACGGTGACTCTGGAACTCTGGTTCGAAACCCCGAATGGTGCCGGACAAAATTCCACGTGATGGACATTCCATCCGAATTCACGGCTCTTTTGGGATGCCCTTGGCTACACCACATGAAAGCCATAGCTTCCACTCTCCATCGGTGCGTCAAGTTCATTAACCGGCGAGGAGATCTTGAAGTCATCCGAGGATAGTTTCCTCATAGGAAATGAAGCGAGACGGTGGCAGCGTGTCCGCACTCGAGGCAGGGTTACCTCCTTCGAATCAACCAAGGGACTACGGGGCAAATCTCATCGAGAATCCCTCGAGTCAGGAGATGCTAACTATGTAAACGTACTCGAGCGGGCGGACCACAGAGCGATCAGATACATCCAAGTTCAGCTGTCGTTTCCAACATTTGGAGGCGGGTGGAAGGAAACGGCGAACATCGCCATGATGCGGGCACATAAACCCCGATCTCCAATCGGAGATTCGTCGGCATTCTCCAAACAAACTCTACGGCCCCGCCCAGTGAAGAGGTTTTTGTGATAAAGGTCAGCAAGCACCGTCATTCTCGGGATGAATGCATGGAAGTTGTATGGGATGTCCTCCACGAGGAACTACCCATTGCACCCCTCTTCTCCAACGAAGAGCATGATGTTTTCCTAGGCTGCTCCGGCAACGCAACTGACGCAATACGTCCCTACACACTGGATTGAGCGATCGGATGACGATGAATCTGGACTCTCCGGAGTCGAGGACGCGCGGACCCGCAAGCGGACCTCTGCATTCACATGCTCGGTTTTGAGGACGGAACTCCTTCCGATCGGGTCACTTACGACCAAGGTTCCAATACCATGGAAATTGTCAAGCTCAACGTCCGGTACTGAGGCGGCTATCCGATAATTGGAAGCACGTGATTCACGCGACGAGGAATCCCTCGATCAAGTGAATGATGACGACTTCGTCAATATCATCTATTCAGGTATCTGATGAAGCCGAGGATCCGGTCCTTGTTATCGGTTACGCAACACCAAGGTCACCCTCGATGGCCCCCTTTTGCTCATGGTAAACGAGGCCACAGCAGCGAGCTCGAGCTCATCACTACTTCCAGTACCGGCCCGGCGGCCGGCCCGTGCCGTCGGTCAAGCTTATACCCTCAGCGCCGCGAGGCGAGGGGCAACGGCGAAGGAGACCAAGCTCCTCACCTGCTACAAGTCGAGATCAACCTCGGGAACGCTTCCGCGGCCACCCCGAAAACATCGTGAAAGTCTTCCCCGCAAGGCGAGTCGGCTTCAGACACGAAATGACCACCTCGGCATCAACATGCTTCGGTTCGATTCTACTCCCGGTCGTCGCGGCCCGGATTCGAGACATCACACGCGGTCATTGCTAGCTTTGATAGACTTGGCGATCGAGCGAGATCACGAGACCGTCAACATTGCGAAATTCAATACCCCGTGGGGTCAATCAACGAGATATGGGCAAACTTCTTGGTGATCGAGATTAAGGAAGGCCGCATGGAATGTCCCAGTCCGACTTCCTTCGTCAATGTAATCCAAGTGTTCCCGCCATTCGGCGATTTGAATGTAATCACGGTTACGGACACTAGCCGGACGATGCGCGCCTACGGAGCTGCACTAGGTCTCGCGAGGAAAGCTCTCATGGAACTAGCCGCTCAAGAAAGTCGTCTTTGGGACGAAGACCAAGCTCGAAAGACCTACGGGGACCAAGCCCTTAAAGTGTCACGGAGCGGCTTCGGACGAAAGCTAGAGGCCACTCTAGACCGGTTCGACCTCGGGAGTTTTGCCCATGGCAACTTCCCGGACTACCGTCTGTTCTCATCCAACCCCCTCTGCCGAGCAAGGGTGGTCAACGGTCCCGATGACCTAGGAGATGGAACGACACGGCGGAAACGAATCCCGGCGCTTACCTTCCCGAGGAAAGCAAGTTCTCTGTGAAAGCGACGATGAAGACGATGAAACCATTCTCTTCCAAGCCGGGCATGAAGTCAACAAAAGCCGGACTCCCGAGGTCTGGGAGGATGGGAACGGATCATTACCGCACTCAAATTGAAAGGCCAACTCGGGGAGGAAGGTCTATTTAAAAACGAGGAGGAGGATGGAAATTCGTCTCGAGCAACTACTCGGGGAAATTCCACGGTCTACGGCCTTCATTTACGAAACGATCAGCCAGGACGGCAACCGAGTCACATGGGCGAGATGTTCGGGAAGCCGTGTACTCACCTTCCGACATACCCGCCACTCGAGATAAAGCGAGAGAAGAAAACTCTCCCCGATGGAGGTTTTACCTAGGCTGCCGCACGCGGTTCAAAGAAGCAGCTATTCTCACATGGGAAGAAACGCGAGGCATTAACTCTCGACGCGAGCTCATTGCAAGAAGGTTGATCTGGGCCCGAGTGGAGGAAAACTAGCCAACCACGAGTATCGCCGGACCCAAACTCCAGGCCCTTGAGTATGCTCGGCAAGAAGGAAAGGAACGCGATATACCGTGAAGAGATCAAGGAGACCGTTCGTTTGAGCCGAGAACTCTCCAACCTCCCGGAGGGTCAACGCCTTGATTCGGTTCGAGCAATCAGCATTTGTGCACGACATTCGAACGGCTACGTCAAGCGTAGGCTACCTCCCGCGAGGCACCTAAGCCGGTATCTGGGGACGGAATCCGTCAAGCTGCCCGAAGCTCCAGGGAATTCATCCACAATCAATGAGTTGAGGAAGACATATGGCCCTATGCTACGAGGAATCCTCCTCTAACTATGGCTCGGCTTCGGAGCGGCTGTTCGAAGGGACCAAACGATGTCGGCGTTCTAACCCGATCGGGTCAAATCCATGCATTACCACCTAAGGCCACCAAAAAGCCGACGGGCAGGCTGCGGTCCGGCCGGCCCGAAGACACAAGTTCCTTGAAAGAGGACCCGATCCTCACTCGGCTCAAGCGAGACTCGGGCAAACATTTCCCTTTGGTCTCTGCTCGCCTCCTCTTATCCTCACAAGCTCAAGCTAGAGGAAAGCACAGCCCGTACCATGGTCCCCGTGGGCGCTTGACCCCGGATGAAGTCATTCGGATGATTGGTAACATCCACTATGGCAACATTATCACCTTCACGATTTGGACCTTCCAAAATTTGGGGCGATCACAATGAGCCGCTCTACATCACAGTCCAGTGGACGAGCGTCGCCTTCCGCGTGTTGGTAGACGGAGGTTCGGAATGAATGTCTTGCCCGCCAAGATGATGGACACCTTGACATCAAGCCCACGAGATCTTAAGCCTTGATCCACCTTTGTCGAGGCCTATGACTCTACTTCCCGTACGGTTCTCGGGGTTGCTACTCTTAACATGCGGTTCGGCAAGCGGGTGATCCCCACCGAATTCCAAGTGTTGGACATTCCAATCACTTTCACAGCCATCTGGGCGTCCACAGCTGCATCAAATCAATGGCGTGGCATCCACCCTTCACCGGTGCCTCAAGTTCATGCAAGGCAACGAGCTAACCACGATGTCTACGGCGACGGTGTCACCACGCAGGGGACCGGCACCAGCGACATTCCGGTATTGGAAATCAAGCATAATGATGACATGCCATTAGCTTGGATTCACTCACGGAGACCTCCAAGATCCAAATATGCAACGTGGACCTTCCCTTTGTCTCACGATCGAGATTCCTCCCGCCATGAGGATGATGAAACTCATGAACTTCATCCCGGGGCGGGGCTCGGCAAAAGGCTGCAAGGCCGGCACCAAGTTATTGAAGTCGAGGACCACACCACGGTCCGGGGGCTTGGCTACGATGCCAACACCGGGTGACATCAAGGAAGACAAAGGCTCGCCCGCACCAAGGCGGCGGCCCGTAAAGGGAACCTCAGACGGCACACCCAATCTCCGACCTTACGGCTTTGACCTCGCTCATTACTTCACCGAGGAACCGGCGAAGCGAGGGGCCGACAAAGGGAACCGGCGGGCGAGGACCGAGCGGAACAGCGAGGGGCCGACGGCGGAACCGGCAGAAGCGATGGGACCGGCGGTGGAAGCGATGAAGATGAGAAAGAAGCGAGGAATAGTCAACACCAAGACTACGAAAGAATGGAACGGCTAGCACGGGACCTCAGCGTTTGAGAGGACTCAAAGCTAATCCGATAAGGGGAGCGTTCCTCGACATCACGGCTCTACTGGACCAAGCGCCACCACGGTCCGGCATGAGTACACATTCAAGGAATCCCAGACTTGGAGGAGCAACTCAAGGTACTCTCCATGGGAAACAAGTTGTTCGGATCGGCCCAGAGGCCACATTCGAGACGGTAAATCCAAAGCGAAGGAACCGGGAATTCATAGAAAACGCTCTCGGTGGACCGGCTCTACGAGTCTGTTTGAAGAAGTCATGGAGTTGCCCAACTTGATCGGCGGGGCTCAGACAACGGCATGATCGCCATGATAGGGACGGCGAAGCCAAGCCTCTCGATCCCCGCACCCTCCTCGAAGCATCCGGCAATGCCGGCTGAAGAATTGGGTAACTTTCACCGGACCAAGGGCAAGCCGGGCGGGGTGGAAGACAAGGCGGGCCCGCACCCACATCTCCCTAAACCCGGTCTCAAACCCTGCTGAGTCGGTCCTTGTCGAGTCCGGTCCTACGAGTCATCCAGCGGCCTTACGCCGGAGGACTATAATGTTGTAGCCAATCATGTATTCCCGTTCTTGTGTAATGAAAAGTCGACCTTTCGGAGTATCCTCTCATTGCCACTTTAACAAGCGATAAGTTAACAAACAACTTAAAAGACGTTAATAATTCAATTGATAAAGAAGCGGACACATTAAACGAACAATACATTAGAGAAGTTCTCGAGCGTGTAGTTGACCGAGAGGACAACCGGGCCCCAAGTTAGAAGAGGTTATGACCAAAGTGAACACAGGGTCGGTGCAAGAGCCTAAAGAGACACAAGTGGGCGGTTTCTTCGCCGATGCGAGAAAAGGAAGCCACGATAAGCCTCCTCAGGGAGTATGTTGACGTGTTCGCTGGTCATACCGGGACATGCCGAGGACTCGATCCCTCAATCGTGGAGCACAAAATTCCCTGGATCCCGAATCCAAGCACATCAAACGAAGGCTGCGCAAGATCAAGCGAGTGGTCCTTGCAAGTTAAAGAAGAAATTGAGAAAATGCTCAGAGTTGGTTTCATCGAGTGATTGAGTACCCGACTTGGCTCTCCAACATCGTGACGGTCACCGAGGCCAACGGAAAGGTCGGATCTTTGCGTGGATTTCGGGATCTCAACAAGGCCGGCCACTAAGGATGATTTCCCATTGCCTAACATCGACATCTTTGGTCGACACCACGGCAAATTTGAAGTAAAGTCCTTCGTGGACGGGTTTCTTTGGATACAACCGAGATCAAGATGTCAGGAGGATCGAGGCCAAGGCGCCTTCACCACTCCATGGGGGACATGCTGTTACACGGTCATGCCATTCGGTCTAAGAACGGCAGGGCTACTTACCGGCGAGGCTGCAGCGGCCCTCTTCCATGACATGATTCACAAAGAAATCGAAGTATATGTCGACGACATGATCATCCACTCGAGGGATCGGACATGCGGCACATGACGGATCTGAGGAAGTTCTTCAACGGACTCGAAAACACTCCATGAGGTTGAACCGGCAAAGTGCACCTTCGGCGTCAAGCGCGGCAAGGTCTTGGGGTACATGGTTACGAAAAGAGGTATCGAAGCCGATCCCGGGAAAATCAAGGCCATCATCGACATGAAGCCGCCTCAAACCACGACGAAGTGAAGAGCTTCATGGGAAGACTTGATACATCGGTCGCTTCATCAACCGGTTGACATCTCTCTGCGAGCCCATGTTCAAAGCGATGAAAAAGAATGCCGAGCATCAAATGGGACTCAGAGTGCCAAACTGGCTTTCGAGAAGATCAAGACCTACTTGGTTAATCCCCCAATTACGTGCCCGCCACATGAAGACAAGCCGCTACTCACTGTATCGACGATGAGACACGTCTATCGGAGCAATCAGCACAAGAACGAGAAAGATTCCAAGGTTGAGCATGCAATCTACTTCGTAAGCCGAAAGCTTCAAGGAAGTGAACTCGGCTACTCGGCATCGGAGAAAACATGTACGCCTTGGTATGGGTAGTCGGGAAGCTGAAACACTACATGCGGTCGCATTCGGTGCTCTGGTCTCCAAAGTGGACCCCGTCAGATATCTCTTTGACAAGCCATCCTGTCAATGCGGCTAGCCAAGTGGTCATTCTTCTGGTGAGTTCGACATCAAGTACATGGTCGAGAAAATCGACAAAGGGCGAGTAATGGCGAGATCGGCTTGCCGACTTCCCGGCAGTGAACCTAAGGGTCACGATCCGCAATTTCCGGACGACGGAATCTTTTCACTTGACGGCGCAAACCGGCGCAACTCTTCTTCGATGGGGCGGCCAACAAGAAGGGAATGGCATTGGAATGCTCCTTGTCGATCCCAAGGGCGAGCATACTCCCATAGCCGTCAAGGCGAATTTTGAAGCAACCAACAATGCGGCGAGAATACGAAGCTTTGTGCGGCGGAGTTTGGAAGCCGCCCTCGGCGCAACATCTTAGAGCTGGATGTATATGGAGACTCGGCATTGATCATCAATCAAGTATCCAACAAATGGAAGACGGTAGATTACGGCCTTCGGAAGTACCACGCGTACATGGAGGAGCTCATTGCTCGGTTCAAGGACATCTCTTTTCACTATTTGCCAAGAGACGAGGGAACCGCTTCGCGAGCCACAGCAGCCCTCGCCTCTCTTGTCGAAATTCCCGATGGGAAAGCGGTAAAACCCCTCGAGAATAGGCGGACGGGAAACACCCGCCTATTCTTTGTGAGATCGAAAAAGAAAAAGAAACGATCGACGAACCACAGTACAATCAAATTTACCGGTACCTCCAAAGCGGAGAAGCTTCCTTCACAAATGAAGATGGAAAATACAAAGAAGGGATCAAAGCCAAAAACATGATGGCATTAAAACGCACGGCATCCCATTTCGTCATGCAGGGGTATGTTGTACAAGAAGCGCCACGAGGCCACTCCTTCGGTGTGTAAACAAAGAAAAAGCCGGCGAGCTAATGAGCGAAGTTCACAGCGGAACTGCGGTCCGCACATGAACGCCCAGAGCATTGACACGAGATCATTCTCCGTATGGGATACTATTGGATATCAATGGAAACAGGCGCATCCGGTTCGTCAGAAAGGCTGCGACAAATGTCAACGGTTTTCCAACCTCAATCACATCCCTCCTCACGAACTCTCTTTGCATGACTACGCCATGGCCTTTCGCCACATGGGGAATCGACGTCATCGGCAAGATCACTCCTCCGAGGAGCAATGGTCACGAGTTCATTTTAGTCGCGATCGACTACTTCACCAAATGGGTAGAAGCCGGATCGTACAAGTGCTTGAATTCTAAGAAGGTGGCCGAGTTCATCAGAGAGAACATCATGTGCCGATATGGAGTGCCCAGCGAGATCATCTCAGACAATGGGACTCACTTTCGAAGGAGATTGTGACCAACTACTTGGCCGGGTCGAGTCACACGTCACGGGTCTTCTCCTTACAGACCACAAACCAATGGTGCGGTAGAGGCGGCCAACAAGACTCTCGCCATGATAATCGGAAAGATGACCACCGGAGGTCGGGAGGCGGCCCGAAAAGCTACATCTAGCCCTGCAGGGATACCGAACATCGGTCGAGAACCGCCACGGGGGAGACTCCGTTCGCACTTACCTACGGAATGGAAGCGATGTTACCGTGGAATTGGAAATTCCATCCCTCAGGAGTCCTCTTGGAAAACGGGATCAATGAAGTCGAATGGCTACGAGCCGTCACGACGAACTTGCTCTACTCGACGAGCGCGAGATTGAAAGCCATGGAACACACTCGAGCCTACCGGAGCGAGAATGGCACGAGCATTCGACAAGAAAGTCAAGATCAGAGACATCGGAGAAGGCGACTTGGTGCTAAAGGAAAAGCCTCCTACGCGGACCAATCCCTCGGAAAGTGGGAGCCTACTGGATAGGACCGTTCGTGGTACAAAGAATCTTCTCCGGAGGAGCCATGAAGCTAGCGAGACTTGGACGGAAACCCTTTCGTTAACCCGTGAACGGAAGCAAGCTCATGAGATGCTTCGTTTGAGGAAGAGCACGAGTCAACTCACCTTCCCCATACACCGTCCCCCTCGGTAAATTAAAGTGCTAAAGAGTAATACCCATTTGGATACATTCCCGCTAATGATCCGGGTAAAAAACGAGTCGCACTTCTTTTGTCTTTGTTTTTCTCAAATTCACCTAAAGTGTCGAACTACGGTGACACAGGCCCCTTAGTCCAATTGTAAAAGGGAACGTAGGCGGCCATCTTTGGTTCGGTCTAAAAAACAAAAAAATACAATAAGCATCAATTGCTTGTGTTTGAAAAACTCTTTTCATTTAACCTACAAATTCATAACGGTTAAAACATTCTTTGATGAGTTCAAGCACGGTCAACTCTTGACTCGCTACACGCTAGCAAAACTACAATAAAACATTAATCAATTAATGTATGCAATGACAATGGATGGATACTGCGGGCGCAAGGTCAACCTAGTTTCCGTACTAGGTCCTTCATCCTTCTTCCCCTTCCCTTTTCCCCGGCGAGTGTTCTTCACCTTCGCGGGAAATATTCGGTAGGCCTTCTACTGGCTCGGGGACTCTTCCCGACGCCTCCGTCAATCTGTGGCTATCAATACACGATCCTTTCTCTAGCTCTGTCTCGAGCCGCCTCGCTTCGAGCCATCATCGCGGTGCTTTGATTGGCCTCCCGATCGGCACTTGCCACATAATCGGCCATGGCATCGCCGATACGATTCCCGGGGTTAGCCCTCGCCTGTCCTCCTCAATGTCGAGGCATCCGGGTGATCGGCACCCAGCGGCTCACTCCGTCTCCACAAGATAGCCATCTGTGTCTCCCCATACACTCTTCGTACCGGTTCGAGATCTTTGCGTCGACAGAACGGTGCCCTCTCTCAGGTGAAAGAGAACCACTGGCGGGAAAGGACGTGTATTGCCACCGCGGGTGACCGGCAATAGCGTCGAAGGATCCTCCATCCGCGAGAGATCCCACCTCGAGGTAGCGGCATAACTCGAGATCGATCGGTGGCACTGCTCCGGCCCATCTTGCCGCGAGAACCAATGATGGAATATAGAAAGACGTGCGAGACGGCCCGGCGCTCGGCGATCAACGGACCCTCTGAGCGGTCCTACAAGTACGTAACTTCCAATGGGGAACCCACCATCGCAAGTGATGCGTGCAAAGTCGGCCATCGAGCTCCGGCTCGGCTGATTACCCCCTATCACCGGAAGGACGTCGCGAGAAAGACCAAGCGTCACAAGACATTGGCACCTCGGGCATCATCTGCGGCCTCTCCCTCGGCCACATGGTCGGCATAAGCGGGACTCCCTCCCCGCGTGTATCGGCTGCGGTCGCCATCCGGCCTATGCCCGAGGAACGTCTCGCCCAAGACCCAATGGCACGATGTCTCCTCCACTCCGCTTTGCCTCACCGGGTCCGATTACCTTTGTGATGGCACACACCCGAAGACGTGAATGTGAACGAGTAGCAATCACGCACGGAAGCAAACGCGTCCCACGCAAGACGCTCCCCTCGGCTCAGGCAAATCTTTCGGGCGATCCCGAAATGTCAACGTAATCGGTATCTGTATCGGCATCCCGTATGCTTCTCCAGTAGAGATACCCAACAAGGACACTAGCTTCTCAGCGGTGGCCATGCCACCGGCATACGGAAGAACTAGGCTGTTCCGTCTCGGGTCCTCCCGAGAATGGCCGGAAATCTTCAAACGTAGGAGTGACTTCGTTGTACGAAAAGCTGTACACATTCCTCCTTACGTCCCGAGAACCGAGACGCGGCTCTCGAAAGATCCCAATCGCGCATGAGCTCCTTGAAAGCCCAAACAGATTTAATCCATGCGACCTTCGAAAAACCTTTTGTTACGCCTCGTGTGGTTCCGTACCCACGAAAGTTGTCCAAATATCGCTCTTGCATCCGAGACGATAACTTGGGAAAAGGAGCCATGTCGGAAGGTGAAGAAAACCTTAAGAAATGGAAAAGAACTCGGCGAGAATGAGCAAAAGCAATGCGCGAGTTCTTACAAATTGCAAAGTGAAAGCGCAATTTAAAGAATGGAAATTCAATTCTAGTCCGTAGGACTCCCTCTGCGATTGACTTGGTCAACTCTGCGGCCAGTGCCTTAAAGTTGGAAACATTTCCAAACCATGCCTGTTCACTCTTATGAAATCTGCGTGCACCCCGATTTCATTTAACCAATGAATATCCCTTAGCCGGGCTCGTGCAACGGTGCAAATAATTAAAAATTAGTGCATACATGCTTAATTTTTGACCCGTTCAATTTTTAATGCATTTCTCCTTTTTATTTATTTTTGATTAACCTATTTGCTTATTTGCCGAAAATAACGAAGGTGATCACGAGAATAAATATGCGAAATACGGAGTTCCGCCCCACGGGCGCCTTTTTGCAAATACATTTCAAATCAAAATTTGTTCACGACAAATACATGCATTTTGTCTAAACAAAATAGTAAAGAAAGAAAGCGGTAAAAGGGGACTACTGCGAGTCTGCTCGTCATCCGTACACTCGGCGTCTTTGCTCATGCCATTGCCGGATGCATCGCAAACGGGAACTCGCCGAACTCCTCCCAGTAGGGAATAGGCGAAAGGGCCTCCTCGGGTACGCGAACTCGAGGACTCCCCCTCTCGCGCCCGAGTGCGCGAGAAGAAGGAGCTCCAAATCCAGCCGTTCCGCCCGCGGCGCGAGCCCACGTGTGAAGTCCTCCCCGCCAGTTTGTGGGAGCGGGCGAACCCCTCGGCCTAGACGGCCCCCGATCGCGGACGTCCACGCTCCTCCGGGAGGCGCACCGCATGAACTCCACGAGCCTCCTGGCGTAGGCGGACCACCGTCCACCGGCCTCGTGGCCTCATTGTACGTACGGCCGGATACTGCGAACCGGGAAAATCATCGAAGCGAACGAAAGTACGGATGCATCATGTGCGAGAATGCTACTATCAAATGCGAGAAAATCAAAAGGTGCTCACCGAAGCATTGGGGTCGGCCACTGTATCGTGGTCTCGGCTCCGCCGGAGCGGGATCACAAGTCGCTGCGCGAACCGTCCGGCCCCTCGTACGCTAGCCTAGCTCGCGGGACGGGGAAAATGTCGAGGACCTCCGGGGACCTCGCCCTCCCTATCTTTGCACTGCGGGCTCCTCGGCCTCATCCTCAAGAAAACATCATAGGCGGCCCCCGCTATGATGTACTCGATGAAATACACACCACTGAAGGTACCCCTCCGGCTCGTCAATCGGCATCTCCGGGGATGCTTGCATGTACTGAGGAGGATCCACCGGCACCGATGGAAGAGACCCACTGCCTATCTTGACGGGTCACCCTCTCCCCAAATACATGGCGTCACGGTGAAGTCCCACCGGGAGCTTCCGCCGCCGTGTAGTCTCGGCGGCAATCTGCAGCGACATGATCAAACTGCTCCACCGGGTCGGTGGATCCTCTCGGAGAACTCCGGGTTCGGCGCCGGAGATATCTCCTCGTACGACACTCGAGTGCCCAACCCTCGAAGAGACCGCCCTCTTCGCCTTCTTACGCCAAACCGGCATGGCGGGGAACGGGGACGGTACGGCTCCTTTATGTCCCAAGCACAACGGTGAATACCTCGTAGCACGGACACGCGAGAGAATGGAAAGTTATGTCGGCTACTGAAAGCGAGATACATACGAGTACATAAAAGAGGCAAGGAAGAGAAAAGCACGTAAACTTACATCCAAGACGGGCGTGAAGCGGCTAAATGTGTGCTCCTCTCCCCGCGAGAACTGTCCGAAGAGTGGTAGAGCTCGGCCGGTCCGGCCTCCCCACGCAAACCCCCTCGCGGCATCCAAGTCTACCGGCGGCCGAGCGAGAGGAAGTGACAAGACGTGTCGGAAGTCGGGAACAAAGTCGGCGGCGGCGCAAACCAAAGGAACCCTCGAGCCGGACGCTCCGCGGTCATCCTCGAGGACCCGGCCCGGATAATCGGCGACACCGCCCTCAAGTGATGCTCCATCGGCACATGCAGAATGCCTAAGCCCACTGGCATCGGTAATATCAAAACCAGCGGCCAGACAAGCGCTCAGGGGTGTAACCGTCAACCCGCGCCGGCGCGTTGCCGTAAGTCGGCAACCCGGTGATAGCGGCAAAATCCGTGGGAGTCACCGTCGCCTCCCCATCTGAAATGGAAAGTGTGGGTCGTATCCCACCGATACTCGCTCGGCGCGACATACGTGGACACTGCCCCTCGGCGTATCGGTGTCGCGGCTACGCGGCGATAAACCCGGCCCGGCCGGAGTCAATCACCGGTGTCGTGGACTCCTCTCTCCCTCTCGAGCTACGTCAGGGATAAGGCCCCACAATGCTGCACCGCCTCAAAGGCACCCAGGCTCTTACGGTTATGAGTATTAACCGTCCTGTCCCCTGAGACAAACAAGACGAAGCAACGTCAACAAAATGCAACAACGCATGTCGAAAAGGATGCAATGCAGATACGGTTCTCATTCATTTCCTACGTATATTCAAAATCTTTCGAAAACTCCGTCGAATCCGGAACTTTCAAATCATTTCGAAAACTCCGTCGAATCCGGAACTTTCAAAATCTTTCGAAAACTCCGTCGAATCCGGAACTTTCAAAATCCTTCGAAAACTCCGTCGAATCCGGAACTTTCAAATTCTTTCGAATTTTTTCGAAAAATTTCGCTCCGTCTTGAATTAAAGCTACTTTAATTTTGGAAAATGCATTTAGACATGGAATTTTGCAACCAAAATTTTTATGTCATCTACCCATGATGTCAATTGAACTACGTCCTAGTCAATTTCGACAACGATTCATATCAAAGTCAAAAGCCCCAAATCGGGCACCAAAATCCCTAAGTAAATTCCTAACAAATTTCTAACATTTAAAGAATGCACATTCTTGAAATTAATGGAATTTGTAGGGAACTTACGTGTCTTTCGATCCCTCCCTTGGAGTTGTGGCGGTCCCTCGCCGGATAAAACTCCGCCGGATTCAATGGAAGAGTGGTGGTTCGAATGGTCCGAACCAATCGAGTTCTTTCGTCGTCGGTCCTTCCGTGGCGAGCCATTGGTCCTCCTTCACCCTCCATAGCAATTTTCCCTCACAAATTCGAGCAAACCTTGCAATTTGGGTTGGATTTCTCTCTCTTTTCTCTCCTCTCTCGCCGGCAACAATGGAAGAAAATGGCCATTTTCTTCCCCAGCCTCGGCATTTAAAAGATTCTGGAAAAACAGTAAAAGTCCGACCGGACTCTTACTGCACCAGAATAAATTTTGCCCCTTTTGCCCCTCAGCTTTTGGCAATTCCAATTTTACCACTTTTGGCCCCCGAAAGTGTAAAATTTCCCCCAGTTAGACATTTCTAACACACCATCCCCCGAGGATAAATCGAAGTTAGTTTTCACTAACGTTCGTCTCCAGACGTTAAATTCTCAGTTAGTCCTCACTAACGCCCGTCTCCCGACGTTAAAATTTAATAATGGTCCTCACCATTAAACTCTCAATCGTGACCTTTCACGGTCCGATTTCAATTCTCAATCGTGACCTTTCACGGTCCAATTTCAACTCTCAATCGCGACCTTTCACGGTCCGATTTCAATCCTCAAATCGCGACCTTTCACGGTCCGATCTCAATCCTCAAATCGCGACCTTTCACGGTCCAATTTCTATCCTCAAATCGCGACCTTTCACGGTCCGATTTCAATCCTCAAATCGCGACCTTTCACGGTCCGATTTCAATCCTCAAATCGCGACCTTTCACGGTCCGATTTCAATTCTCAATCGCGACCTTTCACGGTCCGATTTCAATCCTCAATCGCGACCTTTCACGGTCCGATCTCAATCCTCAATCGCGACCTTTCACGGTCCGATCTCAAACATTCAATTCCGACCTTCGCGGTCCGACCTCCACCCTCTTATCAAGACCTTCGTGATCCTCTCCGGCAACAGCAATAAGCCCGAACCCCAAGGTACGAACGCCTTGCAAATGGTCATCATCAGCGGCAACAGCAATAAGCCCGAACCCCAAGGTACGAACGCCTTGCAAACAATCATCTCCGGCAACAGCAATAAGCCCGAACCCCAAGGTACGAACGCCTTGCAAATGGTCATCTCCGGCAACAGCAATAAGCCCGAACCCCAAGGTACGAACGCCTTGCAAACAATCATCTCTCCGGCAACAGCAATAAGCCCGAACCCCAAGGTACGAACGCCTTGCAAATGGTCACCTCAGCGGCAACAGCAATAAGCCCGAACCCCAAGGCACGAACGCCTTGCAACAATCCCTCTTCGGCCATCCAAGTAAGCCCGAACGCTCATCCCCGAGGATAAAGCGCAGCGGCAATAAGCCCAGCACCCTAGGCACGAAAGCCCTCGTCAACATTGCAACTCCGGTTTGAGGCGCCACACGCCCTTGAAGGTTTCAGAAGTCCCAGGTTCAGACGCCTCCCAACAGTCTCCATTCAGGTACAGGCACCTCGCGAATGGTCTCATCCAGGTTTAGACGCCTCCTAACAGTCTCGCTCAGGTCCAGGTCCCCATGCGCAGTCCTTGCCCCCTTTCGAACTACGATCGGCTTGATTCCCGCTCGGGATACGTAGGAATCCTTTTCGCTAAGGGTCCGGCCGGTGACCGCCTGTGTCTCTTTCAAAGTAAGGCATCCCGATTTGGATCCTTATCTTTTCAACGACCCCGCCTCCTTCGGAGGAGACGTCGGCGAGGGCTAAGCTGTAAGTACCCAAATCCGGATCGTCCAAATCCGTCGAGAAAGTTAACCGAAATCCGTTAAGCGGCCGCTCCAGGTGCCGGAACTTCGTTAAACTCCCGTTCTTTGTGCCAGCGAGACGTCCGGGGCGCCCGTGCATCCCGACGTCGAACCGTACTTATCACGTGACATCTCACGTAAAAGTATGGCTTTCCCTGGAAAAACGCATTTTCCGGCACTTTCGGGCGTTTCGGACATTTCCTGATTGTTATTTTAAAAACGGACAAAACCGGGACCGAGGGACAAAATCCCCACCTGGTGACTCGGAGGGCACGTGGCAGCCATGCCACCTCCCTCTAGTCACCCTTCAATCAATTTCAAAGGGAAAAGACCAAAATGCCCCTGGTTTGCAAGCCAAGTCCGTGGGACTCACTGTGCACTTTTCCCGAAATTGCCGTGAAGTCCCAGTTTTCAAAATCCCCAAAACCCCCTGAAATTCGGTCCAAGTCAGTGGGACTCCTACGCAATTTTCACCCTATAAATAGAAGTTGCTGTCAAAGGCAAGAAGAAGGATTTTTCACACAAAAAATCACCACCCCCACGGTCCAAACTGGTTTTCACCCCTCCCGAGCTCCCGTTTTGTCTCGATTCGCGTGAAACCTTCGTATTTCGATCAAATACGCACCCTACAGCTTCGAAACAACCTTTCGAATCACTTTCCGTGTCCCGTACACACCTCCCGAGCCAAAGGAGTCGACCCTAGCCATAGGTATAACTCCCTCTCTCTGAATCTTCCGTTCCATCTCGGTTTACGCGCCAGTCGCTATAAGCATTTCGAACGTCGTTATCAAAATGTAGACGCCTCCGTCTAACGGGGTCCGATACGTTTTAGCCCCTCGATCCTCTTCTCTTTCCGTAAGAGAAGTAATCACGGGTTAAAACGGCGTTCCGACCTCGTTCCGTTTATTTTCATGTCATTTACAATTCCGAGCCGTTTGGCCTCGTTGATCGTCATTTACAATTCCGAGCCGTTTGGCCTCGTTGATCGTCATTTACAATTCCGAGCCGTTTGGCCTCGTTGATCGTCCTTTACAATTCCGAGCCGTTTGGCCTCGTTGATCGTCATTTACGAATCCGGATCGTTTGATTCTGTTGACACCGCTTTAAATACTGTCATTTACAAGTCCGATCCGTTTGGATTGTGATAGTATTTACTTTTCAAAGTCCGAGTCGCAACCCGATTCGTTGATCGCATGTCATTTAATACGTATTTTTCCCGTAAAAATCGTTAACAATGTAATGCCCGGTTCAAAACCGGAGTTCGTCCGTCGAACTCTCTTTCAAAATGCGCGAAATGACGTTCGGCCTCCGAATGCTCATCTTCAAACTCAAAGCCGCCATTTGACACTTAAAATCATTTAATACGCATTTTTCCCGTAAAAATCGTTAACAATGACTCGTATGGCTCAAAATCGACGTTTGCCACGCAAACGCTCATTTCAAACTTAAAGTCGACGTTTGCCACGCAAACGCTCATTTCAAACTCAAAATCGACGTTTGCCACGCAAACGCTCATTTCAACTTAAAGTCGACGTTTGCCACGCAAACGCTCATTTCAAACTTAAAATCGACGTTTGCCACGCAAACGCTCATTTCAACTCAAAATCGATGTTTGCCATGCAAACGCTCATTTCAACTCAAAACCGACGTTTGTCATTCAAACGCTCGTCTTTTCAAACAAAGTCACCTAATCAACGTTTGACATTCAAACCAAGATTAAGCTTGTCATTCAAGCCCCCATTTCAAAACACACACACACACACACGATTTCGAGAAAGGTAGAAAGACTCGTCATGCGAGGCGTTTCGGGCGATCTCGTAATACTCTACCCGAAACGTAACCTGACCTCCGAACCTAACAATCTCTGGTACAAAAAAGCTTTTTACTCGTTTTTGCTGTCAATAAAAATGATCCTTTTTTAAGCCTTTTCCTAAGTTTTTGCTACCAATAAAAACGACACCTTTTCACAAAAGCCATTTCTCAACGTTTGGGCTCAAAATACAAAAACCGCGTGGCGACTCCTCATTTTGTTCCTTCCCATGAAGCGAGGTCTCAGACACCAACCCCTCCGCGAAAGACAACCGCGTTTCGCGTCCGCGCGAAATCCCGGGTAATTTCACCTTGAGTAAGAAAGTCAGTTTTTTGAAGAGGAATATCAGTCATTTTCGACGGAGAAAAGCTGAAAAGTTGTTTTTTGGAAGCAAGTGTTTGGACAAGGTGTTTTTTTTTACAAAGACGCAAGATTACATGAGAAAAAACTAGACATTTCCTGGCAAAGGAACCACCGATGATTCCATGACTTTCGGGGTCTCAATGTATAGGGATATCTGTCTTGTATATTGGTTTGTACCTAGAAAATAACAAAGAGTATAAGCACCGTTAGAAACCAAGCCGGAGTTTAATCCAGCTCAGGCCCTCGGGTGTAAGAGTAAGATCTCTGAGGGTTTATAACTGAGAAATAAGACTTGGAATGTATTATTGAGTTGTGTGTTTAGGGTTTATACAATTTGGCTTACAAATAATGATTTTGCACTTATCTTGTCTATGGGGACAAATGTTGATATTTATTGTAATAGGGAGCTGCTTGGTGATGTCAGCCCTGCAGGATATCTTTGTATTTGACCTAGGACACGTGTTCGTGCCTGTTAGACTTGTACAATAAAGCAAGATTTACTGCAGGGATGACGCTAAATGGATAGATAGAGAGGAAACAGACGCTAGTTGGCGCCACGCCTTATTTGCGTAGTGGGCGTCTGAGCCACCATTTAATGTGACAGGGACAAGCCGACTTCTTGGTGTCAGCGTAAGTACAGACTTTTGTTTGACTAGCTTTGGCTTTAACCGGGATTTTAGTAAAATAATCGGGAGTATAATACGAGACCGCAGTCAATATGTTGAGCGCGGTCAACGAGGTTAGCGTGGTCATAAATATCGCGGTCATGACAGCCGCGGTCACCTTGCTAACGATCTAGCTGTTCGCGGTATTGACTCGAACGGTATTAGGAGATCGCGGTATTTACTCTAGCGCTCTAGCTGTCCTCGGTATTGACTCAGACTGTATTAGGAGATCGCAGTATTAATTCTAGCGCTCTATCTTTACTCTGACGGTATAGCTGTCCGCAGTCTTGACTCGAACGATTTTAGAAGATCGCATTTTGACTTTAGTGCTCTATCTATCCACGGTCTTGACTCTGACGGTATAGAATATACCACTTCATAATTGGCCTCTTTATAGATAAAATGAGCTTTGATCCCGGTCTGAAAGATCCGGTCTCATCATCAGTCGCATTTTGTAACTTCGCATAGTAAGGAAATTAAGAAGTGATAAAACCTAATTACTTCAGTTCATCAAGTCAAGCTTGGTATCATTGTTGAATCCGTTAACTCCATTTTATGCTTTTGCAATCTTTAATTTTGTTGACATGTTCAGATGTACTGTATATTGTTGACATGCTTGGATTTCTACAACTTTTAATTTCCAGGTACGCCAGCTTTTATTAGACTAGAGCCATCAGATCAGTGACTTTCCTTTTGGGGTCGTAGAATAGAATAGGACAAAGCAATTTTATAAAAAAAAAGTCATGAAAATTCTTCACTCAGGCGGCCACCAATCGCAAGTTGGGTCACCAAAATTTATACACATGTCACCCAATGATTGGGTGGCATGTATTTATATAAATATATATTTAAAACTAGTATATTTTATATAATTATATAAAATAATAAAATAAAAAATATATCAAAATTTATAATTTTTTATCTATAAATAGTGCCTAATATTGATATATTTTTACAAACAACCTACAACTCTCTTTTTCTCTACATATTCTCTATCTCACTTCTATTTCTTCATTTTAAGTGATGGATCCAAAACTATTATGATTCCACAGAATTTTTGATGGATGTACCTTCAGGAGGAGAGGTCGAACTTCCTCAATACTCTACTGCACGCATTGCAAGTTTGTCGATTTATATGGTTAATAGAGATCAACTTCGTAACAGAGAGGCTCATAGCGCTCTTCATAATGATTTGATTGAGCACATATGGGAGAAATTCAGAACTAATAATTGAATATGTAATTTGCATATTATGTAATTTAAAATTCAAGTGTTGTATTTGTAACTTTTATAATTTATTTTAGATTTTATTTATCTATTTTAATTTCATTTTGTTGTCAAGTAAATTATGAATTTGTAATTGTATGAGTAATTATTTTTAATAACTGTACGGGTAATTTTAGAAATATTATTACTAATACATTATTTAAAAAAAAAATAATAAGTATTTTAAGTAAGTTGGAGTAAAGAGAAATAAATATTTTATGCACTGCGGGGAGGGTCCTTCTATGTTTATGACTCTTATTAAAGGGAAAATTATCGCTGGGTCCTTTACCCCAAGTGAAAAGAATAATTAAGACAAAAATTTTGAAATTTAATCGACTAGTCCGATATCATAATCAAAATTTCACCTGATCCTTCGCTACCCCTTACTCAAAAATAAAAATCCCTCCCTCCCTTCTCTCTCTCACTCTCTTTCTCTTTCTCTTTCTCTCTCTTCTCTCACTTTCTCTCTCTACCAAGTCCAAACCGTAGCCCCCGTTTCTTCTCTCCCGGGTCTGTGACTCACCGGCCTTTCGAACTCATGCTAGCGGTGAATCGCCTCCGCCATCTCTCTCGGCTATCTCCAACGAGGAAAGCATTAGCAATTGATTTCCCATCACGTGCTCCAATAAATTTCTTGCTAGCTTTTCCACGAATCAGGACCACATGAAACTTATTTGATTACTGTCAAACCCTTGATTGTTGGGAAGTTCTGTTGCCCTGAAATAATGATTTATGCTACAATATATCTAACTGCAGCACCTACTGGATAACCGAGGATGAAGGAAGCGTGGGGGGGGGGCTTGGTGGTGATGCTGATTCCATATGTCTCCTTCACAATAAATCTAATTTGAGCCAATTTTGGTGGTCAACATCCGTGCCATAACTCAATAATAAGGACACATCTTGATTTTTTTTTTATGTATAATAAGGTTACATTAGCCCAACTAGTTGGCCAATTCTGTGTATGTTTATTGTGAAACTTTCTATAATGATTCGTTCTTTTTTCACATTCCCTACTTCAAAGGCCTTTTAATTTACCTGTATAATATAACTGTTGAGAGTTTGAGGATGTATTTAAGTACATGAGTTTTGAGAAATGGTGATACTCTTATTATTTATTAATTTCTGTAACTTATTTTGTATTTTGCAACCCAAAAATTTTCGCTTGCATAAAATTCAAAAATAGAGATCAAGAAAAGACTAAAACAACTGTGAACTTAAGTAAAAAAACTGTGAACATAACAAATATGTCAAATAATCTAATAAAATTGCGAAAATTGAGGTCATAAAGGACTAAAACTACTGTGAACTTAACAAAAAATAACAGTGAACTTAAATAAAAACAACTGTAAACATAGCAAATATGTCAAATAATCTCATAAAATTACAAAAATAGAGGCCATAAATGACCAAAACAACTGTGAACTTAACAAAAAACAACATTGAACTTAACAAATACGTCAAATAATCTCATAAAATTACAAAATAAAGGCTATAAAAGACTAAAAACAATTGTGAACTTAACTAAAACACCTGTGAACTTAACTAAAAAAATCTGTGATTTAAGTAAATAATAGTCATTTTCATGCAGAAATTATGAATTTAGCTAAAAACAACTGTGAACTTCTCTTAATTGTTATTGGAACAAATATAAACTGTGAACTTATCAAAAACAACTGTGAACTTGTAACTACTGTGAACTTCTCAAATTTGCTCCAGATTATATGTTGATGCTACTAGTTTGATTCGTGTATTGACGATATGAAAACAACGGTGGTTTCAGATTTATTTTGATTTCTAGATCTTAAGATATTTCATTTTAAAGTTTTGAGGGGAAAAAAAGAAAGAGAGAAAGAAAGCGGAGAGGGGATGGGGAATGAACCACATGCGTCCAAGTCATTTAAGCGGTGACAATTGTGTAATTTTGCTAAGAGCATGAGCAGTGGTGACAAAATCATCCGGGATTGGCTGATGCGGAGGTAAAGACAATGAGCAGTAGTGACAAAGGGGGAGGGCATGGATGACCACGTCAGGAAAATGGGATGGGGAAAGAGTCGAAAGACTCTTGTCATGAGAAAAGAGTGTTTCATAGCCAACCATATTATGCCATGTGTCAATAATATTACTAATTTATTAATATTAACTTATCAATATAAATTAATATAATTATTAAATAATATTAATATTAATAAAACTATTTAATTAATAATTAAAATATATAGATTATTTTATCATATATAATTAATAATATTAAAATAATATGAATAATGTTAATAATTGGTATAAAAATGAGTAGGAAAAAGAAATTATAGTGGGTATAGTAAAAAATATGAGAGAAAAACTGATGACTTTTGTCACCATTGTTGGTAAAATAATATGGAGTTAAGGTTATTGATGACCGATGACGTGGAACTGATGTGGAGGAGAGAGAGTAACCATGATCCGGTCACCACTGTGGATGGTCTAAATCTAACAAGGGCATGCGGGTCCATTTACAATGAGAGGACCTGGTGGTCAATTTCGAAAATCCTTACCCTAGGTGATCATTTTTGTTAGGGCGAGGGATGATTTGATAATTGCCCCTTTATTAAAAGGTTGGGTTGGGTTTGGATCACTGATGTGAGTATATATTATATAAGGTTGAGAGTTGTATATATGAAAGTGAGAGAAATTAATATTTTATTTGAGGTTGGGTTGGGTTGGATCACTGATGGGGATAGTTGTTCTTAAAAGTGACCTTTTAAATTGATTAGAAATTAAGACTACTCTTGCAATTCCCCACCCAAGTTCACATCTTGTAATGAAAATTTTGCTCCGGGTCCGCTTCCGAGTTTTTAATGAAGAAAAAAGAAAGTGAGGGGAGGGGAGGGAAAATGAGAGAAAAGAAAGGGGGGAAGTGAATTTAAATTCATTCCGATGAAACTTCGAGTTAGGAAGGAAATGAAAGGAAAATCAAAATTTTCTCTCCTTGCTTCCGAGTTTTGGAATGAAACGAGAGAAATTGGATTCGGCCCAAGCAATTATAAAGCTTGGTTTGGTTCTCGCACACAGGTGATTACATTAAACTTGTTCCTATCTACTGCATGTGATTTAGCCTTTCCTAGTACAATTTTCTGATATGCTTTAGCACTATTGTGTTCTGCTTCATCAAGCTTTTTCTTGTGACCTTGGTCATATATAGGATTTGATAATGTGGTTGATTAAGTGGGCCCTATTTGGTCACATGACCTGTTTGACAAAATGCCAAAGAGAGACTCTTATTTTCTGTGTCTCAGCATGCATCACTTATATTAGAAGTTAATTTATTGTTTGATATTAGCTTTTGCGGAGGCAGATCCGGTTTGTTGCCCAGCTCCAGTTCTAATGTATTGTTAAAGTGGTGGGTGTATTTAACAAGGTAGGCATACTTAGAATTTGGGTGGGTGTAAATAGCTCCTCCCCCATTCCAAAATTAAGTACTAAAACAAACTAGCTGGATGGGTCTTTCCTTAGAAATGGCCTTGCTATTGCCTGATGATCTGACCACCTATTTTAATAATGTAGATACTTCTTATGTCTTTCTTGCTGCTCTCTTTGGACGAGCGAAAAGTTCAAGTCAAGTGGTCCCCGTGTACTTAGTATTTCAGAAACTAGTGTGTATCTTCATTTGCATATACATTTGAATATCTCTGTTGCTGTTTCCACTTATCTTTTTTCTCTAGTCTCTCTGATACACAATACATTTGTTGGGTACATGTTCGTTTTCAACGGTGTTATGATTTTCATAGCTTTATTGAATACCATTGTGTATTATTTGCGGCAGCATCTTGAAGAAGAAGACTATGGTGAGAGGACAATCTCATCGGCGGCATTGCTGCCGGATCATGGATGTCGCCGCTTTTCACTCACAGAGATTACCCAGAATTTTGATGAAGCATTGGTCATTGGGAAGGGTGGATTTGGGAAGGTCTACAAAGGGATCATCAGCAATGGGGCTAGTATTGTTGCTATCAAGCGGTTGGATTTCAGGTCAAATCAAGGAGCTCCAGAGTTCTGGACTGAGATTGAGATGCTTTCAAAGGTTAGACACAGCCACCTTGTCTCTCTTATCGGTTACTGTAATGACCACCATGAGATGATTATTGTCTATGAGTATATGCCCAATGGGTCTCTTGAGGATAATGTGTGCAAAATTGGTAGATCAAATGGCAGAAATAGAAGTTCTCTATCTTGGATACAACGTCTCAAGATATGTTTAGGCGCAGCTCGTGGACTGGACTACCTTCACACGGGTACAGGCACTGAACAGAGAGTTATACACCGAGATGTCAAGAGTTCAAATATTCTCTTGGATGAGAATATGGAAGCAAAGATCTCAGACTTTGGGCTGTCTAAAATAGGCCCAACAAATCAACCATGCACAGATGTTTGCACACATGTCAAAGGTACATTTGGCTATTTGGATCCTGAATATTTCTTGACCCACAGGCTCACACAAAAGTCTGATGTGTATACTTTTGGAGTAGTGTTATTTGAAGTGTTATGTGGCAGGCCCGCAGTGGATTCAAGATTGGATGAGGAGCAATGGGGTTTAGCTGGATGGGCTAAACACTGTGTGAAAGATGGAAAAATTGGTCAATTCATTGATCCTAGTCTAAATGGAAGTATTTTGTCAAACTGTTTGGATGCGTTTTCCAAAATTGCTTGTCAATGCTTGCAGAGTAGTTCTTCTAAAAGGCGACCTACTATTGGAGAGGTTGTCACCAAGCTTGAGTTTGTACTTGCAATGCAAGAGATGCCTGATACATCTTTACTGGAGGATGAGATCATTAGGCCTCTTCATGCCGATGCCAACCAAGAGATTGCTTATTCATCCATTGAACTGGGGATCGGTAACCCCATTTCTAGGAAAGACACTGCCACGGATCGGGATGTTGTCAACGCGCGCAATACTGGGAGCAGTTTTGACAGTATAATTGCTTCTGGAGGTGGGGATGTCCAAACCGCACCTTGTCCCATGCTTGGCCTGCCAAGAAAGGGACATTTGTAAAGTGGGTGCACGCCTTCTTTTTATCAAAATTTAATTCCCCAACAGGTAAAATGCAGACCCTAATTAATGTGATTTAACTTTTGCCTTTTGGAATTACTGGTTTATATTTAAATTCTGCAGTGCTTTTATTTTCTTAGAGAAAACATAAAAAGGCCAATGACAATTATAATTTTTCCAACCAGTTGTTTGTCCCTTCTTCTGAAAGGCCCTTGTTGATATGCAAATGATCAGACAGCTATGACTTGACTTAGCTGTCAGATATTTGATGAATTGTGCAGCGGAATAAGTAAGGCTTGAAATAATGATAGGACAAATGAACACAATGGAATAATGCAAGTGTGTGAATGTGTTTGCAGAAAGTAATAACACAGAGAATTTAAAGTGATTCAGAGTTCACTCCTCCTACATCCACCCCCACTGTCAATCTTGACAAGTGAGATCAATTTTATTATAATCTTAATCAACTAGAATTACAAATGATTGATTAGGCAAGTTCCTTGAACTTCCTCTTCCTAATTAGTACAGTCAACCAGGGATACACTTAAAGTACAGTCTTAAGTGTTTTTACAACTTGAAGTACAGTCTCAAGATTTTACAAAACAACTAATACACTCAAAGTACAGTCTTGAGTGTTTACAAAATATTTCTACACCTAAAGTACAGTCTTAGGATTTGGAATTTTGTGAATTAACACACTAGGGTTGTTGTTGAAACAGGGGTTAAGGGTTAAGGTTTTTGGTTTGGGACAGTGTTTGGAGAGTAGGAATTGGTGTGTAGGGTGTGGATTACATGAGGTGTGTGAGGGTGTAAGGGAAAAAGGTTTGGACTGTGAAAAAGAGTGTTTTTCAAGAGTATAGGATGAACTCTTCTATTTATAGCCTTCAATGTAGCCGTTGGAATATGACTGTTGCAGCTTCATTAATGAGTCTTGACTGGTCTTTGCCCCACTTGTTCACTTGCAGGTCTTCATGAGCTAGATTGAGCTGTAGGCTTCCAGAAGGTCTTCAAAGGTGAACTTGATAGCTGTGAAGATACAGGATCCTTCTTGGTTGAGATTTTGGCATCAAAGAATGAGACAGAGTAATGGCTGTCGAGAGGAGAAGCCATGTTGTCGAGATCATACCAAGGCTTAACTATCAGAGATGATCTCTAACAAGGATTGAGATGCACTTGATGATCTTGATATCTTAGAGGGGGAATATGATTCATGTTATTGATTGATTGTAACCAATGTATAAGGTAGAATCATAACTGTCAGACTCACAGCTGTCAGATAAACTGAAAGATGAATATGACAGATTTCCTCTTTTGATATAAACCCTGTTCTATATATATATTCCTTTATCAAAACCAACTAACTAAGACATTGATCAAAGTTAGGTCCTAACAATTTCCCCCTTTTTGGTAAAGGAAGATCTATTTAGAACATGTCTTCACAGTTAATGATAAGAAAGATAATAATGAAAGAAATAATTCAGGGATTCATTGTTGGGTTTCGAGGGTCTATGCGCAGCGGAATAATGCAAAATTAACTCGAAAACCCGGAGCCCTAGAATCCGTTCTAGATGATTAATTAAGAAGTATGAAATAGAATTACCAACCTTGTGTGCTTTTGTCGTTGATAAACGCGTTCCAACTCCAAATTGTTGATCTTGTGAATCTTCGATGAACGATCAATGAATCACGAACGAAAGATCTTGAATAGCGAAGATCCTCTATGTGTATCCACGCGATGAACGAACCCTAGAACTCTTCTAGGCGGATTGCTAGATACTTGATTGAAACTCCTTTCAATCGATGAAGAAATATGGAATTGAATGGTGTTTTGATTCTCAATTCTCAATTGGAATCAATCTATTTTGTGTTTCTCTAAAACCAAAACCATGAAAATTGACTGCTAGGGCAACTAAGGGTTTGTATTTATACGTTATAAATAAAATCCCTTTGCAAAACCCTAATTTTAAGTCAAATTCGCGTCAGTCCAACGCCCAAGGGACGAGTCGTCCCCCAGGGGACGAGTCGTCCCCTGGCACCCAGCTTCTGAATCTGGCGTCCCCCTTAAGGGGAATAGTTGATTCTGGCCTGGGGACGAGTCGTCCCCTGAGAACAAAAACTCCATATTCTTCATTTTTGACAATTCGTTCGATGCGTGTGACCCCATAGGACTATATTATCTTGACAATGAGTTCGATCACATCGATCCTCATAAGACATGAGCGGACTCTAGCAAGCCATCATGCCTACCCAAATAATATAATATCAAGTTCGATTTTCCTACATAGAACATATCACAATCCCATTGTCAGACGATGTTATATTGAACATGAGTCATGGTCCACGTCAACTCATATTGTTCAATGCTTTCTCGTTACTAAGTAAATTGATCAATCGAATGATATTAATCACATTAATACATTCGGACATGGTCATGTACATCATCAATCTTACTTACGAGTGGCCTAGCAAACATCTCTCTTTACGAGGGACAAAATTCCATCTTGACTTATCATTCTTCCCAACAAGAATCCTATCATGCCAATAATAGCCCTTATTGTTGCCCGGTTAAAGACAACGTTAAACTATATCAAACATAATATTCATCGAGTGGAAGACGATGATAATCTCAGGTCAAAGGATATCAATGATATAACTATATGAGATTTAATTATGACATTCGACCATGACATAAATCTCATAATGGGTCAAGTCCAGTACCTTGTTCTCTAATAAGTACCCATGAATCTAATGTGCATCTCCATGCATATAATCATCACATGATTATCCATTAGACTTCATACTAGTGCTTCATAAGTACTAGGGACACGATTATTAAAGTAAACATGCAAACATATAATAATCAAAGTAATAATCTCATATATAAAATGAATAATGACATTACATATAAGTCTATCTCTATAGGCCTAGGGCACTAACACCTACAGTCTTCCACTTTCACTAGGCCCAATCATTCATGTATCTTATACACATGGACCTAACATGACCATCATGTTTAGCTTGTGGCAAAGGCTTGGTGAGAGGGTCCGAAATGTTGTCATCCGTTGGTACCTTTGCATATCTTAACGTCTTCCCTTTCACAGATTTCTCGAATAAGGTGAAACGTCTCAAAATGTGTTTGGATCGTTGATGTGACCTTGGTTCTTTTGCTTTCACAAATGACACCACAATTGTCACAACAAAGTTCCACTGGATTAGTGATACTTGGAACAATTCCAAAACACTAATGAAGTTTTAATCCAAACTGCCTCTTCTAGCTACATCATATGTTGCTAAAATTCGGCCTTAGTAGTAGAATCGGCTACGATTTTTATGCTTGGAACTCTTCCAACAAAATCGCACCTCCAATAAGCATAAACACAAATCCTAATTGCGATTTTAATTAACTTTGTCAGTTTGAAAGCTAGCATCCGTGTAACCTTCTGACAAGCTTAACTTCCAACCTTTCAAATACCAAGAACGTATCCTTAGTTCTTCTTAAGTACTTTAAGGATCGCCTTGACTGCCATCCAATGGTTCTCACCAGGATCAGATCGGTATCGACTCGTCATGCTCAAAGCATACGAGACGTCGGGTCTAGTACAAATCATGGCATACATGACAGATCCAAATGTCGGAGCATATGGAACTTCATCCATTCTCTTTTGCTCATCAGTTGTCATGGGACACTGAGTCTCGCTAAGAGTAATACCATGATCTATTGACAAGTTACCTTTCTTAGAATCATCTAAGAACCTTATCAATATGAGTATTTTGACTCAAACCAACTTATCCTTTTAGATCTATCTCTATAGATCTTGATACCAAGGATGTAAGCGGCTTCACCCATATCTTTCATTGAGAAACCTTTCCTTGACCAAGACTTGACAGTCTTAAGTGTCGGAACTTTGTTTTCAATGAGTAAGATATCATTGTCATATAACAATAGAAATAATACTATGCTCCCACTGAATTTCATGTATACACAAAGTTCATCTTCGTACTTGATGAAGTCAAACTCTTTGACCGATTCATCAAAATGAAGATTCCAATTCCTCGAAGCTTGCTTCAACCCATCTCATGGATCTCTGCAACATGTATACTTTATTAGAATTTCTTGGATTGACAAACCTTCGGGTTGTGTACTGTACACATCCTCAAGTAGGTTTCCATTAAGAAACGCTGTTTTGACATCCATTTGTCATATCTCATATTCACAATATGCGATAATGGCAATTGAAACTCTAATAGACTTCGGCATTGTAACGGGCAAAAAGGTTTCAACATAGTCAATACTATGAATTTTCCTAAATCCCTTTGCTACAATCCTTAGTCTTGAAAGTATACACCTTCCATCCATGTCGGTCTTGAAGACCTACTTGCATCCTTTAGGTTTTACACCTTCAGGTAGCTCAATCAAGTTTCAAACTTGATCATCATACATGGATTGTAATTCGGACTCCATGGTTCCTAACCATTTATCCGAATTAGGAGTGGACATCGCCTCTAGATAGTAAGTGGGATCTTCATTCTCAATGACTTCCACTTTATTACTTTCCGGTATGTGAAATCAACATTTCTCAGATTCGGACTGTAACCTATCCAATCTACGATGGATTTGCGTAACTTGAACCGGTTCCACAACTCCTTGTGAACTTGGTTCCATCTCTACTCTTGGTTCCATGTTATTTTCAGGTTCTTGAACTCTTCAAGATCAATTTCTCATTGCGGTTGTAAAACTAATATTTGAAATTAACCCTGTCAGATTTGGTGCTAACTTATAAGAGACAGGTCTCTTTACATAAGATTCGCAACCCCAAATCTTCATGAAAGACATTCTTCCATGCCACATCTCATGTGGGGACTTAGGAATCGATTTAGTAGGGACTCTCTTCAGTGTAACCACATCATTTCTAATGCATACTCTCAAAAGGAAATAGGAAAGTCATCTTGACACATCATCGAACGAACCATGTTCTACAAGGTTCAATTCCTCCCTTCAGACACACCATTCTCAGTAGTGTTCCGCATGGAGTCAACTATGAAACGATTTCACAGTTTTGAGATGATTGTCAAACCCTTGGCTCAAATATCCATTACCTCGATCTAATCGTAGTACTTTAATAGTTTTGCCAAGTTGTTTCGTACTCCATCTTGAAATGTTCGAAACATCCCAAATAATTCACCTTTGGACTTCATCGGATAGACATAGTCATATCTAGATAAGTAACCGGTGAATGTGATGAAATACCGAATTCCTCCCCTAGCAATGCTACTTAATAGTCCATATACATCTCATGTATAAGGGCCAATAAGCCACTACCCTCCCACTACTCTTAGTGTAGGGTGGTTTGGTCATTTTACCAAATAAACGAGATTCACATACCTCAAATGATTCATAATCATATGAGTCTAAATGTCCATGTTAATGGAGTTTAGATTATACGTTTCTCATTTATATGACCAAGCCGGCAATGCCATGTGAACGTGTTGTTCACATCATTCGGTTTAGATTTCACACTTATATTATAGATATCTTCAATATTATTTTGTATCTTAACACCAAAGATATGAAGACCATTCAATGATATATGCATTACAATAATGCATATCATTAAATAAATATAAAGCTTCTTATTCTCAATAAGAAAATTATATTCTTCATCATCCTCATAAGAAACAAAATGATACTCCTACTCAAATTCGGAACGTAGTCACACTTGTTCAAAACAAGTACTAGTCCACAAGGTAAAGTGACTTCATAAGTCCCTACGGCTAATGCAGCAACTCTTGCTTCATTACCACGCATAGGTTTAATTCACCTTCTTTGAGTAGATTTCTATTCTTTATTTCTTGCACATTTAAACAAATGTGGGATCTATATCCGGTATCATATACCCAAGAACAAGAAGTCGAAAAGAAAATATCTACCATATAGATACTTGAAGTAGTAGCAATCATATTGCCCTTCTTCACCTTTTAGGCCTTCCTAATTAGCCTTGCAACTTTGCTTCCAATGACAATCTCATTGCAATGATAGCAAAATGCATCCTTTTGAGACATTTTGGGTTTAGCCTCTTAGGCTTTTGCAACTTTTGCCCCAGGTTTAGCAACCTTTGCTTTACCTTCTTTGCCTTCCCTTTTGAACCCCTTTCTTGTGTTAACCATTAACACACTTGTGGATTGCTCCTTTTGCATCTCATGCATTAAAAGCCTTCACCACAACATATATCTTTTGTCTAGCTTGCACTTGGAACATTTTCTTTTGTGCGTTGTGCTAGAACAAAAGCAATTTCCACGTGTTCAAGGTTCTTCTTAAGAGCCTTTAAACATGGTGGCAAGTATAGGGCAAACAACATCATAGGAATCATCTCTATGTTTCTTATGTTGCTCCTTATCTGCCCTTTGCAACGTTTGCAGTGGGTTCAGCAGGAATAGATTCGTCACGTACAATTTTGCTTAAGAACACTTCTTGAGCATCTGATCAAATCAGAATCACTTGTACCGTTCTTTTCGAACTTGTCCTTCATAAGGACGAATCGCAATAATTAGGATTAATTATAGTTTAATGTTATTTCTACAATAAAAATATGCAACACATATGAACACATATAAGTACCGATTTCATTTAAGAGATTAAATAACGTATTTCATAAATACTCCCACTAAATTATATAACCTTCTTATGCAAATATGCATAATATAATTTAATAGGCTAAGACCCAACTTTAATTTAATTTCAAGTCGGCTATGGCACGACTGCTCAAAATTAAACTAAAAAGGTAGATAACATTTATCAATCATATCAACACATGACTCTTAGATCCTTTATGAGATTATAGACATCATATGTCACATGTTTCAATCTCATCTTATGCCTTAGGCCCAAAATTGTTTTGATAGCCTAATTGAGTTCAACCATGTTAAACGTATAGCAATCACCGTTTGCTCATCTTGATCATACAAAGATAGAATCAATGTACCTCGCTGTGGCGTAGCCTACATGAAACTATCCGTGAACTCACAAGTGTTTAAACATGGGTGACATAAAACAAACTCAAATTACAAAGAAGGTTCAATTTTCATGCTTATCAATTACATGCCAAGGTTGATTCATGAAAAATATATGAGCATAATTATGAACATGGAATGATGCAACACAAATCACATTTGATCAGTAATTACTAGTACGCGGCCACGTGCTCCAAATTTATCCCACACTTCCATCGAAGTGCCTGTGGGGAAGGTTTTGGTGTCCAACCAATATACTAAGTAATACTTCACAAATATCCTAGATTAATCACATTAATCATATTAATGAAATTGACATCCCATAATCTAGATTAATCATATTAATCATATATTTCAATTTCATAATCATGGTATATCAACATATACAATTACTTCACAAGCAAAACTCATACAATTTCACATTCTAGATCATGTACATCATGAAAATTAACATAATCACATTATCTAATTATCATGATTTTCTAACATAAACATCATGAACGGGGCTCTGATACCACTGTTGGGTTTCGAGGGTCCATGCGCAGCGGAATAATGCAAAATTAACTCGAAAACCCGAAGCCCTAGAATCCGTTCTAGATGATTAATTAAGAAGTATGAAATAGAATTACCAACCTTGTGTGCTTTTATCGTTGATAAACGCGTTCCAACTCCAAATTGTTGATCTTGTGAATCCTTGATGAACGATCAATGAATCACGAACGAAAGATCTTGAATAGCGAAGATCCTCTATGTGTATCCACGCGATGAACGAACCCTAGAACTCTTCTAGGCGGATTGCTAGATCCTTGATTGAAACTCCTTTCAATCGATGAAGAAATATGGAATTGAATGGTGTTTTGATTCTCAATTCTCAATTGGAATCAATCTATTTTGTGTTTCTCTAAACCCAAAACCATGAAAATTGACTGCTAGGGCAACTAAGGGTTTGTATTTATACGTTATAAATAAAATCCCTTTGCAAAACCCTAATTTTAAGTCAAATTCGCGTCAGTCCAGCGCCCATGGGACGAGTCATCCCCCAGGGGACGAGTCGTCCCCTGGCACCCAGCTTCTGAATCTGGCGTCCCCCTTAAGGGGAATAGTTGGTTCTGGCCTGGGACGAGTCGTCCCCTGAGAACAAAAAATCCATATTCTTCATTTTTGACAATTCGTTCGATGCGTGTGACCCCATAGGACTATATTATGTTGGCAATGAGTTCGATCACATCGATCCTCATAAGACATGAGCAGACTCTAGCAAGCCATCATGCCTACCCAAATAATATAATATCAAGTTCGATTTTCCTATATAGAACATATCACAATCCCATTGTCACACGATGTTATATTGAACATGAGTCATGGTCCACGTCAACTCATATTGCTCAATGCTTTCTCGTTACTAAGAAAATTGATCAATCGAATGATATTAATCACATTAATACATTCGGACATGGCCATGTACATCATCAATCTTACTTACGAGTGGCCTAGCAAACATCTCTCTTTATGAGGGACAAAATTCCATCTTGACTTATCATTCTTCCCAACAAGAATCCTATCATGCCAATAATAGCCCTTATTATTGTTCGGTTAAAGACAACGTTAAACTATATCAAACATAATATTCATCGAGTGGAAGACGATAATAATCTCAGGTCAATGGATATCAATGATATAACTATATGAGATTTAATTATGACATTCGACCATGACATAAATCTCATAATGGGTCAAGTCCAGTACCTTGTTCTCTAACAAGTACCCATGAATCTAATGTGCATCTCCATGCATATAATCATCACATGATTATCCATTAGACTTCATACTAGTGCTTCATAAGTACTAGGGATACGATTATTAAAGTAAACATGCAAACATATAATAATCAAAGTAATAATCTCATATATAAAATGAATAATGACATTACATATAAGTCTATCTCTATAGGCCTAGGGCACTAACACCTACATTCATAGCATTCACAAGTAATCAGAATGAGATTGAAATACTTGGATTTGATCTCAAGATGAGAGAAGTTCACATATTACATCCATAAAAACTGAACCAAACAAAATAGATTGTTTCAACCACAAAAAAATGTTCCAAAATAATACAATTCAGTCATCAGCCAGTTGATCATAGAACTCTTCTCTTTCTTGCCTGGCTGAAATGAGCTCATTTCTCTCTTCCTCCAGCTCTCTTCTCATTTCTGGTTCAACTCCTCTGTAATAGAACTCATTGTTTCATTCCCAAGTCATCCTCTCATCATATTTGAAGAACTTATCTTCCTTTGCTTTCAGTTGGGCCCTTGTAAGAGGCATCTGATCATTTCTTATTCTCATTGTGCCCCACAAATGCTTCTTCTTGTTTCTTGTTTTCTTGCTTTTCTTGGGCACATGGGATGGATCTGGTTGAGATTGAACTGAGACTTGAGCTTCAGGAAAAGATTGAGTGGATTGCTGAGGAGGGTTGGTAATGGTAGGAGATGGAAATATTATTGGAGAGTCTTGATCTGGGCTTGAAGAATCATCATCATCATCATCACTGTCAGAGTCTGAGGAAAGATCAATAACATTATTGGCCCTGCTTTGGCTGACAGCTATGGATTCTCTGAACTCTTTGATTTCTGGAATAGAGATTAATTTCATGAAGTGTGAGTTGTCATTGGGTGAGTTGAAGTTAATGGGATCAACAGAGATGAAGGGTGAAAGATAGGGCTCAATGCCTGGATTTAGAGTTGGAAGAAAGATCTTGACCTCTTTGCTTATCAAAAGCATAAGAGCACACTTTTGTTCAAACAGATGGAGAAAAAATGATTTTGCAAGCTCAATGCACAAGGTGAAGACTAGACCTTTTGGCATAAAGAGACAGGAATTGAGTGATGAAGAGAGAAGTTGACTGAAGAGAATTTCCCAATCAATAAGTGTGTTGGGAGTGATGAATTTTGGGAAGGATGGGATTTGGTGAACAAAATTGGAGGTTGATGATGTTCTTGACACTTTCCACTCTTCATAGGCAAAGAAAACCAATCCTGCAAGGTTTCTTGCCACCACAATCAGACCATTTCTTGATAGTTCCCAGGATTTTGGATAAGTGAAGGGATTTGCAATTTCAGGGATATGAGTTACATGGGCTAACCTTGTCCTTGCTGCCTTGATGGAAGACATAGAGAAATCAATCCCACAGCTAAGCATCCAAGGTTCTTTCTTGGGAAGATAGGCTTGATTTAGAGTGGGAGGAATGGAATGACTTGGAGGGCTGTCATGACTGTCAAGGATGGGATCACTATTAGACACATCTTGGCCTTGTCCAGCTAGGATTGGACTATAAGGGGAGGTTTCAACAGTTTCATCTTCTGGGATTGGAGAAATTGGCTTGGAAGGAGCAGAGGCATGGGTTGAAAAAGTTGGGATTGAAACAGAGGATTGACCAAGACCTTGCTTGAGGAGATCAGAACAAAATTGGGATTTTAGGAGGTTTAAGGCTGCCCTGACTTCTCCTTTGTTCAACTTTTGTTCAAGAATGGTTACAAGAGCTGCCTCATTGTCTGGGGTTCCATCAAATACAAGTCCTTGGCAGGCATTCATGATTGTTTCTCCCTTTGAGACAAGATTGGGATCAATTTCAACTCCAACCTTTTTGAGACTTTGAATAACCTCAGTTGTCTTATCAAGATTCCCCCTATCAATTTCAACATTTGGGGCGTGTTCATTCACGAGGCTCGGCCTCGTGCATAGAAGGGATGGTTTGGATATCTACATCCATAGCTGTCACCTTGGGATTGCTAGATGACTCTCCTGGTCCACTCCTTTTCTTCACAAACCTAGACCTGAGTTCATCTATGGCTATCATTGACTCTTCCTTACTTAGAACATCATCAAGAAATATGAGAGCAGCTTTTTCAGTATCAGGGTTCCCATCCAACTCAATAGCATCAATGGCTCTCAAAATTTTGGCTAACTGTTGAGGTTGGGTAGAGGGGATATTTTCATCAGTGTTCCCCCTTAAAGGTTGCTTCTCTGATGGTTCTTTGAGATTAAGGATTGCTTCTATGGCTGACTGATGACCAGAGCTAGGTGTGGATGACTTGTCCACTATTGGACTGACAGTAGTGGATTTTGGAGAAAGGGAAGGGGTATTTATTTTGGTTTTCTTGGCCTTGGGAGCTTTCTTTTCTGGTTTTCTTTTCTTTGGCAAAGATTTAGAGGGAAGGGATAAGGAGGATTGTACCTTGGATCTGGTGACTGCCTGTCTGGTAGGGATAGCTGTCAGAGGTTGTTTTCCTTTATGCAGAGTTTTGGACAAGTCAATAGCTGCCTGAAGCTCTTGAGGATCTATGTTAGCATCACCAGCATCAGATTGACCTATGGTGTTATCTCCATGACTGTCAACAACACCCCTTTCTTCATCATTCTTTCCATGGCTGTCAGAGAAGGTTCTTTCACTGTCAGCTACTTGAACATCCTTGTTTTTGCCTTTATTACCATGAGATACCACAGTCTTCTTTAACAGCCCTGTCTTCTTAACATTGGATTGTACACCCCTCTTTATTCTCCTACTTGTAGCCAATGCTACCAAGTCCTTCCAGTGTTCAATCTTCTTTCTTGTTTCTTCACGCATCTTTTCTTGAGTTTCAGTAAAACTGCTAGTGCTTACATCATCTCCACCTCTCATTATGGCTCCTTTCTTTTGTTTCAATCCAAAAGTTCTGTCATTGAAGCACTTTGTCTCTGACAGCTTCACAGTTTTCAGCCATTTCTTGTGTAGTGGAGGATTGAGCTTAGGAATCAGGACTTCAAGTATTCCACTCATGAATCTAAAGTTATTCATCTTTCCTCCTTGTTTCTTGAATTTTAGAGAAGAGGTTGAGGCTGCAAGCTGAAAGTTGTGGAGTAGAACAATGCACCAGTTTGTGTCCTTTGTCATCAGACTCAGCATTTGCTTCCATTCATTTGCTCCCATTTGATCAAATGAAGATTGCTTGCCATCAATGGCTTTGTTGACCACATCCATAAGGGTTGACTTGAAGATATCAGCCTTGTCCTTAACCATTGCCTTGTCCTGTACACTCTTGAAGTCATGAACTTTAACCCCAAAGAATTTCTCATACACAGTCTTCAATCTATCTGACCCTCTATCCCATATGTTTTTCACAGCATCTGCTTTGTTTGGGATCCCATAGACTTCACTGACCATTTCTTGAGTAATGGTTATCTCAACATTGTCTATGGTGGCAGTTATTGAATTGTTTTCCTTGTTTCTCTTTCCCACAAGGTAAATCTCTCTGCACAGTTCTTCATAAATTGGAGGTCTGGCTCCCATGAAATCAAGCAATTCATTGACCTCAAGAAGTTCTTTGATGAGTATTCCAACTTCAGAATCATAGAAGCTAGGTTTAATGAAGTAGCTGTGAGCATCTGGGTAAAATGCTTTTGATTCTGCCATGGATGGTTAAAAGAATTAGGGTTGAAGAAATTCGATGGTGGATTAGTGAGGGAAAGAGACGAATTTTAAACAGAGGGTTAATGAAACAGGAGTTTTGGTGATTACGAAAGGAGAGAGACAAATAATGAGTGGAGAGTGGGTTTTAATGAGCATTGGGGGTTTCAAAGTTTAGTAACTGTTCATATGAACAGTGATTATTGCCCTTCCCCACGTTGAGGCATTAACTCCCACAGAACACAAGAAGAACATTCTCTTTTTCAAGAATTTTGCAGGGGAAGAGATGGCTAAGGAAGTGACAATTGTGAGCAATTAACACGATCAAATCACCAAGAAAGTTGCTTTAACCTAGCTGTCAAAAAAAACTTTGACAGTTAAGTCTAAGTTGAATGATGATGGCTGTCTGAGATAGCTATGGGGAAACTTGCCTATAAAACAATGACAATTTCAGAGGAAACTCATTCAGATTGTTTTATAAACACAAATGGGTAGATTTTCCTCAAAGTTTAATCCCAAAAAGATGGCTCAAACAAAGAAAACTTGGTTTTTGGGAAGAATTGTGAGGATGATTTGAGGGGGGATGAAAGGGAGAGAGAGAGAGAGTCCTTCAATGTGGTTGAAAGTTCAGAGGGAGTGAGTGACAAGGGTAAGAACAAGAGGGTGAGAGTAGATCAGAACTATGGTGTCAAGGAGGTAGCTGTCAGAGAGAAAGTTGACAGTAGAGAAGGAGAGGGAATAAGGCTTTTTGGAAAAACCATTAAGGTTGATCAGGGTGAGTCCAGTAGGGGAAAAAGTAAGGTAGAGAGGGTTTATACATTGGGGGAGTTGGTTAAGCAAGATAGGGCTCAGACAGCTATGGAGAGGGGCTTAGCTGTCAAGAAGAAGGTTGAGCCTGAGAAGCTGTATACTCCTGTGAGCAGGGATTCACTCTCTCCAGGGGTTGGTTTGTTGGAGGGGAGAGGTGATAACTTTGCTGGAGTGCATGTATCTCCTTCTTCAACAATATCATACCTATTCAACCAGGTTATAGGTTGTTTTAGCCCTGTCAGAGTTCCAGCTGTGGAGAGAGAAGAGTCAAGAGCTAGCCAACCATTTGCTGTTGCTGGGAATGGTTCTTATTCTGGAGATTTTAGCTTTGTGACACCAATGGAGGGTTTGCTTCAACCATATGATGCAGTAGAAGAATGGTGGCCAAGAAGAGCAAGTCCTTCTCTTCAATATTCAGTCACTTCAATTGATCCCTTCCTGGAGAGGCACCCAGTATGGTTGCAAAGGTATCATCAGACCTTGCAGTCTACTCAGGAGGCTAGGTGTGAAGGAATGAGTGCTGGTGGAGGATCTGGAGAAACAGTGACATTTCCTAAGAATGTCTGACAGCTAAGGTGAAGATTTGAAGAGGAGCTGGATCTGGGGATTGTTTGGTTTTAAGGAGGTTTTTGTTGAGTGAATGCAGATGAGAGAGAGAGGGATTTCATGGTTTGTTGTATGTTTTTGTTTCTGTTTTTCATGACTTTTGCATAGATAGCTATCAGTGGATGGCTATCAGAAATGTTTTTGAGGGAATAGCTGTCTGGCTTCATTGTGACAGCATTGCCCTGTATTATGTAAGCCTCCTTTTTATTTATGAAGAACAACCTTTTATTTTGGCATGTTTATCATTCCAAGCATAGCTCTTAAAAGCTCAAATCTCTTTTCATCCATTGCTTTTGTAAGAATATCAGAGACATTATCCTCAGTACAAACTTTTGCAAGGTTGATATTCCCTTTTTCAACATGGTCTCTGATGAAGTGATGTCTGACCTCAATATGCTTTGTTTTTGAGTGTTGGACAGGGTTTTCTGTCATGGCAATAGTACTTGAGTTGTCACAGAAGATGGGAATGTTGGATAATTCAATTCCAAAGTCTTGAAGTTGACTTTTAAGATAGAGAATTTGAGAACAACACAAGCCTGCAGCAATATACTCAGCCTCAGCTGTTGAGGTGGCTACTGAGGTTTGCTTTTTGTTGGACCATGAAATAATTCTTGATCCAATAAACTGGCATCCACCACTTGTGGATTTTCTATCTAGATTGCATCCAGCATAGTCAGAGTCAGTGAATCCAATTAGAGAGAATGGGGATTCAGTGGGATACCACAAGCCATAATCAGGGGTTCCTTTGAGATATCTCAAAATTCTCTTGACAACAGAGAGATGAGATTCCTTGGGATTTGCTTGAAATCTAGCACAGAGACAGACACTAAACATAATGTCAGGTCTTGAAGCTGTTACATAAAGGAGAGATCCAATGTAACTTCTGTAAAGTGTTGGATTTACACTTTGACCATCCGGATCGCACGGAGTTTGGTTGTGGTTGACAAGGGAGTTTTAGCAGGGGAAGCAGTTTGCATGTCAAACTTCTTGATCATATCCCTTGTGTATTTAGCTTGGTTAATGAAGATTCCTTCCTTCATTTGCTTGACTTGAAGGCCCAAGAAGAAAGTGAGCTCACCAATCATGCTCATTTCAAACTGGTCTTACATAATATCCCCAAATTCAGTGCACAAGTCCTCATTTGATGAGCCAAAAATGATGTCATCAACATAGACTTGAATGAGCAACTGATCATCTCCATATTTCTTGATAAAAAAAGTGTTATCAATATGGCCCTTGGTAAATCCTTTGCCAAGGAGATATCTAGATAGGGTATCATACCAAGCTCTTGGTGCTTGTTTAAGCCCATACAATGCTTTGTCCAATTTGTATACATGATCAGGAAACTTTGGGTGCTCAAATTCAGGGGGTTGAGATACAAAAACCTTTTCATTTAAGACTCCATTCAGAAATGCACTCTTGACATCCATCTGGAATACTTTCATCTTCTTGAATGAAGCATAGGCAAGGAATAGCCTTATAGCTTCAAGTCTTGCAACAGGTGCAAAAGTCTCATCATAGTCAATACCTTCTTCTTGTCTGTATCCTTGAGCAACCAGTCTAGCTTTGTTTCTTACTACAACACCTTCTTCATTCATCTTATTTCTAAAAACCCATCTTGTTCCAATGACAGTTTGGTTTCTTGGTTTAGGAACAAGTTGCCACACTTTGTTCCTTTCAAACTGCTCTAATTCTTCTTCCATGGCTTCTATCCAGTCAGCATCTTGGAGTGCTTCATTTATTTTCTTTGGTTCCACTTGGGATATGAATGCACTCATGAGAAAAGGAATGTTGTCTGGAATTGGGGTTTTATCAATTTGAAGGCTGATGTAAAGATCTTTATTGGGTGGAATGATGTGAGTAATGGTGGATTCATCATTGGTTTTGAGATTGAATGAAGATCTCTTTTGCTTCCCACATTGGCATGCTTTGCAAAGTTTATCCTTCTTGAATGGGATCTTTGGAAGGCCTCTGACTAGATTAGAATTTGCAAGCTTGGAGATGGTTTTATGGTTAAGGTGAGCCAATCTTTTGTGCCATAGCCATGACATATCAGATTGATTGAAAGACAGAAGGCAGTGAGCATTTGAGGATTCCACAATCTCTAAGTTTAAGCAGTAGAGATTCCCTTTTCTTGATCCAGTCAGAATGACTTTATTGCTTTTATCTTTAACAGTGCATTTATCCTTAGTGCAAACAACATGATATCCCTTATCACAGATTTGACTAATGCTGATCAAATTGTGTTTGAGACCTTCTACATAAGACACATTTGTAAAAATGATATCTTTAGTAATAAGATTTCCTGATCCTTTGACCTTAGCTTGGGAATTGTCACCAAAGGTTACATTTGGACCATTTTTAGGGATATATTGTTGCAACCAGTCTTTATTGAAGGTCATATGTCTACTACAACCACTATCTAAATACAGTAGTCCTTTCCTAGGTACCGCAGAAACAAAAGTAAATTTTATGGTACCCTATTTATTCTTTTGGGTCCAAAGGATTAGTTTTTCTTTCGCACCCTAGCTTTGTTCATTGATCCTTTCTACGAAGAACCGGTTTAGTGGTATTGTAATATGACATGATTTGCATCATGTAAGGAGTAAGGACGGTGGATTGGGATGATTGAAGAGGTGGTTTGGGTTGTTGTATTGGGGTTGAAAGCGAAAGGTATTTGGATAGGATGATGGGGAGTCATTTTGATATGCGTGGCTTCTTCCATTTGAGTATTGCCATTGAGGTTTTTGTTGTTTGGTGTATCTATGTTTGTTATAGAATCTTTGTTGCCTTGGGGTTCTTTGTGGTTTGGAAGATCTTGGGCCGTCCGCCGTGCCTCGTCGTCGTCGTGGCTTCAATGCCTAGCACCCTTTTGCAACTTAATTCTTCCCGTATATTTGCCCCTTTTTGAACCCAAATATACTTGCTTCCTTGAATTTTACTTGGTCCTTTGTTTGAATGACTAGGACCAAACAAGATTTCCTTTGATTTTCCCTTGGTTTGAACAGGATAGGTTTGAGTTTGATAAACCGCTGCCGAGCTTAGGTTTTCTAGAACCATTTTTTCAATGGCCCTTTCACCAGTGGGAGGAGTGTACATCTTTAGTGTAGGATCATCAGCACCAATCCCTGTTTTGTCACTAGGATGTCTTTGGGTGTAGGTGAAAAGGGATAATGCTTTGCTTGACTTGTTCCATGAATCTATTTTCTTTTTAAGAGCATCATTCTCTTTTTCAAGATTTATGAGTCTTTGACACTCTTCAGAGTCTTGGATGTCTCATTTATCCGATCCATGTTTTTTTTCAAGCATGAAGCATTGATCTCTTAGCCCTTGACGCCTTTCTCAAGCTCAGAATTGGTTTTTGTGAGGGTGTCAATGGTTGAGGATTGGGAAAGGTTCTCATTGACCAATGAAGCAAAGCTAGTTTTTTGTTTCTTGGTTTGAATTAAAAGAGTGCAAACTAATTGTTTGAAACCATCAATATTTAAAGAGTTAAAGTCATGTACCTCTTTTAGTTCTTCCGCAAAGAAAGTGCTTCCATATCTTCCTCATTGTCGACTCTTCCTCATCTTCGCCTATAAAGCATAGCATGGCCTCCTCTCCTTCATTTTTAATCATCACTTTGGACACATATTCTTCATCACCGAATTTTGATGAATCAGCTATCATAACTTGCTCCTTGTTTTTGTCATTTTTATTTTTGGAGCAATTGAAGTAGTTGCACTTGAACCGTGAATGATCTCTTTGAGTAGGTTATCTTCTTAGGCGTAAGATTGTCCCTAGGTTTCCTTGGTTCGGGACAATCGGATGAGTAATGTCCTTGCTTTCCACAGTTGAAACAATCAACTGTTTTCTTGTAGCTATCTTGATGAGCATTGGATGTGGAGGGATTGTACTTTTTGTCAAAAAATTTCTTTTGAAATTTCATGGCATTTCTGACAGCCATGGATATGAGACTTGGAATGTCTTCTTGAGAGATCTGTTTGCGCGGGTTTGGAGCCGATGTTTATCTTTTGAAGGGCATTGTTAACAATGGTCTCAATGTCTTGGTGAGTGATTGGTTTGTGGGCAGTTTCTTGAGCAGTTAAAGCTAAAGTTTGTGAAATGGTAGGAACTGGTTGAATCTTTATCATACCTTCCAATTCATAAGCTTCAAGCTTTCCAAAATACTGTTCAACTGTCATTGTGCTCCATTCAGATCCTTCTCTAATAGGTAATGCTACCTTTTCATATTCTTGTGGAAGATTTGAATATATCTTGAGGCAGAGATCTTGTTGTTCAAAGGTTTTTCCATGGTCAGCAATAGATCTAACAAGGTTTTCAAACCTTGGTTGAGCAGCACTCACTTTTTCTCCAGGGTAGAACTTGAAGTTGTCTAATTGCCTAAGCAAGTTATACAAATTTTGTGTCCTGACACTGGAGTGTTTAGTGAACTTAGTTTGAATGAGAGCCCATGCTGATCTGGCATTTGGTTCCTTAGCAATTTCTTGTGCTAGTGAGTCATTTACACTCTTTTGAAGAATGTTTTTGACTTTCAAGTTTGCACTGATTAATTGCTTTTCAGATTCTGACCATGTTTCTGGGGATTTGATCTTACTAGGTCCTCCATCAGTATCTATTTGAGTTGGGTAGGACACTTCATTCTCTAGAACATACCAGTTCCATATACTGTTTGCATCAAGATATGTTTTTATTTTTGATGCATAGATCTCAAAAGATCCACAGTCATCAATGTGTGGGATGTCTTTCTCATTATTTCTCCTTGGTTGAGGCATGGTGGGTTTGAAGAGGATCCTTCACAAGTTGTTAGACTTTTGAATGGGAAGACAAGCTCTGATACCAATTGAAAGGCCCTTGTTGATATGCAAATGATCAGACAGCTATGACTTGACTTAGCTGTCAGATATTTGATGAATTGTGCAGCAGAATAAGTAAGGCTTGAAATAATGATAGGACAAATGAACACAATGGAATAATGCAAGTGTGTGAATGTGTTTGCAGAAAGTAATAACACAGAGAATTTAAAGTGGTTCAGAGTTCACTCTTCCTACATCCACCCCCACTGTCAATCTTGACAAGTGAGATCAATTTTATTATAATCTTAATCAACAAGAATTACAAATGATTGATTAGGCAAGTTCCTTGAACTTCCTCTTCCTAATTAGTACAGTCAACTAGGGATACACTTAAAGTACAGTCTTAAGTGTTTTTACAACTTGAAGTACAGTCTCAAGATTTTACAAAACAACTAATACACTCAAAGTACAGTCTTGAATGTTTACAAAATATTTCTACACCTAAAGTACAGTCTTAGGATTTGGAATTTTGTGAATTAACACACTAGGGTTGTTGTTGTTGAAACAGGGGTTAAGGGTTAAGGTTTTTGGTTTGGGACAGTGTTTGGAGAGTAGGAATTGGTGTGTAGGGTGTGGATTACAGGAGGTGTGTGAGGGTGTAAGGGAAAAAGGTTTGGACTGTGAAAAAGAGTGTTTTTCAAGAGTATTTTGTGCAGAGGATGAACTCTTCTATTTATAGCCTTCAATGTTGCCATTGGAATATGACTGTTGCAGCTTCATTAATGAGTCTTGACTGGTCTTTGCCCCACTTGTCCACTTGCAGGTCTTCATGAGCTGGATTGAGCTGTAGGCTTCCAGAAGGTCTTCAATGGTCTTCAAAGGTGAACTTGATAGCTGTGAAGATACAGGATCCATCTTGGTTGAGATTTTGGCATCAAAGAATGAGACAGAGTAATGGCTGTCAGAGGGACTGAAGCCATAGCTGTCAGATCATACCAAGGCTTAACTATCAGATATGATCTCTAACAAGGATTGAGATGCACTTGATGATCTTGATATCTTAGAGGGGGAATATGATTCATGTTATTGATTGATTGTAACCAATGTATAAGGTAGAATCATAACTGTCAGACTCACAGCTGTCAGATAAACTGAAAGATGAATATGACAGATTTCCTCTTTTGATATAAACCCTGTTCTATATATATATTCCTTTATCAAAACCAACTAACTAAGACATTGATCAAAGTTAGGTCCTAACACCTTCTATGTATGAAAGAACAGCTGATATGATTAATCTTTCTTCCCATCCCAGCAGTGTATTTATCCAGTCAAAGGATTGCATGCATACTGATGTAGTGATGTTTTATGCAATACAAGTCTTTATTAATAAATAGCTGATAGTCATGACCATGCGAATCTTATCATTCCCCTTTCTGGACCAAAAGTTTTCTTTATCAAGAGGATAGATGTTTGTGAAATCCTGGCAACATTTGTTATTAGAATGGATTAAATAAACTTGGTTTTGTGCTGATCCCTAATAATTGATTGGCTACATTTTCAGTGGTAGATGGCACCAGAATACATGATGCAAGGGCAATTCTCAGTTAAATCAGATGTCTTTAGTTCTACTTCTGGAAGTCATAAGAGGCCAAAAGACGAACCATTCTTTAGTAGGCGAGAACTTTCATAGCAATTTACAGGATGTACGTATCTTTTGTGGAATAAAGTACTTGCCTCCTTGCATTTTATTATCTTGATAAAGTATTCGTAGTTTCACCTTTAAGTTCATTCAGGCCTGGAGAAACTGGAAGGATGGAACATCCTTAAATTTTGTGGATCAAACATTGAGAGCTGATCTAAATTATGGAGGTGATGTGGTGAGATGCATCCAAATTGGTTGCTATGCGTCCAAGGAAACGCGGATGACAGACCAACCATGGGTTCAGTTGTTCTCATGCTTAGCATCCCATCCATCAGTCTACCTGAACCTTCAGAGCCAACATTTTTTACTCGTAATCAGGAGTCTATATCTGACGCAGAAACAGACATGTGGAATCATTATTCAAGCAGCGGAGAGGATTTAATAACAGATTTATATCCCGGATAGTGTTAAAGAATGTTAATGAGTTGGAACAAATGATGAAGATCTTTGTGTTGTTTGTGTTTTGTTTAACTTGTTGAAATCTCCATTCTTGGGTCTTTTTATCTTTTGGTATTGAAATCAAGCCACAGCAAAAGTGCTTTCCTTACCTGAGGAGATAGAGGACTGATCTAAGAGGGCGTGGAGATAGGCTGGTTTAATCCTTATTGTTGTTCGTATGTATTGTACAGTACTCCATCCTTCCCGAAATGGATCATCATTCATACTATGCAAAAACTTGAACAAGTGAGTAGTGAAGTCAGGGTCTTTTTTTTGCCCTCTTCAAATTTGTCTGTATTTCCCTACTGTTTCCTGGTGATGGCTTGGCTGAGAGATGGAACGGTGGCAGAATGAGAAGACGATACTGAATGAAACAGGATTCTTTTGAAAGTCATTTTTCTGAATGGTTGTCCAGGCCCTGGTGATTCTTGAAACCTCTTTGTTCTTGTATATATTTCTGATGAAAGCACTGGTTGTGCTTTCATTAATATTTATCATCTTTCGGTGATAATGTTATAATCATAGAGAATCTGGAAAATGACCTGTCCAGCTCCACTGAGTTATTTTGCTGCGTGGGGAAGAATTCAAGTTTTATCACTTGAATCAAGCTTGGTGACAGAAATGCGAAGTATCCAGTTCTTAAGTTTTTGGGACAGGTTTTCTCGGCTATATACAAATGAACTGCTACAATTTTATTCATCTGACTGAATGTAAAGTATCATGCAAAGCTTCACCCAACAATGTAGCCATCAAATGTATGAACTGGTTAATACTAACAGCTTTCTTATGGCAAACAGGGGCTAACACAAAGCTACATCTTGAAGCCTTCGCTCTTAGCATGCATGATCATGTCCTCCACCAGGCAAGATTTCCCTTTTCATCTCTTTTTAAACAAAATCATCTCGACATATCATATTGAGATCCCTAATGTTAATTGTATTTGACTCTCTAATTTATGAGTTTTCAGATGATGGATTAGTTTGCTTTTAATACTAGCTGGATGGGTCTTTCTTAGAAATGATCTTGCTATGACAATTATTTCAACAATGTGGTCAATTTTATTTTTTATCTTTCTTCCTGCTTCTGAGGATGTGCGAAAAATCAAGCCAATTGCACACCTATGATAGATCAATTAGCAGGCTACTAGGAAGGTCTGCCCCATTCATGTAAAGAAGCTCATAATTATCTGTGCATAGTTTGACGAAAATTCTGTGAACATCAATACTAAAATTAATGATCAGATAGCACATTGACATTTTATCAATGTGTGGGCCCGAACCTTTTCTGGACCCCACGCATAGTGAGAGATTTTACTTTTTTATGACATTATACTTTGCACTATTGATACAACAACAACATTACTGTTGGGGAACTACATCTGGGGGCACTACCAAGCTAGGATATTCAGTAATATCAAATCCGTTCTTACAATCAAAGGCCATGATCTCTATCTGGAGTCATCCCCTCTATCTATGTAAACACACACCACCCATACAGTCCCTATATATAATCTAGGCCATCCATGGAATGCCTCTAAGGGTACCCAAAGAACTATCAATGCCTTTGACTCTCTTTGTAAATCTTACAGATTCTCTGAAACTAATTTTCCGAGCGCACATGTTTATGGTTGTCATTTTGGCTTAAATAGGATTCAAAACAAAGTCCTATAAGAAACCTACTTACTGTCCAAGAAAGAAATTCGGTGCAAATAAGGAAATCCAGATCTGCCGCCAGCACAATCAAGTATTTCAGCACGGTCATGCTAGGCAAAAGACTTGATTTTTCGCTTTTATGATGCGCGACCGTGCGAGCTACAACGCGCGGTCATGCCGGCCAAAAATCACTCTTATTGCAATTCTTCCTCTTCCCTTAGCCTAATAGTTTCCTACTTTCTCTACAATCCCAACAATCTCCCACCTGGAGACAAACCAAAATCCCATGACTACCTCCGTCAAACTCCCACCCGAGAATGACTTTCCAAACATTGCCGCCTATCCTTTTGCGGCTGCACCTAGCCACCAAGTCGAGTTGAAGTGAACGAGTCTTCAACCTATTGCCTGGATTCCTTGCCTTAAGTGTTCACCCTCGTGATCCCCCTTGCAACCATCCCGCTTCGCCTTCCAATATCCATCTATGAACACTGTGATAATAATATGCTTATATGGTCTTGATCCTTCCATGTCTCCTAAGAAACCGATCACATCTCTAATTCCCGTGGATCCGTTCAAGCTTATGTCATTAACTTCATGTTCATATTGCTGGCCGACGTGACTCATCAACTCACGATCAACATATCAATTCTTTAGACAATTTTCAGTTCTCAACGTGGCCTTCTTAGCATTGCCACCTTTGCACCTAGAGATCCTCTCCAGGAACCACATGCGGAAGTGTTATATGTGGTATACAAAAACCTAATCCAAGCTACCAAGTTAGGTTCTTTAGTAATCCTCCATGTCCCGCATTTAGCAGGCGACCACCAAGCTTCGCTATCCGACTGCTTATGGAGACTAAGTTTCTCTCCTATCTCTGAATGAATGTCCTCCGCATCATACAATTGCATAAACCTTGTACCTCTGTTGCACGTGCTTTGTACCCATGTTGCACAAATTCTGCACCGCTCGAAATCTATACTGCACGTATTTTGCACGCTGCTCCACGTACTCCACACACAAATTGCATGCGTTTCACAAACATCAAGACCGGTGATGGCCAAACGGGTCGGCCCATCCCGCCTCGGTCCGTACGGACCAACCCGCGGGCGGGACTGGTTGAAGCCCGTGAGCCCGTGTGATGAAACGGACCTAAACCCGGCCTAGCCCGTCCCACTTCAGATGTCCAAGTCTGCCCGTTTGGCCTGGATCCGAAGATACACAGGCCAAACGGGTTTTCCTTTTTTTTTTAAATCAGAAAAAATCAAAAAAAAAAATGGAAAAAATAAAAAGTAATTTAGTATTTAATAAGCTATTTTTAAAAATATAAAATCACTTGGACATAAAAAAAAATAGTTGTTTTATATATAAAAAAAGATAGAAAAAAACTAAACAAATGAAAGTATATAAAAGAAAAGAGGGACGAACTACCCTTTATTTATTTTTTATTGACTAGGAAATAATATTTTAGACTTTTTTAATTACTGATATTTTTTACAAATAGGTATATAAATAAAGATAAAAAAGGACTAAACAAATGAAAGTATATAAAATAAAAGAGCGACGGACTACAATTTATTATTTTTTATTTTTTATTAATTTTTTATTGACTAGAAAATAATATTTTAGACTTTTTTTATTACTGATATTTTTTACAAATAGGTATATAAAAAAAGATTAAAAAAAAGTAAACAAATGAAAGTATCTAAAATAAAAGATGGACGGACTACCCTTTATTTTTATTTTATTTTTTAAATTTTTTATTGACTAGGAAATAATATTTTAGACTTTTTATATTATTGATATTTTTTACAAAAGATAAATAAAGAACTAAACAAGTGAAAGTATATAAAAAAAAGAGGGACGGACTACCATTTATTTATTTATTTATTAATTTTTTATTGACTAGGAAATAATATTTTAGACTTTATTTTATTACTGATATTTTTTACAAATAGGTATATAAATAAAGATTAAAAAAACTAAACAAATGAAAGTATATAAAATAAAAGAGGGACGGACTACCCTTTATTTTTATTTTATTATTTATTAATTTTTTATTGACTAGGAAATAATATTTTAGACCTTTTTTTATTACTGATATTTTTTACAAATTGGTATATGAAAATAGATTAAAAAAACTAAACAAATGAAAGTATATAAATAAAAGAGGGATGGACTATCCTTTATTTTTAATTTATTTTTTAATTTTTTTATTGACTATGAAATAATATTTTAGACTTTTTTATTACTGATAGTTTTTACGAAAAGGTATATAAAAAAAGATAAAAAAAACTAAACAAATGAAAATATATAAAAGAAAAGAGGGACGGACTACCCTTTATTTATTTTTAGTTTTTATTAATTTTTTATTGAATAAGAAATAATATTTTAAACTTTTTTTATTACCGATATTTTTTACAACAAGGTATATTAAAAAAGATTAAAATATACTAAACAAATGAAAGTATATAAAAGAAAAGAGGGACGGACTACCCTTTATTTATTATTTATTTTTATTAATTTTTTATTGACTAGGAAATAATATTTTAGATTTTTCTTATTACTAATATTCTTTACAAATAGGTATATAAAAAGATTAAAAAAAAACTAAACAAATAAAAGTATATAAAATAAAAGAGGGATTCAAAGTTTTCCACATATTGCATGTGAATTTTTTCACAAGAGTTGTTTCACAAGAGTTGTTTGTGGGTGTTGTTACTCTGGTTCAATGGGGTCGAAAATCACGAGGTAGTTTCGATTTACCTAACAACAGATCTCTTTGCAGAACATGTTCGAGGAATTCAAAGTTTTCCACATATTGCATGTGAATTTTAATCACTTTATTGAATATCATTGTGTACTATTTGCGGCAAGACCAGGGGGAAGATGAGTATGATGAAACAAACCATTTATCAATATCTTTATCGTCTCAACACTATGCCGCCGCTCGCAGAGATTAAATTAGCCACCAAGAATTTCAATGAATCATTGTTCATTGGAAAGGGTCGATTCAGGGTGGTGTACATGTTGGAAATTAAATTAATAAGCACCACAGATTAAACAACAATTTAATCAACAGTAGGGGATTTTATTGATCAAGTCAAAACGTACCAATTAAGCCAATAGCAAAACCGAAAGCCAAGGAACAGGATCAGAAAATGTACGAAACAAGAAGAACAAACGAGTTAGAATAACTTATCGTGATTTGATCGAGTCGCCTTAGGAAGACTGTCCTAAGAGAAAATATTGCCCCCAATTGGTGCAACTCAGGTACAGGCAAATTTCTCCGAGGATAAAACGATCACGGACTACGTACCACAAAGCAGCACACAGGTAGGTAATCACCGGCGGTCCTATCTCAATCGCCTTGAATCTCACGAACGAATCTCTATGAACGGGAGTAATTAACAATGAAAGAAACTTGAGAAAACTAGGTTTTTCTCTTAATCTCTCATGTAATTTTAAATTTGGGAGGAAGAGAGTATTTATACATGTAGAAGAAATTAGGTTTTAAGCCTTAATTAGACCTAAAAACCTGATTTAATTCGGCCCAGGATTTCACTCACCCGTAACAAGCGCGGCCGCCCTCAGGGCTTGCGCGACCGCGCTCGAAGACAGGAAATTGGGGTGAAGCTGCGGAAGAGAAGCGCGGCCGCTCTCAGAGCTTAGCGCGGCCGCTCTCGAAGGCAAAGAACCCGCACGTGAAAATCCTCCTTGCCTCGTTCATTCCAAGCCAATTACCCACCAAGGCAATATGACTATGAACTTCAACACCACATATGCAAATATTCCAACAATCCCCCACAAGTTCATAGAAATATGACGTGTACAGATTGTCCATTGCCATGCTTTCAATAATGGTACCTTCCGGCTTGAACCATTACCTATGTTATCCAACGCAAACCTCCACAGACCGGATGAACGGGTGTCTTGAATCGATGCCTTTGGATGTAGAGGCCTTTCTTTGGTAACAAACACGACAAAAGCTATGATAGGCCCTCTATCGAACACTTGACGCTTATAAGCCATACGTCCCGATCCTCTATCATGAGTGCTTTCAAGGAATAACCCAAATTCCTCTAGTTGCGGCCAACAACAACACTCACTTAGCTGGGCATCTCAGAAGATGTACTGCTAACATCTTGTCTAAAAGACTTGATCCCATTCAAAGTTTCAAACTTTTACTAAATTAGCAGCAATGAGCACCTCTAGGCTATTCAGGGGATAGACTCAGACATGTAAAATGTCAATCTATTATTTGGTGCTCCGACTCACCCCACAGCTTGTTATTACCACATTGAATCTCCTTTGTGGGATCTCCACTCAGGTAGATTGGGTTGCTACTGCGTTTGAGTCAGACGGGGTTCAGTCCCATCCCCAACCTAGATTTCTGAACAAGAGCAAATTCTAGCCCTTTGGTTAAAGGATCAGCTGTGTTATCCTTGGTACCAACATAATCAACAGCTATCACCTTCCGAGACACTAGATCCCTTATAGATTTTAATCTAATTTGGATGTGTCTCCTAGTTTTACAGTTGTACTTGACACTTTTCAGTTTCTCAATTGTGGCAGTGTTGTCACAATGTACAGAGATAACAGGCATGGGCTTACTGACCATAGGCAATTCGGACATGAGTCCTCGAAGCCATTCAGCTTCCAATCCAGTAGTGTCAAGGGCAACTAATTCGGCCTCAAATGTAGACCTAGACAACAGAGTTTGTTTGGTCGACCTCCAAGCGACTGCAGCTCCGCCTAAGGTGAAAACATACCCCGTACAGCCATAACTCCCGGAGTTATAGGCAATCCAGCTTGCATCACTATACCCTTCAAGCACAGAGGGATATCTACCGTAATGCAGCCCAAGGGAAATCGTTCCCTTCAAGTACTTGAGAACTCTATCAAGAGCTTCCCAATGTGCTTTATTCGGACATTGAGTATATCTAGCCAACCTAGTAACCGAGTATGAAATATCCGGTCTAGTACAATTGGCAAGATACATCAAACTTCCAATGATTTGAGAATATCTCAACTGAGCCATCGGTACTCCACTTTCATTCTTAGTAAGTGCAGCTGAAGGATCATATGGAGTCTTAGCTACTTTGCAATTCTTATAACCAAATTTCTCAATTACACTTTCGGTATAATGAGACTGCGATATGGTTATGCCACTAGTTGAACGAGTCAACTTAAGGCCAAGAATCACACTAGCTACTCCCATATCCTTCATCTCAAACTTACTTTTCAAGAATTCCTTAGTAGTACTAATTATCCTCATATCCGTTCCAAACAACAGAATATCATCGACATACAGACATAAGACAATACTACTATCACCAATACTCTTGCTATAGACACACTTATCAAACTCATTATTAACAAAGCCAAACGATGAAATAATTTTATCAAAATTTTCATGCCATTGCTTAGGGGCTTGTTTAAGTCCATACAAGGACTTAACAAGTTTACAAACCTTTCTCTCATTGCCAGGGGCCTCAAAACCTTCAGGTTGATCCATATAAATTTCTTCCTCAAGATCGCCATACAAGAAGGCGGTCTTAACATCCATCTGATGGATAGGAAGATCATATACAGAGGCCAATGCGATAAGCATTCGGATTGTAGTCATTCTAGCAACTGGCGAATAGGTATCGAAATAGTCTATTCCCTCCATTTGCTTGAATCCCTTAGCCACTAACCTAGCCTTAAACTTGTCAACGGTTCCATCCGGTTTCAGTTTCCTTTTAAAGACCCACTTACATCCTATCGTGCTACAACCAGGAGGGAGATCGACCAATTCCCATGTCCCATTAGAGACAATAGAATCCATCTCACTCTTAACATCCTTCCACCGCTTGGCATCGAAGTAGCCATAGCAGCTTTGAAGGTTAGAGGATCACCCTCGACATTGTAAGTGATAAAATCATTTCCAAAGTCCTTGGTGGTCCTTGCCCTTTTACTCCTTCTTGGTTCAATCTCATCGTCAGAATGAGTTGCACTGGAATCAACCCCCACATTTGTCAGCTCCTCTACTTGAGCAGGAATAGAATTAGTGGTCGGGTTAGATTCCTTAGGAAGTCCGTTCTTCATAGGAAACACATCCTCAAAAAATGTTGCATCACGTAACTCAACTATAGAGTTCACATCTATGCCAGAAATTTCAGATTTTATAATAAGAAATCTCAATGCATAACTTGTTTCGTAATCAACCTATAAAGATAGCATCAACAGTTTTAGGTCCAAGCTTTTTCCTTTTATGTGCGGGTACAAGTACCTTTGCAAGGCACCCCCACACTTTTAAGTGTTTCAAGCTAGCCTGTCGACCTCTCCAAAGTTCAAACGGGCTTTCCTTTCTATGTTTAGGAGGGACTCTATTCAGAATATGGCAAGCCGTATTCAAAGCCTCTCCCCACATATATTTGGGCAGTCCAGAACTTATGAGTAAACTATTAATCATATCAGTAAGGGTTCTATTCTTACGTTCTGCAACACCATTTGATTGAGGGGTGTAGGGAGGAGTCTCTTCATGTACAATTCCGTTTTCTTGGCAATAATACATGAAGGGGTTAGACTCATATTCACCTCCTCTATCAGACCTTAACCGTTTAAGTTTCTTGCCAGTTTGTGTTTCTGCTTCGTTCTTAAATATAATGAATTTATCTAATGCTTCATCCTTAGAACTAAGCAAATAGACATAACAGTATTTACTAGCATCATCAATAAAGGTGAGAAAGTATTTCTTTTTGTCTTTGGTCAACACACCATTAAATTCACAAATATCAGTATGAACTAAATCTAGAATTTCAGAATTTCTCACAACCGTTTTAAACGGACCTTTTGTAGACTTAGCTTCAACACATACATGACATTTAGAATTCTTATCAATAGCATGTTTAGGAATAATATCTAAGTTCATCATTCTTTTCACAGAATCATAGTTAATATGTCCTAAACGACCATGCCAAACATTTGAAGATTCAATGGAATACGAAACAGGATAATCAATAGAACTAAAATTATTGTTGTGCGAACAAACATCAGTTTCAACTCTAATTTTAAATAAACCATCCGAGGAATAACCTTTCCCCACAAAACTACCAGAATCCAAAATTATAACCTTATTACACTTAAATGAAATCTCAAATCCTTCCCTAACTAGACTAGAACCACTAATAATGTTGCGACGAATATCAGGAACGTGATACACTCGATGCAAGGTAAGAATGCGCCCATTGGGAAACCTCAGGTCCACGCGTCCAGTCCCAAGCACCTTTGCAGCACTAGAGTTCCCCATCGTCACTGATCTACCACGGACAGGCTGGTAAGACACAAATAGCAATTTATCAGCACAAATGTGCACATTTGCCCCAGTGTCAACTAGCCACTCGTTGGGTTCATAGACAGTAAAGAGTTCAGGATAAGAAGTTACATACTTTGTAACATTGCAGGTCAGATCGTCAACTCCAGGTGCGTCAGAGTCAGGATCATCATAATCCTTCGGACCCAACACCATGTTGACAGCAGGATGGTCATCAGCAGAGGCTTGTGGTCCTTTTCCTTTCTTGGACGGGCAGTCCCTAGAAAAGTGTCCACCTTCTCCACAATTCCAGCAGTTCTGTTTTGCTCTTGGCTTCCTAAAGTTATTTTTCTTAACTTTAAGCTTATCATGGTTTTCTTTATCCTTAGAAGTTTTCACACCTTTTCCTTTAAACTTGCTTTTACCGGTAACCATATTGGCAGCAGCCTCCACAGGTACGCTAGGTTGGTTACCATTATGCACCTCCTGAATCGCAATTGCATTCATCAACTCATTGAGTGACAAGTTTCCAGTACGATGCTTGAGGGTCATACCGAATTCCCCCCAAGATCGAGGAAACTTCTCAATGATAGCCATGACAACGAACTTATCAGGAAGTCCCATGTCAGCATCCTTGAGTGATCGCAAAACGATTTGGAGTTCGTGCACTTGGTCGGTAACCGACTTTCCCTCACTCATGTGATAATCTCGTAAACTTTCCCACTTGGTACTTTTCCACACCGGATTCATCGGTCTTTGTACTTCTTGGAAAGAGAATCCCACAAATGACGCAGGTGAGAGGAGCAGAGCAATAAACATCAAAGAGTGCATTCGACAAAGCTGACAGAATGCATCCTCGAACAACATCGTCCTGCTCCTTCCACAGTTTAACAGCAGCCACATTAACTGGATCATCACCATTCAGAGCGGGACATTTAGATGTCAGCATACCAGACATACCCTTAATTGACGGCCCGGATCTTCATGCGTTCGGACCAACGCTTGAAGTTCTTACCACCAAACTTCTCCGAAGATCGGAGGTGTCAACTAGGGACTTAAAGGGAGAGCTAGAGGAACCACCAGACATGATCAAATAAAATACTATTTTCTCTTAGACCGTTGGAAATTAAATTAATAAGCACCAGAGTTAAACAACAATTTAATCAACAAGTAGGGATTTTATTGATCAAGTCAAAACGTACCAATTAAGCCAATAGCAAAACCGAAAGCCAAGGAACAGGATCAGGAAAACAGACAGAAACAAGAAGAACAAACAGTTAGAAAAACTTATCGTGATTTGATCGAGTCGCCTTAGGAAGACTGTCCTAAGAGAAAATATTGCCCCCAATTGGTGCAACTCAGGTACAGGCAAATTTCTCCGAGGATAAAACGATCACGGACTACGTACCACAAAGCAGCACACAGGTAGGTAATCACCGGCGGTCCTATCTCAATCGCCTTGAATCTCACGAACGAATCTCTATGAACGGGAGTAATTAACAATGAAAGAAACTTGAGAAAACTAGGTTTTTCTCTTAATCTCTCATGTAATTTTCGGCTGGGAGGAAGAGAGTATTTATACATGTAGAAGAAATTAGGTTTTAAGCCTTAATTAGACCTAAAAACCTGATTTAATTCGGCCCAGGATTTCACTCACCCGTAACAAGTGCGGCCGCCCTCAGGGCTTGCGCGACCGCGCTCGAAGACAGGAAATTGGGGTGAAGCTGTGGAAGAGAAGCGCGGCCGCTCTCAGAGCTTAGCGCGGCCGCTCTCGAAGGCAGCAACCCAGACGTGAAAATCCTCCTTGCCTCGTTCATTCCAAGCCAATTACCCACCAAGGCAATATGACTATGAACTTCAACACCACATATGCAAATATTCCAACAGTACAAAGAGGTAATAGACAAGGGAGCAAGTATTGTTGCCATCAAGCGATTGGATGTGTCCAAGCAAGGTTTTCCTGAGTTTTGGTCAGAGATTAAGTTGCGTTCCAAGTTTCGGCACAGCCACCTTATGTATCTTCTTGGTTATTGTAGGGATTGGCCAGAAATGATCCTAGTTTATGAGTGTATGCCTGGTGGAAATCTGGAGGATCATCTGCATAAACTTTGTAGAGCAGATGGTAATTTTACTCCTTTATCTTGGGTAAAACGGCTAAAGATATGTATTGGATCTGCCCGTGGGTTGGATTACCTCCACGCAGGTACGAGTACTCACCAAAGGGTCTGACACCGTGATGTGAAATCCTCAAACATTTTGTTAGATGAGTATTATCAAGCTAAGATATCGGATTTTGGGTTGTCCACAACAGGCCCAGCTAATCAGACATGCAGCACCGATGTTTATACACATCATATTAAAGGCACATTTGGTTATATGGATCCAGAGTATTTTCTGACCCATAGATTGACAAGGAAATCTGATGTGTATTCCTTTGGAGTGTTATTGTTTGAAGTGCTTTGTGGAAGGCCAGCTGTAGATTGTAGCCTTGATTCAGAGCAAATAGGTCTAGCAGGAAGGGCCCGACACTCTGTAAAGGAAGGAAATTTATGTGGCATTTGATTTTTTTAAGTGTTAACGGCTGAAATCTGATTTCACGTCTGAATTTGGCTGAATTGATAAGAGGTAACGTCTGAATACTGATTTCTAAATTACTAACTGTTTGAATATTCATCTGAATTCACATCTGAAATTAATGTTACGACATTTAATGGAGTAGAGAGATGAGATGAGATGAATGGTTATTGATCTAGTGTTTATGTTGTGAAAGTTTCGTGTAGCTAGGAAACTTGGATCACCAAACAGACAACAGATGTGAGTACAGATGTGTCTCACAACTGTCCACACATCCACAGATAATGCAGCGGAATAAAGTAATTAAAAACAAATTAAATGCAATAACTCAAGAGTTATTTACGCTTACTGATCAATGTGATCAGCAAACTAGGCTTACGCCCAAAAACTTTTCACTATAAAAAAAACTTTTGTTTCTTACAAAAACAAATAAGTGAAAAACTAAAATATGAAAATACTAAACGAGTTCTAATCACCTTCTACGACAAGAACAACTCCCCTTTCCCAAGTAGGATCTATTCTAGTCAGAAGTAAAACAAGAGAACTCTATGAAAACCTAGATGTGAGTTACGGATGTAAGGCACAACCTTCACTCACAACCTAAAAACAACAATGTCGAATACAATGAAGAGTATGTAATTTTCTCTCTAAAATTCCGTAGCTTCTCATGTGCTGAATGCCTTGTATTTATAGTGCACCTTGGAGAAGATCTTCATGCAATCGACCTCTTCCTTTGTGAGATTCCTTTTCCTATATGAAAACATAAAACACACTCACAAGGAAATCAAATATTAGTAGGTTAGTCCTAATATAAAACTATGTACATAAATAAAAGATATTTACTATATTTACAATTCCTAGTCAAAGTAGGATACTTATAAATCTCCATGAAAGTCACAAAATCTACTTACCATAATAGAGATCTTTTTAAATAAGGAAACATAAATATGTTCCCAAAAACTCACAGTTTCATGTTGTGTATTTTTGAAATTACGAGTTTATGAAAGAGAAATATATGAAAAAAATCAATTAAGAGGCAAATAAGTGATAGTTTTACATCTGAAAATAAAGTGAAAAGTAAGAGGCATTCAGTCTGAATGGAGAAAAAAAAACAGTCTGAATTGCATTATGTCTGATGCACCCACCCATTCAGATCTGAATAAGAGCTGAAAATGAAAAACAAATGAGGCCTTAGATCATATTATTGATTCTAGTTTGAGGGAGCAAATTTCACAGGATTGTTACCCGGTCTGGAATAACACATGAGACCACATCCAGCAGGTATAACAGTTTCAGTTTTCTTAATGATGTTTATTTTATGGGTTCAACTAACATGGATGCAGGAAGCTCACGTGAAGATGAGCAAAAGGATGAGCTTAGTAAGGATGAGCTCATTGTTGAATTGAAGAACCTCTATGTGGAATTGCTTGTAGAATGGAAGAAGGAGAACAAAAAGGTGGTGTTCTTGAAAAATGAAGTTCAGAAGTTGAAGGAGGGCATGACTAAGCTAGAGGTCCAACTTACCAAGAAGGATGCGGAACTGGACAAAGTCAAGGCCAAACTAGCTTTAGTTGAGGCCACATTCAAGAAGCTCAACACGGGGTCTTCCAAGTTGGATGAAATCCTTGGTGTGAGTAAACCTTCCAAGGCAAGTATTGGTTTCCAAGAGTCTTTAAAAGCAATCATTTCTACTTTGGCTAATAAGGATGATAAAATGTGTTTTACTAAAGAAAAAGTTAACATTGAACATTTTTCTCCTAATGAAACCTCATACAAAATAAGGTGTGCAAGTATTGTCACACCTCTGGACATGTTAAGAAAAGTTGTCAAACTCTTTTGAAAAAGCAGTCCCGTCCATCTGTGTTACCTGAGGTGTTACCCAGCACTCTAGATAACACATAAAGCCAGAAAGTTAAAAATTCAAGTAAGAAGTCAGGGAAATCTAAGTCTCATCTGAGGTGTGATGTCGTTTATACTGCCTTGAAAACAAATGTGAAAGGTTCATGGTATTTTGATATTGGTTGTTCACGCCATATGACGGGAACAAAAATATTTTTAAAAGATTATGAACCAATTCAAGATGGTAGTGTAACTTATTGTGGTGGTAGTAGGAGTAACATAATTGGTAAAGGAACACTTAATGTCTCTGAATTTCATTCTTTAAAGAATGTCTTGCAAGTAGATGGGCTTGTATCTAATTTAATTAGTATTAGCCAACTTTGTAATGACAACTTAGAGGTAAAATTAAACAAAAATACTTGTGAAGTCTTTGATTGTACTAACAATTGTGTGATGACAGGAACTAGGTCTAGTGACAATTGTTATCTTGTTGAAGACAAACAAGTTTGCCATTCGGCAAAAATTGATGACACACTTTTGTGGCATAAAAAATTGGGACATCTCCATTACAGAAATTTGGAGAAATTTTTTAGGTTTGATGCTATTAAAGGAATTTCCAAATTGATTTTTAAAGATAAATTTGTGTGTGGGAATTACCTTAATTGCAAGCAAACCTGTGTTACCCACAATGTTGTCCAACACCAAGAGCAACACTTTGAAACAACACATTGTTTTCAACTTTTGCACATGAACTTGATGGGCCCAATTGAGGTAGATAGCCTGGGAGGTAAGAGGTATTCTTATGTCATTGTGGATGAATTTTCTAGGTTTACTTGGATCTATTTTTTAAAAGAAAAATCTGAAACTTTTGATAAGTTTAAATTCTTACATTCCAAAATCAAAAATATGTTTTGCTTACCTATTTTTCGTATAATATCTAATCATGGAAAAGAATTTTATAATGTATCATTTTCTACTTTTTGTGAGAAAAAGGGAATTCACCATGAATTTTTGACCTCTAAAATGTTCCAACAAAATTGAGTGGCCGAAAAGAAAAATAGGATCTTGCTAAAAATGGCCCGTGTCATGATGTTTTCCAAAAGTATTTCGAAAAGATTTTGGGTTGAAGCATTAAACACGGCTTGTCACATTTCTAATAAAGTTTTTCTAAGACCTGGTACAACAATGACACCCTATGAGATTTTGAATGGGAAGAAACCTAATGTTCATTTCTTCCATGTTTTTGGGTGTGGTTGTTTAAATATTGAATGATCGAAATCATTTAGGTAAATTTAACTTTAAGAGTACAAGGCCATTTTTCTTGGATATTCTCAAAATTGTCTTGCATTTCGTGTGTATAATTTGAGATGAGAATCGTTCAAGAGTATGCAAATATTTTGTTTGATGATTTGGCTAGCATTGCAGGTGAATCAGTTGTAGACACTCCTATAATATGGATTGAACAACTTGAAGAAGTTGCTGGAGAAAGTGTTAGCTCAAATGTTGGTCCATGTCTTGAGTCTGGTGTTGGACCAAATGTTGTCATTGATACGGCAACACTAGAGATAACACCAGAAATCTATCCAAGTGCAGAAAATGAAGATGATAAGAACTCCAATGGAATTAATGATCTAGTGAGGAGGGATCCCCCTTTGAGAATTCAAAAGAATCATCCTATAAGCCAAGTGATCGGGGATTTGAACGATGGGATACAAACAAGGCACAAGGAACCGGTAAATTATCGAGACATGGTAAAATATGTTAAGGTATATCACTCTTGTTTTGTATCTAAAATTGAATCTAAAAGGGTGGTTAATGAATTAAAAAATGATTTTTTGATTCAAGTTTTTAACCATGAGAGATTTTCTAGTTTGAAAAAATCTCTTGGTTTTTGTTTCATTTAAAAACTCGTGGATTATTTTGTTGTATATTATGTTTCATTAATTTTTCTTATTATTTTCTTTTATTTAAAAAAAATCTGTCTTTTTGTTAATTTGGTAAGCTTAGTTTTTACCGTGGCACATGCTGACCTTTTTGTTATGGTAGGATAACACCTAGGTTAACATGTTTGATAACATTCCCTTCCTTGTACTTAAAGTGACAAAGTCACCAAGTGTATGGCATGTTAAGATGCATATGACATTTTGTTTTAGTACTATTCCCTTAGTAACTCGGACCACGGTGTTCGCTGCGACGATGTATTCTTGCCAACGGGGAATGGTACTTTGTGATTTGTACTAAGTATTAGGGACATGGAGCTCGCTACTATAGTGTACCCTACTTGAAAGGTACATGATCACTTCTTCCTTACATATAATAAAACTCGGGGCACGAAGCTCGCTACTACGATGATTCCTTGTATAAAAAGTGTAGAGGAATTTTAAAAGTATGCCTTAAATGCTTAGCTTATTATGCCTCAAATGCCTGAAAAAGAAGAGGTTGTTTATGCTCAGCTTGTTATACCTCAAATGACTGAGAATGAAAGCATTTTTATTATAAGGAATTTTTTATCATTTGTGCTATCCTATGTGTTACCCTTGTTGCCTTAAAACATTAGTGTGTGCCATAGTATTTTTATTCTTTATTTCCGGGTTTGTTGATTAAGTTTTCAAAATTTGAAAGTCTTTTTATCCTAAGAGTTTACAAGTTTGAAAAAGTCTTTAACAAATCCATTTTATCTTTGGTAAACAAATCAAATAACTAAGTCCTAAAATTTTGGGATTGGTTTATCAAAAAATCGTGTGGACTAAGTATATTTGTTTTGTTTATATTTTTGTATTCATTATTTAAAAAAAAAATTCGAAAAATATTTTTATTTTTAAGATAATGGCCAGGTAGTTGATTGTGTTTGGAACGAGAGTTGGTTTTATTGTGTGCAAGTAAATAGGGGGAGAAGTTGAGTAAATCTAGGAGTGTAAATAGAGATCAAATTAAGTTTAATTTCTTTTCTCATTTAAATCCTACCTAATCCCTAATTTCTCTCCTCTCTTCCTTAACGTCCCATCCCTCCCTCTCTCTCTCTACACGGTTATATACTTCTCTCTTTCACCGTGTCTCTCTTCCTCTCAACCTTTCCTAAATAAAAAACCATCCTATTTCTTCTCAACCTAATTCCTAAATCTCCAACCATGGCTTCTCCATCCAAAACTTCTACTGTACCATTGGAGCAATTACAAGGTGTTGTCTCAAGTGTTACCTAGACTCATGGACACATCTCCTGTGTTGACTGAGATGGCTTCACCTAGTATGGCCATGTCCATTGATGAACCTCCATTGGTTATCTCAGTGGCTCAACCTACTCCAACGGTTGTTCCATCTTTGCCACCTGTTCCTCCAATCAAGAAAACCAAAAGAAAAGCTACTTCCTCTTCCCAACCTACGACATAATTCACCAACAATTCCCAAGACCACAGTCCTTGCATTTTTTCACATGCAAGTTACAACCATTAGGGAATTAGTGTAGTGCTAAACCAAGCTTAGAGATGACACTGAGGAGTTCATCAAGCTAATTTCTTCCCAAACAGGGGGAGATGGTGCTGGTCTATGTGGTGGTGCTGCTGCGGATGTTACTGGAGATGCTGGGAATAATGACATGGAGGTTGATGTTGCCACTACCTGGTTGTGATATTTTGGTATTTGGTTTGGAAAAACAATTTATATTATGTCTTTGTTTTGGAACAATTCGTATCTTGGTTTGTTTGTTTAGATTTTGATATTTTTGTGGTTGGTATTTGTTTTTGTTTAAACTCTATGTTTTATCTTTGATTTTAATTACTAGTTATTTGAAAAACTTGTTTTTATGAAAACTTTTTTTTATAATTAGTATTTTCGATGAAACATAAGTTTCGGTTAGTTCCTCTAATTAAGGGGGAGTTAATCTTTGGGGAGATACTTTGTTATAACATGTATGGCTAACATAATTTTGCAGGTACCAGCACTTAGGAGTTTGGAAATAAATAATCAACTAAGGGGGAGATTGTTAGTGTAAACTGGGGTGTTACCACTGACAGAAATATGTTACCCTATATGTTACCCGACTGTTTTGGTTTATAGTTGTATATTTCTTTCCATATTTATTTATATCCTAATGTCTAATATTATTTGCAAGATGTATAAGTTTTGTGGTCCATATTTCAGGTTATAACAAGGTTGGATTATTTGCTAGAAACATGAAATGAAGTTGGAGAAGAGTTACGCATAAATAGGGAATTTATGTGTAACTTTGACAAAGTCTTGCCTTGTTATTTTTTAAGGAAAACGTGGTGAAGACTAAGTCCAAGGTTGATTGCTGTTTATTAATGAGTACAAGGCTGAGAATGCATGGGAGTACAAGAGAGTGAAGCTAGGACTTGGGTATCAAGCATATGGTTGCTACAATTAAGGAAATGGACCAAGTCATGCTCGAAATGTAAGGACCAAGCTTGGCGCGCCACTCTCCCCAATCTTCATACACGACCAAGACAGCCCCAAGGTTGTTATTTTGAGTAGCCTTCAAGATATTTGAATACTATAAATAGACAAGGTGTGGACACTTGAAGATATGCCAATTACACACATCTTTCACACTCCTTGCACAAGAGACAAAACACATCTTTGATTCATTTTGCTCTTTCTCTCATACTTTGTTATTCCACTCTCAAGTACTTTGGACTTGATTGTGTTTTGGGTAGAATAGGGTTTGTGTTTTGATCAATTCGTTTTCTACTTGTAATAGAGTTAGGAAACTTTCGGCTTTGTAATCATTTATATAGTGAAGATAAAGTCTTGGCTTTTGAGCCACCCTCAAGTTATATAATTATATAACTTGAGAAAATTAACTCTTGTGTCTTTTAATTTCGCTACAAAACTCTTTAAAAATTGTTTTATTTCGGAGTGTGTGTGTGCAGTCTTGTGTGCTATCGCAAGTGCTATCGTTGGTGCTGTTATTGTTGTGAAATTCACGCAGCGGAACGGATCCAAGCTAGGAGTAATAATAAGAACAACACACACGAAAAGTAAATCACACACAAAGGAACACACAAGAATTGTTAAACCGGTTCGTTGCAACAACAACTACGTCCGGGGGCGCTACCAAGCCAAAATATTCTCTCTAATATTTTCCGATGTTACAATTTGTCTCTAGGCTATCACATGTATTTATAGGGAACAAGAAATCAAAATCCTAGTAATAAAAGAATTCCTATTCAAGAAAGTAATCTTCTTTCTTCACAAGTCCTTCCAAATATTACTACCAAAAGGAATCACCAATGTAGGAGGAGATCTTGTCGAAATAGGAAACCAAATTGCTGCAGAATCGTGACCAGCGCGGTCGCCCTTACTAGGAGCGCGTCCGCGCTAATGTCCAGAAAATCCAACGCCCTTGTTTGACACTCCAGCGTGGCCGCTCTGGCCCCTAGCGCGGCCGCCCTCTTGGCCAGAAACTGCTCCGACGAATTTGAGCCCCATCTCACCAACTCCTTCGACCGCGGTTCAAATCCTTTAACCATGGTTTTGACTCCACATCCCAACAATCTCCCACCTGGAGACAAACCATCCATGATACCTCTTCTTGAAACAAATTTCAGTGGCCAGCTATTGCGTTGGTAGCACCCGGCCTCTTGTCTAGTTATCCAAGTGAGTTGAAGCTGAGCTACGCTTCAACATAACTGTCGGTTCTACCATGCTCCGAGTCTTCATTCCAAATGATCCTCCCTGCACATCCCCACTCACTTGCTTGCTAACTATCGATCCTGAACAGCGCGAATCCACGTGCCCCACACAATCACAAGCTTGGAACCTTTGTGTGTTCTTTGCAACCCATCGCATCACCGTTCAAGATCCCGCTCCCATGTTGACCAAATTGGCTCCACGTCGGCCGACTTCATCACCCAATTTTCTACCAACATATCGTTTAGTGAAATTTCTCCCACCATGGCGATCTCGGCCACCACCATTCATCATTGGGATGCGTCCTCGTTTCCCCCAACGACTCATGTTGCATGTGGTATACAACATATTTTCCACGCCGCCACGAGCCACCAAGCTAGCTCCGCGGTTTACCTTCCATGTCCCACAACAGAAGGTCACCACACAATCCTCCTTATCAAGTTGCCTTATGGAAATCAAGTTCCTCTTCAAATTCGGAATATGTCGCACATCACGTAGCCGTAAAACAGTCCCATCCGTTGCTTTGACCCGAACAACCCCCTTTCCAATGACCTTGACAGGATAATCGTTTCCCAAACGAACAACCCCAAAATCACCCGGAACGTACTGCTCCATTCTTTCTGCACTGGTGCATGAATGAAACGTCGAGCCCGAATCCAAAACCCACGAATCAGTTGAACTGCTCCCACCCAAGATTAATACGTCCGCCATCTCTTCAGCAACATTCAATTCCTTCGCTCTGCCTGACCGCTTCGGACAACTTCTCCTAAAGTGCCCCTTCTCCCCACAATCGTAGCAAGTAATCACCTTCTTGCCACCCTTACTCTTTTCACCGACATTTAGTGCTAGCCCCGATGTCCCACCCTTGCTCTTCCTACGAATTTCTTCGCCAAGAATCACATCAACGACATCCGAAAACTTCAGCTTCACTTTTCTTGTTGAAACGTTAACTGCTATCGCAGTCGAATCCCAACTTTTCGGCAAAGAAGAAAGTAAAATCAATGCTAGTACCTCATCATCAAGAGTAACAGCCACGAAAGACAGTTGGGTCGCAGTAGATTTGAATTCACTTATATGATTTGTTGCCGACATGCCCTCCACCATCCTTACGTTCAACAGCTTCCTCATTAGATGAGCTTTATTCGCCGTCGATGGTGCCTCGTACATGCTCGCCAACATCTGTAACATCTCCATGGTAGTCTTCGCCTCCAAAACATTCTTCGCCACATCCTTGGTCAACGTTTGCCTAACAAGCCCTAACGCTTTCCGATCCAAGATTTCGAATTTTGCTTCCTCTATGCCATCCGGCTTTTCTTTTAATGGTAGATACAAATCCTTGTTCCACAGAACATCCTCGATTTGTGTCTTCCAAAAATTGAAATCCGTCCCATCAAACTTTTCGATCAACACCTTATTACCATCCTCCAAAGCTCCCAAGAAATCCATAGCAAAAAGACCAGCAAACCAATGATTCGACACACACGAAAAGTAAATCACACACAAAGGAAAAGTAAATCACACACAAAGGAACACAAAAGAATTGTTAACCCGGTTCGTTGCAACAACAACTACGTCCGGGGGCGCTACCAAGCCAAAATATTCTCTCTAATATTTTCCGATGTTACAATTTGTCTCTAGGCTATCACATGTATTTATAGGGAACAAGAAATCAAAATCATAGTAATAAAAGAATTCCTATTCAAGAAAGTAATCTTCTTTCTTCACAAGTCCTTCCAAATATTACTACCAAAAGGAATCACCAATGTAGGAGGAGATCTTGTCGAAATAGGAAACCAAATTGCTGCAGAATCGTGACCAGCGCGGTCGCCCTTACTAGGAGCGCGTCCGCGCTAATGTCCAGAAAATCCAACGCCCTTGTTTGACACTCCAGCGCGGCCGCTCTGGCCCCTAGCGCGGCCGCCCTCTTGGCCAGAAACTGCTCCGACGAATTTGAGCCCCATCTCACCAACTCCTCCGACCGCGGTTCAAATCCTTTAACCATGGTTTTGACTCCACATCCCAACAGTTATCACCTTGAATATCACTTGTTGTCTAGGCCGTGACATTTTCAGTTGCCATCAAATCTAAGAACTGGTTAACCTGCTATACTGTTTGCATGATCAGATCCACAAACCATATTGAGATCCATGAAATAATCTTATTTGTCTCTCTATTATGAGTTTTTAGACGGGTTAGTCCCATTTAATAGGTTTTTATATGGGTTTTCCGTACATTCTATTTGAAAGTTTCACACCCGAAAGAAAATATTATGTCAAAATCTTCTTAGGCATCTTAAAATTTACACTTTACATAAATACTACTCCCTACGTCCCAAAATGAATGTCAAAAAACATTTTCAATTGGCTCTTGATCAAGAGCAATTTTGAAATTTTTTGGACATCCATTTTGGGAAGGAGGTAGTAATATTTTGGGCACTTTAATGATTTATCTAATTATGATAAACTCTATGGAAAATAAAGTATCCCTTAGTCATTCTACTTTAACCGGATTCTTTGATTGAACAAAAGGAGCATATTCCAAAAATGAAGTAATACTTTGACTAGCTGGATGGGTGTTTCTTAGACTACCTACAATGGGGGTGTGAAAGGTGGGATGAAATGGTTTTCAGTTGATTGAAATGCTCCAATGGTGGTGGGTTGAAAATGGGGTAAATGAAATTGCTGGATAAAAGATTTCATCCAGCTGAATGTTTAATTTTTTTTTCTTTATCTGTCACGTGTCACATTTTAATTGGTCCGTTGGTTTTTCGAAATTTTTTTTTATCCCAAATCTTTGAGTTGAATTATCACCTGGTAACTTAATTTTTTTTTTACCAAAATTCATCATTTTTTCCCTACAAATTGATATAAGTTTCATTTGATTTGGACACAAAAAAAAAACACTCTTTTTTCAATTTGAGCTTAATTATCACCTAGTAAATTAATTTTTTTTTTTAAATTTTTTTTCACCAAAATTTATCATTTTTTTCCCTACAAATTGATATAAGTTTCATTTGATTTGGACAAAAAAAAATATTATTTTTCAATTTGAACTGAATTATCACCTAGTAAATTATTTTTTAAAAAAAAAAAATTTCACCAAAATTCATCATTTTTTTTCCTACAAGTTGATATAAGTTTCATTTGATTTGGACACAAAAAAAACCACTAATTTTTCGATTTTAGCTTAATTATCACCTAGTAAATCATTTTTTTCCATCAAAATTCATCATTTTTTTTCCCTACAAATTGATATAAGTTTCATTTGATTTGGACACAAAAAAAACCCTTATTTTTCAATTTGAGCTGAATTATCACCTAGTAAATTAATTTTTTTTTCACCAAAATTCATCATTTTTTTCCCTACAAATTGATATAAGTTTCATTTGATTTGGACACACAAAAAAAACACTCAAATCATAATTTTTTTCCTATAAATTAATGCAATTTTTTTTTTAAATAAGTGTGAAATATTTTTTTAATTATAAATTATTATTATTATTATTATTATTATTATTATTATTATTATTATTATTTTACTAATCATAAAAATAGAAAATATAAATAAAATAAAAGTGGTGGGGTATAGAATGATGAGTTGGAGGGAGTTGAAATTTAATTTAAATTAGCCATTGTAGGGGGTAAATGAAATGGGTAGATAAAATATTAGGTGGATGAGAAAAAGTATAAAAAATGTTAGATAAAATGAGGGAAGAGAATGAAACTATTGTGGGTAGTCTTAGAGAAATGATGTAGATACTTCTTAGGTCTTTTTGTGGCTGTGCTAAAAGTCCAAGTCAAGCGGGGCCCGCGTACTAAAATTAATATCTCAGAAAGTAGAGTATATCTTAATTTGCATACACATTTGATCTTTTCTTGATAAATACACAAGTATAGGTAGGGGTGTGCGCGGTACGATTTGGTTCGGTTTTGAGATAAAACCGATACCGTACCGAATACTTTCGGTTTATTGAATATCAAAACCGTTTGAGTTCGGTTTTCATTCGGTTCGGTGTTTCGGTTTTCAGTTTCGGTTGTAAATCGGTTCGATTTTTTTTCGGTTTTTAAACCATTGTTATACTTTTTCATCTTTTTTATGCTTTTCCAACATTGCCTATTTTAAAAAAATAAAAATAAAACAAGCAAAATCCTGAACTTATAAAGAGTTGAGAAATAAAGACATGTAAAAACATGTTAACGAATTAATGAATTATTAATTAACCACTTTATCAAGTAATGCATATTTTATTTTAGTGTGCATAATTAGATAAGTGAAATGTGTAATTCAATGTGAAATGCATATAAATTAGTATATAAACATCCAAAAATACTAGTAAAACAACATTGTTTTAGTATAATCGGTACGGTTCGATTTTTCATATCGGTAGCCAAATAGAAAAATCGTATCGTACCGAAAAGTTCGGTTTCTACTTAAAAAGAAACCGCACATTTCGATTTTAGTCGGTTATTCGGTAATTTTGGCTCGATTTTTTCGATTCGGCACATTTTTTTCGGTGTTTCGGGTTTTCTTGCACACCCCTAAGTATAGGGGTGTTTTTAGCGGCGCAATCTGCAAACACTAAGCTGCGAATAGCAGGAATCCATTGTATCCTAGAGACAATTCATTTCAAATATGCTCTTGACTAAGAATAATTTGATAATTGAATTGTTATCCTACTGTAAATTGATTAATAATTGATTCATTTTATTAATGACTATATAATTGACAGACAAAATAGCCTACCAAACTACTGTTTGTCAAAGATAATTTTGTGAGCAAGTTTGTGTAAATTTTATAAGCTCAAATCATTACGCAAGTTTGTGTAAATTATATCTTCTCCATCTCTTAAAAAATCGGTGCTCAAGTGTACACACATTTTTATTTTTATAATAAAAATAGATTTCTGTGACCAAAATATGTTTGGTCATCCCAACACATATAGGCTAAATGGAGTTAGTCTGAATGTAGTAATGTAATTTTCTGTGTATACATGATACTCCCTCTGTCCCAAAATGATCGTCTCACTTTTTTATTGTCTAATTTTTTAATTGTTGAATATAAAACCAGTATTATTTTCATTTATTTAAATGAAATTACAGATTATAGTAATAAGTAATAATAAGCTTTAATTTAATATGAATCTCGACGGATTACTCACTAATTTTCTAAATGTTGGCATCTCCAACCCATTACACCAAATTTGGTGCAATATTTTGCACTATATCTTACACCATTTTTTTTCCTCTCCAACCCATAACACCAAATTTTGCACTAAAAAGAATATTTCTATCATATTCCCTTCCACCTCATCCTTATACTACTTTCATTATTTCTCAAATAATACTCAAAGTTTATTATTCTTACATATTAATCCCTCTCTTTTAATTGAGGTATTAAAATTTTAAATAAATTATTTAATAATTTTAAAAAGATATTATATTATTAAAAAAATAAAGTAATAAATATTAATTTAAAATTTAAATAAAAGATAAATAAACAACAAATTTATTATTCATATATTACATGGAACAAAAGAGTTGAGAAAAAATAGCTTACAAAATAAAAATCACACATAATTATACAAAGTAATACAACTAAATTTAAAATTACATAAAATTTATTAGCTAATCCTCGGAATTAGTGTGCTTCTCCCATAAATGCTCTATTAGAGCATTACGAAGTTCAATGTGAGCATTTTTGTCCTTGATTTTGCGATGCCGCGCAATGAATTCTTGAAATCGAACATTTTCATCAATTTCAGGTTCAAGTATTGGCGTTGGTGCTATTGGCACATCAAAAATTTTTTCACTGAGATCGCTTTCATCCTCGATAATCATATTGTGCATGATAATGCAAGCTGTCATTATATCATGCAATACATCTTTCTTCCAAAATCGTGCCAGTCCTGCAAAAATTGAAAAACGTGATTGTAAAACTCCAAATGCACGCTCTACGTCTTTCCTACATGCCTCTTGCTTCATAGCAAAATATCGTTTCTTTGTACCACGCGGCTCATGAATAGTTTGAACCAGAGTAGACCACTTGGGATATATACCATCAGCTAAATAATATCCCTTAATATATTCTTTTCCCTGGATAACATATTGTGCAGGAGGAGAAATACCTTGAGAGAGGTTTGAAAATAAATGTGATGATTCCAACACATTAATATCATTATTAGTGCCTGGCATACCAAAATATGCATGCCATATCCAAAGATCATAATCAGCCACAGCTTCAAGAATAATACTTGCTTTACCACTCCGCCCTGCATATTGTCCCGCCCAACCCGTGGGACAATTTTTTCACTGCCAATGCATACAATCGAGACTACCCAACATTCCTGGAAAACCACGACTCTCGCCAATGTAAAGTAACCTTGCAATATCATTAGCATTAGGTGATCCTAAATATTCATTTGAAAAAACCTCAACAATAGCACGACAAAATCTCTTTAAGCACTCAATTGCAGTTGACTCACCGATTTTAAAAATTTCATCAGTTGCGTCGGCCGGCATAGCATAAATCAACATCCGGAACACAGCTGTTATTTTTTGAAAAGTTGATAATCCAAGTCTCACTACAAGAAAGGAGGCTTTTTACGGCGCTCATATACGGCGGTGAACACACGTCCGCCGTATATACTTATATATACGGCGGTATTAACAGCCGCCGTAAATAAATAATATATACGGCGAACGAGGCCGCCGTAAATAAGTAATGTACGTACATTTGGTATGTACGTATACGAGATCGAAGTTATATACGGCGGTATATTAGTAGCCGCCGTATATAGGTACTTATTATCGGCGGTTGATACGCGTCCGTCGTAAATAATTCAATTATATACGGCGGAATATCAGTAGCCGCCGTATATATGTACTTATTATCGGCGGTTGATACGCGTCCGCCGTAAATAATACAATTATTTACGGCGGTGTACAATTTCCGCCGTAAATGTCATTAAATACCGGGAAACCCAATTTCCCTATTCAGTTTCGCGCTCTCTATCTCTCTGTCTCTCTTTCTCTCCTCTACCTTACCTAGGGCACGAATCCTACCGCCGGTGACCGTGAAAAACGAATCAGGTATGCGCTTTTACTGATTTACTTTTAATTTCTAAGTTTTTTTTTTTGGTTTTTGTTGTTCTTGGTGTGTTCTTGGTGTGGTTTTGATGATTCTTTGTTTCGCGGTAATCTCTGTATCTCAGCAGTCTCTCTTTCTCTCCTTAGCTTGGGCACGAATTGAATCGAAAGTGGGTTAGCTCCAGTTCACTTAAGGTAAGATTTTTGATTCTTCAGCTTTCTGTTTACTGTGATTGTAGGTCTTAGTTGCATTTTTATGTTCTTGAGTAAATGAGAAGATCTGGGTTGTTCTATGTTGGTATACATTTGGGGATTCTTGCATTTATGTTAGTTGATTGCTCGATTACACTGAAGATCTGGATTGTTGCAATTTTTTCAACTTGTTGCGTTTTTTTCAATTTGTATACATCTGAATCTGGAAATATATTGTTCTTTGGAGACTTTGGGACCTGAATTTGAGCTAGCTAACTAGTGAATCTGTACATTTTCAATTTCTATACATTTGTATGCTCTTGTTGCAATTTTAGGATTGTTTTGGGATTTTATGAAGATTGTTGTTAGTGTGATTAACCAACCCTATAACCATTTGATGTTTCTAGTGTTGATGATTTTCTAGTTAGGTTTTTTTGGGGTTTGTATTGAGGCAACTCAAGTATATGATTTCCGAGTTAAATACGACAACTCACTTGGCTGAAGCTGTAGACGTTTAACTTACAAACTCTGGAGGGGGGTACTGAGGAGTTACTCTACCATACAATTGACTAACCAATAGTAGTCTAGTAGATTCAATTGGTTTTTGGTGTTCTTTTTTCCACAGCTCAATGTATAACTTTTACAAGCCAATAATTTTCTTGTGTTTCAGAATACTGTTTTAATCAACTTGGTAACTAATTGACGACGGCCATAAACAGGATCCTTTTGTTTGCAGTTTTTGCCTGAAATAGAGCAGGCTGTTTGCCTAATCACTTGCTATAGTGCTGTCATCAATGTGTATAGCACCCAATGCATAAACGCCATAGATTCTGGATACTGGTTTTATTAGGTGCGAGGGTCGGTGGTCTGTGGATCGTTGTTTTATTGGATGGAATTAGATGTTGAATTAAAAAGGTTTCTTGACAATTTATTTTTGAAATGATTTTATATTCAAGTAGTAGCTTTATAGGACCACAAGTATTCATTAATCATGTAAGTGTATGCATGCCACATTTTGAGATGGAAATTGTGTAAGTATATAACAACTGATGATTTAATCTAACTTGAATATAGGCGTGTCTCGTTTTCTAGTAGTTTGGACCACAAATTTCAACCTAGTTCCTTAAATTAGCTTCTCAATTAGGGGGGGAGGCTTGTGAGAGAGAACGAATGAATGTTGTCACAGGGTTATACTATATCATGGGCCCAAGTTCGACTAATAGGCTAGGCTCCAACAATGTATATTATCTATATTTGGACAAAAGTTGTACATATTTAGATTATGTTTGTTTAGAGTTTATTTTTATTCTAAAATTTGTGTCTCTCGGTCTTATATATAGGTTGTATTTTAACGTTAAAAATATCAAGTCAAGTCATATATGGACAAAAGTTGGATTGATTTGGATAATCGAATTTCAAATGAGTATTTGTCTGGGGTTGACAACTTTCTCGATTTTGCATTCTCAAAAAAGTCTGTTGGTGTTAAAGAAATATATTGTCCTTGTAAAAAATGCGCAAATCGTTACCAAAAAGACCGTGCAACCGTGAGATCACATTGTATTGAAGTGGGATTTCAAAAAGATTACAAGAATTGGATTAGGCACGGGGAAGAGTACATTTCGGCGCGTAAGAATGATAATAATGATAGGACAACTGAAGATGGCATTGAAATTGAATTGGGCGTGCAAGATTGTATGAGGCGAATGGTACATGAAGGGATGGGTATGCCGGATAGTAACCAGCCAGGAATTGAAGAAATCGTACAATCAGATGCATCCACCGCAAAGTTTCTTAGACTTTTGAGAGATGCTGATCAAGCCTTGTGGGAAGGGTGTGATAAGTTTACAGTACTCTCATTTATTGTAGAACTTATGCACTGGAAGGCTAATTATCGAGTGGCCGATAAGGGATTTACTTATTTATTAAAAAATTTCATTAGGGCATTGCCCCAGTCAGCGAAAGTGCCAAGTTCCTATCGTGAGGCGTACAAGATGACTGCGGATTTGGGTTTTAGTTATAAAACGTGGGACGCGTGCATTAATCATTGTATGTTGTTTCAAAATGAAACTGAAAAACTTACAAAATGTGAAATTTGTGGAGCCTCTAGATATAAGCAACAAGAAGAAGGGGGTAGCGGTGAAGGTGCGAAAACAAGTGGCAAGAATAAACTTCCCAAGCAGGTAGCGATGAAGAAAGTATGGTATTTTCCCTTAAAGCCAAGGTTGCAAAGGTTGTATTGGTCATCTAAGACCGCGACACTCATGAGATGGCATGCCGAGAAAAGAATAGACGATGGTGTGCTGAGGCATCCTGCAGATTCTCGTGCGTGGAAGGAATTCGATGAACGTTATCCATTATTTTCAAGTGAAATTCGGAATGTTAGATTGGGATTAGCATCTGACGGATTTAATCCTTTCAGAACAATGACTATATCTCACAGTACTTGGCCGGTTGTGCTTATGCCATACAATCTTCCACCTTGGTTATGCATGAAACAACCATATTTCTTCTTGTCGGTGCTTACTCAAGGCCCAAAAGGGCCGGGCAACAAGATAGATGTGTATCTCCAACCGTTAATTGATGAGTTGAAGGAATTGTGGGAAGATGGTATATCAACTTATGATGCATCAAGGAACGAGTTGTTTACTTTACGAGCTTCACTATTATGGACAATAAATGACTTTCCTGCATATGCAATGTTGTCTGGATGGAGCACTAAAGGTGAATATGCTTGCCCTTGTTGCAATGTGACACCTCAAGCACGATGGTTGGATCATAGTGGCAAGTATTGTTATATTGGTCATCGACGCTTCTTGCCTAGGAGTCATGCTTTTCGTAAGGATAAAGGCTCTTTTGATGGTACTCATGAAGTGAGAGATAAGCCCAAGTTATTGTTTGGAACAAAATTGCTTAAACAAGTTGAAAATATGGAAACAGAGTATAAAATATAAGATGTTATTAAAAAGAGGAAAAGAGAAGAGGGTGAGAAGCAACAAGCCAAGTTGGAGAAAAGAAAGGTTCCTAAGTTGTGTCACAATTGGAAAAAGAGGAGTATCTTCTTTGAGTTGCCATATTGGGCAAATAATCATGTTCGTCATAATCTTGATGTTATGCACATTGAAAAAATGTGTGTGATAATGTGCTACATACTCTGTTAGGTACTCAAGGGAAATCAAAAGATAATGATAAAGCAAGAAAAGACCTAAAAGAGATGAACATTCGGAAACCATTGCATATACAAAAGCTTCCATCCGGCAAGAAATTATGCCTCCTAGCTCGTTCACAATGAGTAAGAAGCATAAAGACACATTCTTGAAAGTTCTAAAGTGGAGTCAAAGTCCCTGATGGCTACTCGTCAAACATATCTCGTTGTGTACATCTAGAGGAAATAGCTATTTGGGGTCTTAAGAGCCATGATAGTCATATTTTGCTCCAACAACTACTCCCTTTAGCTGTTCGAAAAGCGTTGCCTACTTCTGTTGTAAAAGCCATCATTGAGTTGGCAAATTTCTTTAGGCAATTATCCTCAAAGGTGAATACACTTCGATCTCGAAAAGATACAAGATCGGATGGTCCGTCACACTATGCGCTCTCGAGAAAATATTCCCACCAGCTTTCTTTGATGTTATGGAGCACTTGCCGGTGCATTTAGCCGAGGAGGCCTTGCTAGCAGGCCCAATACAATTTCGTTGGATTTATCCGGTAGAGAGGTACATCTATATTAAATTTACTTTGAAAAAAGTTAAATTCCTTTTTACATTTGCTTTAGCATAAGTAAATGTTTTTGTAGGTTTCTACTTACATTAAAATTATATGTTCGAAATCGAGCCCATCCCGAGGCCTCCATAGCTAAGGCAATTGTGGTTGAAGAATGCATGACTTTTTGTACGCAATATTTGGATGACATTGAGACAAAGTCCAATCGTCCTAGAAGAAATGATGATGAAGGTGATGAGTTAGGCCGCTTTGTAGGAAAAGAAGAGGTAATTACCCTTGATTACATCACACGAGTACAAGCGCATAGATATGTGCTTTTCAATACTGAAGATGTTGAACAATACCTAGAGTAAGTGATTCCTTACATGAGGCTTACATTCCTTATATCTTTTATATTTCAAATTAATACTTAATTCATATTTTCAATCTGCTCAGAATGCATCGTGTACATTTGAGGGAGACACTACCTCGTAATCAATGACATCTTATAGAGAAAGAACATAATGATAAGTTTGTTAGCTGGCTTAAGGATTATGTAAGTATGAAACCACCTTCATATAATAGTTTCAATTTATCATTTTAAATATTTTCTTATTAAATTTTGTTTTTTATAAAAGGTATGCACGACGAAAGATGTAGTGCCCGAAAGAATTACGAGTCTTGCATTGGGTCCTCATATTTTATACTTTTTCTGTATCAAGCAAGGCTTGCCCTATAGTGTTGTTGTTGTTGTTGTTGTTGTTCCTTGTTGTTGTTGTTCCCCCTGCCCCGCTTCCCCACCGATTTGGTATTTGTTTTTTTGTTAAATGTGACATATAACAAATGTGTCCACAACCTTTCAATGTTGATTTTCCATGGTTTATGGTTTTTTTTTTTTTTTCAAATTTTTGTTGATTCGTTGGAAATGTTAGTGTAATGTCATGTTTGTTGTTTCCCCTGCCCCGCTTCCTCACCAATTTTTTTTGTTTTTTTGTTGATTCGTTGGAAATGTTAGTGTAATTTCATGGTTTATGGTATTTGTTGTTATTGATCACATTTAAATCATGTAGGTCAATTTGGTATTTGTTTCTTGTAGTATGCTAATAATTTCTTAACAAAGCAAGAGATTATCCCTAAATGAGTGTCAATCTGAAATCACCTTTAACAAATCCTCTCTATCATATTATTATATATGCTTGCAATAATATAAGTCTATAAGGTGGATATTAAGGGTAGTGTAAATTTTTGCTACTACTCAACTTTCTTAAACTTTCCTCAAAGTCAAAAATGGACACTCACCTCCCGTTGTAAAACAGGACGGAATACATGCATCGAACACATCATTTTGATGACAAGGTGAGAGTGAGTGTCTCATGAAATACTTTCTTCAGATTCTTCCCTGCCGCTGTTACTTTTGGAATGAGAATCATAATAATAAAATTATGTGCACACTCCTCGTTTGAATATTATAACACACATCAACTTCTGTTCCTAGCAAAGAAGATAGTGATAATTATGCGCGACAAACGTAAATGTGAAGTAACAAAATCACTGGCTCTTAGTTTGGAATCTTTGGTGCTGTTCAGGTTGGATCTTGAGGAATTGAGGCACCAACTAATTGTGCAGTACCCTACTTTTTTCATGTAGAACCCACTTAGTGCCATCATTTTTTCTGTTGGGAGCCAAGAAAGTGGCTTTACTTTATTTTCAATCAGTCAATCCGAGAATTGTTTAAGAAAAGTATCATACTTAAATCTTTCTGTTGTTACTTCTTTCATGCTTAGTGCTTTTTCTTTTGGGGCTGTAATCTGTCTTTACTGTGCCTGGGCTGGAGGAGCGAGATTTAGCTTAATATTCTGTCTTAACAGAATGTAAAGAAACTCGACTAATGCCTTGATGGTAACCTAATAATCATCAAAATAAACATATCTTGATACAAAATTCCTATACATATACATCAATTCAACTTTTTTTGATAAGAGATTTGTTAGAATAATGGTCTAATGGTCTGGGGCTAAGGAGTAAACTAGTAAATTATAGAATTCTAACCGTTATCACATCTTCTCCTTCAAAACCTCTTAAAGCAGTGCGCATAAACACTTCTACTATGTCGAAGAAGGGAAAAACATACTTTCTCAATTGCATATACAACATGTTATAATGTAAAAGTTTATGATTGCATTTAAGCATTTTGGAATTAAAAAGAAACCAAATGCTTAGTTATGAATATGATCTTTAATGAGTCACTATTGTTGGCCACGGTTGAGCATGACATTTGTAGCGACATTTGTAGCGACATTTGTACAACACATATACTTTCTCAGTTTGGTGTTTCAGCTAGCCTTATTGTGTTTTTGAATAGTATGAAAATTAATTTACTCAAAATGACTATTTTGTTCAGATTAATTCTTATCTAGTGTTTAACCGCGTATGTTACACAAAGATTGCCACTATGGTCATATATATGATATTGATTGACATTTTCATACCCCCTCCGTCCCAAAATGAATGACATTTTCATATTTAAGGGGCACTTTTAAAAGTTTGACTTTTAATAGTAAAAATTCATAAATCTTCATCTTATATAAGATACATAAGACCTATAATAAATTTATAGGTCTTATACATATATTATAAGACTGTTTTTTTGGGTCCTTTACTTGGTTTATCCAATTTTTGTGCTATAATTGAATTGTCATAATGACGATATGCCGCCAAAGAAAAATTTATTAACAGTCGTGGCTCGAACCCTAAAGAAAGAGGGTCGGGCAAAACCAACCAAGCAAATGGGGTAAAGAGAAATTGGATATAATATGGAATAAATATGGTCAACCAACTTGGCCATGGGGAAATGGCAAAACTAGCTACTCGGTATAGGAATTTTTGCTAGAAATGGGGAACATTTCCCATTAACTAGAGAGTGGCCTCAGATGGACCATGAGTGCATAAATGTCGTATGGAATGACATTTTGGTAAGTTGTAATCCATATTTCTTACATAAATCTCTAGTACGTAGTCAAAAGTCTTATGATTCTCTAACAATTGTTTTTTTCTTTGTTGAATTGTGTATATAGGATAATACAAATGCGCCTCCGGAGTATTACCCGGTTATGAATCTTTCTCTCGCAAAGCGTGGCGTGATCGGAAATACCAGTGAGACAAGCATATAATAAGTATTACTCGCTTATGAATATTACTCGCTTATGACTTTGTTATGAATATTATATCGCTTATATGACTCGCTATGAATATTACTCAGTTGAAATCTCATTATAAGATGTATGAATCCGACCAAGACGCATTGGCTAACCCACCCCGTGGGATCGTTGCGGATCAATGGGCTGCACTTGTTGCGATGTGGGGTACGGACAAGGCTCGGGTATATTTCAAATTAATCTCAATCTATTATTGTGAATGTCTTATATAAGTAGTCAAATTAATACTAATATTATCTTTTTTTTTTTCCAGAAACATCGAAACAAATAAATTGAATCGAGAAAAGCAAGCGTGCACGAACCGGACCGAAAACGTCCCATCCCAAACTCATAAAAGAGGTTTGTCATCGTTCAATTTAGTTCTCATTGTCAATTAATGTTTCTTTTTGTATCGTATATAAATATATTTTTTTGGTCAAATGATTCTATTATAAATTGTAGAGAGACGACAAGGGTTTACCAACTGATCGCGTAAGCTTGTTCATAGCTACGCGCACGGGCAAAACACCTGCAGATCAAGAAACCACTCAAATGATTGTAAGTTAAAGTTTCAACCTTTTCTGTTTCAGTTTTGTTATTCTATAAAATACTTTTTTCATTTCTAACTTCATTTTCATAATATTAATTAAAGTTAAAACATTTATATTGAACATGTTGTTTTTGTTACAACAAATGCTTAATGATGCAATTGATGAGTCACAGAGGAGCAACAAAACTCTCCCACGGCGCGTGAAAAGATTTTTGTTGGTATGATGGGCACTGATGACCACGGGAGAGTGCGATGTATGGGAGGCGGTGTTAACAAAACTAAGGTGTTTGGTAAATCCCCAACTACTCAGACAGCTGTATTGGAGGCGGTGGCATCCGTCAGAGCAGATTTTGAAAGACAACTTCAGGAGGAACGCCGACAAAATGAGGAGCAACGACAGCCATGAGCTTACAACAAACGATTACAACAACAAATTGATGATTTGAAACGTTATTTGATGGAACGTGGAAAAGACGGTAATCAATAGGTGGTGAATTTGGTTTTTGTGATACATTCAACATTAATGGTTATTATGTTTGGAAACGACAAACGTTATTTGTATAATGGTTATTATGTTTGGATACATTCAACATTAATTTTGTGTTAATATGTAGATTGTAAACATTGATTGAATTTGTGTATTTTTGGTTATATACAGGTTGCATTTGTGTGTGTACAGGTTGAATTTGGTTTTTGTGAACGTATTTTTGGGGAAAGTGAATTATACAGGCCTGGGAAAAAAAAATAGGCTTATTTACGGCGGAACCCTTCATCCGCCGTAAATAAGGCCTAGACGACTCGTGCCCAAAGGGGGGACGAGGGAACCAGTAGGGGGTGCAAATGGGACGACTCGTGCCATGTGGGACGAGTCGTCTCTATCAAGTTATTTACGGCGGTGACTAAATCCGCCGTATAAAATGGCCATGGACGACTAGTCTACAAAGGGGGGACGAGGGAACCAGTGGGGGGTGCAATTGGGACGACTCGTTACGGAGCGGACGACTCGTCTCTTATTTACGGCGGTTACACCTACCGCCGTATAAAGATTACTCAAATACGCCTTAAAATACGTATTGTATTACATTTATATACGGCGGTGTTATTTCCGCCGTAAATACTACATTTATATACGGTGGTGGTATTTCCGCCGTATATAGTATTTACGGCGGTTATACCGCCGTATATAGTATTTACGGCGAGGCTTTATACGTTGGACTATTTACGGCGGAAAGTCCGCCGTATATACTATTTACGGCGGGGCGCGTTTTATATACGGCGGATTTTAACCGCCGTAAATAGTCCTTTTTCTTGTAGTGTCTACCAAGACCATCACTTCGTTGCTCAAAATAAGGATCATGGCGTTTAATTGCTTCAACAATACGAAGGAAGAGATTTCGCGACATTCGATATCGTCGTCGAAACATTTCTTCCTTATATGTTGGAGCATTACTAAAATAATTATTAAACAACTCACGATCTGCAACTTCACGATTACGATCGATCACGATATGACCTGGAATTGAGCCACGTCGGATAGAACGAGTGTCAAACATATTCTGGTAATTTGCCAAAACCTCACTATTATTTTGCACCATAGTAGATAGCATCGTTTGAGATGCGGCAAGATCATTCATAAAAAAATCATCGTCACCCGAAGAAGATGATGATGATCTTTCAAATGGTGTATTAGAAGGACTGCCAATATTAAAATTCATTGTATAAAAGAAAAAGTATTTTTGAGTAATTGCAGGAAGAGATGATTGTGATTTCTAAGGTAACTGGTAGGTTGTTATTTATAGAATAAGTATAAATTAGATCTAGGATAAGATTACTTTCATTTAACGGTGTAGATGAAGATGAAATCCAGTCAATGGTCCATATTGAAAGCATATCTTGGATAAGATAGAGATGATAAGATATAATTTCATTGATGGTTGAGATGAAAACGAAATATAGGAAATGGTTAGGATTATGAGGAAGAGTTGGATAAGATAAAGATGATGATAGTTTTGTTCTGTGGTACACATTGTAGGGAAATCGAGTCAACGGTGTAGATTATAAGGAGATCTAGGATAAGATTACTTTCATGTAACGGTGTAGATGAAGATGAAATCCAGTCAATGGTCCATATTGAAAGCATATCTTGGATAAGATAGAGATGATAAGATATAATTTCATTGACGGTTGAGATGAAAACGAAATATAGGCAATGGTTAGGATTATGAGGAAGAGTTGGATAAGATAAAGATGATGATAGTTTTATTCTGTGGTATAGATTGTAGGGAAATAGAGTCAACGGTGTAGATTATAAGGAGATCTAGGATAAGATAAATATAAGGATAATTTTTTCATCTATACATACTACATTACATTTATTCATTCACTACACCATTCCTACTTCTTCTAAATATAAATTTCATTATTATATCCGGTGTTGAGAAATTATGTCTCGAACTTCTGGATATAGTCGTGATGATGACATAATCTTATGTCAAGTTTACTTGGAAATTTCTCAAGATCCTATTATTGGGAAATATCAGACTAAAGATCGTTTTTGGTGAGTGGAAGAGGAATACAACAAATCAAAGGTGGCGGAATCGGAGGTTCGCACCCAAAGATCTTTGCAAAGTCGTATGAATATTATAGAAAGGGCTGTCAAAAAATTGAAAGCATGTATCAGGCAAATCGAAAATATGAACCCTAGTGGGGCATCAGCAAATGATATTGTGAGTATATTTTATTTCTTTTATCTCTTTTATATTTTAATTGTTATTTTATACGTTTAATATTGAATTTTAATATTTATAAATATTTGCAGCTAGAACGAGCAAAACGATTACTTATGGAAGATAAAGATTTCAAAAAGGGTTTCAAATTTGATTATGTGTGGAATGAATTGAAAGATTTTGAAAAATTTAATGACAATGGCTCAAGTAAAAGACATAATTCTGGAAAGCATCATTTAAACTATGTCTCATCAGAGTCTGAACATGTTAACTCTTTTTTTTTTTTTTTTTTTTTTTTTTTTTTTTTTCTATCAATTTAGATGATGATTCTGATAATGTTGGTGGGTTCTCATGTGAACGACCAGTTGGGGTGAAAAAAGCCAAGTTGAAAAGTTGAAGAGAAAGGTTGAAGAGAAGAAAAGAAAAGACTTTGATAAACTCACAGAGCAAAATGAAAAGCTTATGAGAATGATGGAGAAAACAGATGCAGACAGACAACGGTATTTTTTCATGAAAGAACAAAGAAGAGAAGATAAAATAATAGCAATGAACTTGAATGTCCTTGATTCAAATGTCCGTGCTCATATTAAAGAAGAGCAAGCAAGAATTTTACAAAAAAGAACCGAACAATATCAACAATCACAACCACCATCAGCAAATTTTTTTGATCATTTCTCCGGTAATTATGGTGGAGGTGGAACCGGTAATGGAGGTGGATCCAATAATTATGGTGGATATGGTAATTATGGTGGAGGTGGAGCAAATCATTTTGATGGAGGTGGTTCCGGTAATTATGATGGAGATGAATCCGGTATTCCAGAATATTAATATTGTTGTTGTTTATTTAATTTATCTAAGTTTTTATTATCTACTGTTGTTTGTTTAATTTATCTAAGTTTTTATTATTAGTTTGTATTAAAATTATGTAAAATTTCTATTATTATGTAATGTTAGTTTATGTTTTTTATAAATGTTTTATGTTTGTTTTTATTAAATGGTGATGTTTTTATTTCATAGGTAGCTAGCCTGCAATTTCTTAGAAATGATGTCGACAATGTTCTATGTAGCCTGCTATTTCCTGGAAATGAGACTGTTGGTTTCCATTGACGTGACCATTTTGTTTATTTATTTAATAATGTCGATAGATATTTTTATGGTTGTCCTTCCTGCATTCTCGTGATGTTGACAAAATTAAAGTTAGTCTAGCCGCCTTGTCTGATTCCCCACCTACTTAACAATTCAATTTTTAGGGTTTTACAGCTATTAATTGATTATACCTCCTTCAGATTTATCTAAAGTGTTAGTTGTATTCTCTTTTAGAAATCTGTTGCTATTATTTTCCTTTAGTCTGTGATTAAAATTAACTACTCAGATTGACATTAGTTTTGAGAATGATGTTCTTTGTCAATGCTGTTATAATTTTCATCACTTTAATGAATATCATTGTGTATTACTTGCGACAGCGTGAGGAAAAAAATTATGACCGTGAGAGGAAGAACTCATCATCGGTGTTGTTGGATCATTATTCATGTCGTCGCTTTTCTCTTCGCGAGATAAAATCGGCTACAAGGAACTTCGATGAAGCATTGGTCATAGGGAAGGGTGGATTTGGGAAGGTCTACAAAGGGATCATTGATGATGGGGCTAGTACTGTTGCCATCAAGCGTCTGGATTTTGGGTCCAAACAAGGAGCCCCACAGTTCCGGGCAGAGATTGAGATGCTTTCGAAGTTCAGACATGGTCATCTTGTCACTCTAATTGGTTACTGCAATCAACATGATGAGATGATCATTGTGTACCAGTATATGGCTGGTGGTAGTCTTGAGTCAAGGCTGCACAAGCTTCATAGATTAGGGGGCGATAATAATTCTTCCCTATCTTGGGTGCAACGCCTCAAGGTATGCATAGGTGCTGCCCGTGGGTTAAATTACCTTCATACGGGTACAAGTATCCAAGATAGAGTCATACACCGGGATGTAAAAAGCTCGAATATTTTGCTGGATGAAAATATGGAAGCAAAGATCTCGGATTTTGGACTCTCCAAAATTGGTCCGGCAAATCAGACATGCACACATGTTAGCACCCATGTTAGAGGCACACGTGGCTACCTAGATCCCGATTATATCTTAACCCGTAGGGTTACTAGGAAGTCTGATGTTTATGCTTTTGGGGTGGTGTTACTTGAAACGTTGTGTGGAAGGCCAGCGGTGAATTTAAGACTCGATGAGGAACAATGGGGTTTAGCCTTCTGGGCGAAGCAGTGCATCAAAGAGGGGAGACTACTTGATATTGTCGATTCTAATATCAGTGGGAGCATTGTATCAAAGTGCTTGAAAGTGTTTGCAGAAATTGCAGAACAATGCTTGCATAATAGTTCGAAACGACGGCCTACAATGGCTGAGGTTGTGACCAGGCTCGAGTATGCCTTGGCACTGCAAGAAGGAAACGCTTCGTATGGAGTTGAGGCTGATGTTATTAGTGATACTCATGGTTACGGAGACCAAGATGGTGCAGATTTGTCAACGGTAACAGAGGCTAGCAATGGTGTTGGTGGTATGTCAACAGAGGGGGAAGTCATTAATGCTGATAATGAGCAGATTGTTGAGAGTAGGCAGTTGGGTGATTCAAGCCATAGCCAGACAAACATAAAGCCTTTGAAGAAAAGATCAATTATGAAGAAGGTTAGGTTGTTTTTTTCAACCAAACCTCAGGTCTTCTCAGGTAACTTGAGTTCATCTTTTATTGCTGCCAGCATATTTTTCTTTTGAAAGTGATGAACCTACTCTGAAGGTGTAAATCCTAGAAATTTTACATGCAGTTAACATGTGTGTGACCATTAACGACATTATTAGATTACATGGCACCATGATGCTTCTTGTATAATACTCCCTCCTTCCCACGTGATTGTGGACCAAAATTTTGGGCACAATAACTAAGGAATAATAGTATAATAAGAGGAGAGAGAATGAGTGGAGGAGGTGTTGTATGAAAAGTAAATAGGAGAGAGAATGAGTGGGAGAAATAGTAAGTGGATTGTTGTTGTGAGTATGTCAAGTGGGTCTCATTGAATGTAAAATTATAAGAACATTCCGTTTTGGGTAGTCTACACTCACGTGGGACGGACGAAAAAAGAAATAAGTCTACACTCATGTGGGACGGAGGGAGCATGTGTTAAAGATGATTTTATCTCCATCATTTCCTCCAGAAATGTTACAGATGACCTCATTTGATTGCACTGTAACATAATTTTGGAACAACCATTCAATTTTGCTCTATGGTCGCTTAAATACATGTCTCAAGTTGGTTATCTTAACTTTGGTTATTAAATTATTAATTGTATTTGTCCCTTTGTGCTATCGCTACTCTGTTAGATTTTTTATTCTAGTAGCTGTCCATTTTTTCTCTCAATAATTTACGTAAGTCATGTAGTTCATCAGATGATCATCTTTCTCAACCTTTCCCTTTTTCTCTGTCCATATTGATGTTGTGTGATTTGTTACTGTTAATAATGAAAATTATTAACACCTGGATTAAGCATGAGGTGTCAACAAGAAAGTGCCTCTAAGTCGGGGGCTGGCGGTCTATGGCTTTTTCCTCCTCCGAAATGTAGAAGTTGGGTCGAACCAGATACTCTCTTTTTATTTACTTTTTTGTTTCGTTTTAACTTTGCAGCTGAAGATCTTCATCTTGGACAATTGAAGAGATATTCATTCCGTGAATTACAAGTCGCAACTCGTAATTTTAGTGATACAAGTTACTTGGGCGGTGGTAGCTTTGGTAATGTTTACAAAGGATGCTTGGTTGATGGCTCCTTGGTGGCTGTAAGAAGACTCCAAAAGGAGCTTACTCAATTTACTGAGCTTCAGTTCCAGGCAGAGGTCGAAAAGCTTGGCATGGCCATGCATCGAAATGTACTACAGTTGCGAGGCTTTTGCATGACACCTACTGAACGGTTGCTAGTTTATCCCTATATGGCTAATAATAATGTTGCCTCATATTTAAGAGGTAGCATCTTCATTGTTTTTGATCTTTGATTATCTGATTTTTGTTTGGGTTTATGTTACTTTGATTTATTACTGTGGTTCTCACAATTGATTGTCACTACTGCAGAGCGAACTGAATGGCGATCCCCTCTCAGTTGGCAGACAAGGAAGCAAATTGCAATCGGATCTGCAAGGGGCCTAGCTTATTTACATGATGATTGCGTCCCTATGATCATACACCGGAATGTTAAAGCTGCAAACATGTTATTGGATGAGGAGTTTGAGGTGGTCATTGGACACTTTGGGTTCGCTAAGTTCATGGACAACGATGATACTCATGTTACCACTGATGTAATGGGTACATATGGTTACATTGCTCCTGAGTACTACTCCACTGGAAAGTGTTCTCAGAAGGCTGATGTTTATGGGTATGGTGTGATGCTTTTGGAGCTCATAACTGGACAGAAGGCTACTGATACGGATATCATGTTGGTGGTTTGGGTAAGCAGTCACTACTTCAACATAAGATCTTTTCTTTTCTTTTTTTCCATTCATATTTGTGTGTATTTGACTACTCTTTCCCTTAATTATTCAAACATGGAGCATAGTCTTAATCTGGCAAAAATGAATGACTCTCATCTCCAAATCATTCTTGTTATATGGTTTCTTATACATATTAAAAGAAAACAAGAGTCCGTTTGAAGTATTGATACTAAAAAAAGATCATCGCTTAGATCTCTGTATCAATTTGATAAATGTTTTCAGTCCTTTTGCCTATGACTAGTTTCATTGAAATTTTCAGGCCAATGAACTTGTGAGGCAAAAGGATTTGACAAGAATGGTTGATGTGGGTCTGCAAGAAAACTACGCTGCTGAAGAGGTAGAGCAACTAGTCCAGTTAGCTCTGCTATGCACTCAGAGATTGCCAACCAAACGTCCTAGGATGTCAGAAGTTGTCAGAATGCTTCATGGTGATGGCTTGGCTGAGAGATGGGACGAGTGGCAGAATGAGGAGACAGAGTTCCTTAGCCATACTGATTGAAGAGTTCCTCAGCCATATTGATTGAAGAGTTCCTTAACCACGCTGTTAGAAATATGACTCTTTTGAAGTCAATTTTTCTGAATACTTTTCCTGCCGGTGGTGATCCTTGAATCCCTTTTCTCTTATATATATGTGTGTGTGTGTGTTTTAAACCCTCTATGTACTTCCATTGATATTTATAAACTTGAAATGACAATTCTATGACAATAAGGAGAATCAGGAAATATACCCTTCTAGCTCCACTGTTTTTCAACGTACTGAGTAAGAAAACGGATGTAATCAGACCTCATGATCGTCATTAAGCTGTAATTACCTTAATCACTCCTACGTATGCTTTTCCTGAATTTCCTAGTATTTTTTTCATGTAAACGCTCTAGTTTTATCACTTAAATCAGTTTGTTGACAGAAATTTGAATTATCCAGCTTGTGAGTTGTTTTCCGCATTGATTTTCCCGGCTGTATATATTTGAAGTGGTTCGGCAATTTAATTCATCTGATTGCTTTTGAACACAGAGCAAAGACTACACAGATTGCCCCTTCCCTCTCTTGCAATATGCAGAACTTCACCCAAGGATGTTGCCATCAAATCTTAGAACTGGTTAACCTGTTATACTGTTTGCATGATCAGATCCACAAACCATATTGAGATCCATGAAATAATCTTATTTGTCTCTCTATTATGAGTTTTTAGACGGGTTAGTCCCATTTAATAGGTTTTTATATGGGTTTTCCGTACATTCTATTTGAAAGTTTCACACCCGAAAGAAAATATTATGTCAAAATCTTCATAGGCATCTTAAAATTTACACTTTACATAAAAACTACTCCCTACGTCCCAAAATGAATGTCAAAAAACATTTCCAATTGGCTCTTGATCAAGAGCAATTTTGAAATTTTTTGGACATGCATTTTGGGAAGGAGGTAGTAATATTTTGGGCACTTTAATGATTTATCTAATTATGATAAACTCTATGATTGAACAAAAGGAGCATATTCCAAAAATGAAGTAATACTCTGACTCTGACTAGCTGGATGGGTGTTTCTTAGAAATGATGTAGATACTTCTTAGGTCTTTCTGTGGCTGTGCTAAAAGTCCATGTCTAGCGGGGCCCGCGTACTAAAATTAATATCTCAGAAAGTAGAGTATATCTTAATTTGCATACACATTTGAACAACTCTGTTCCTGTCTCCACCTATCCCTTTTTCTCTATTCTCTCTCTGTTTCACCATACATCTGTTGGAAACATGTTATTTTTCACTGGTGTAATAATTTTTATAGCGTTACTGAATACAATTGTGTATTATTTGCGGCTGCATCTCGAGGAAAAGGACTATGGTGAGAGGACGATTTCATCCGCGGCATTGTGGCCGGATAATGGATGCCGACGCTTTTCACTCACAGAGATTCAATTTGCTACCCAGAATTTCAATGAAGCATTGGTTATTGGGAAGGGCGGATTTGGGAAGGTCTACAAAGGTATCATTGACAGTGGGGCTAGTACTGTTGCCATCAAGCGGTTGGATATAGGGTCGAGTCAAGGAGCTCCGGAATTCTGGACTGAGATTGAGATGCTTTCAAAGTTTAGACACAGCCACCTTGTCTCTCTCATCGGCTACTGTAATGATCAAAATGAGATGATCATTGTCTATGAGTATATGCCCAGTGGGTCTCTTGAGGACAATCTGTATAAAATTGGTAGATCAAATGGTCAAAATAGAAGATCTCTACCTTGGATACAACGCCTTAAGATATGTTTAGGCGCAGCTCGTGGACTGGATTACCTTCACACGGGTACAAGCACTGAACACAGAGTTATACACCGAGATGTGAAGAGTTCAAATATTTTGTTGGATGAGAATATGGAAGCCAAGATTTCAGACTTTGGGTTGTCAAAAATTGGCCCAATAAATCAACCGTGCACAGATGTTTGCACACATGTTAAAGGTACATTTGGCTATTTGGATCCTGAGTATTTCTTGACAAACATGCTGACAAAGAAGTCTGATGTGTATGCTTTTGGAGTAGTGTTATTTGAAGTGTTATGTGGGAGGCCTGCCGTGGATTCAAGATTGGATGAGGAGCAATGGGGTTTAGCTGGATGGGCTAAACAATGTGTAAAAGAAGGTAAGATTAGCCAATTCGTTGATCCTAGTCTAAATGGAAGTATCTTGTCAAACTGCTTGGATGAATTTTCCAAAATTGCTTGCCAATGCTTACATAATAGTTCAAAAAGGCGACCTACTATGGGAGAGGTTGTCACCAAGCTTGAGTTTGCACTGGCAATGCAAGAGATGCCTGATACATCTTTACTGGAGGATGAGATCATTAGGCCTTTTGGTACTTATGACAACCAAGAGATTACTAATGCATCCACTGAACAGGGGATCAGTAATCCTGCTCCTGGGAGAGGCACTTCCACGGAGCAGGAGGTTGTGAATGCTCGCAATACTGGTAGCAGTTTTGGACAGTTTGATAGCTTCTGGAGGCTGGGAGGTCCAAGCCTCGCTTATTCCTATGCTAGACCTTCCAGGAAAAGGACATTTGTAAAGAGATTGCACGCCTTATTTTCATTAAAATATCCATCCACAACAGGTAAAACACAGACTCTCTAATTAGTGTGATTTAACATTTGCCTGTTTGGAATGAGAGATACTGAAATTTTGCCGTGTTTTTATTTTCACCAAGAAAACATAAAAAAGGTCAATGACAATTACTCCCTCCGTCCCAGACTAAGAGTCCTATATTGCTTTGTTCCCAAAATGATAATGAATAGTGTTTTGGACATTTATATCCTCTTCTTTTTGTAGAATTACAAAAAACCCAGTACTTACAGCCCTACTTTTTACCCACTTGAATCATTAATAGTGTTATGGACAATTATGTCCTCAGCCCTCTTGCAATTGTTTACTTATTTCTTAATGTTTTCTTAATAAGTGTGCAACTCTTGTTAAGACTCTTAGCCTGGGACGAGGGAGTATGATTTTTCCAACCCGTTGTTTGTCCCCTCCATGCATGCATGAAAGAAAAGCTTATAAGATTGGTCATTATTTAGCTTATTTCTGTTATTTGCTTATTGCTTGCTGCAAGTAACTTCATACTTGCTCGAGTCCAGACAATCTTCTAGTTATTGCTTACTGAGGAAAAATTATTTTAACTTTGCATGAGCCCCATTGCAAGTGTTCCCTGTTAAGTTTAATGGCACTGATATCGCTAACAATAATTCATCATATATAATTTTAGAGTATCTTGTTATGCCATTAGGTCCAGCTTTAGACTTTTACTGCTCCTAGGAATTAATCAAACCAAGTATTTTAAGCATTTTCATGACCGAAATCCTTCTCTTAATATGTTAAAGTGGATCTACAAACGTGACCAAACATTTATAAAAATCATTGGATTTTTCTCAATCACCCACATCTAATACCTTCTATTTTTTAATCTGTGGATGGATTTTTAAGAAACTGAAGGTGTAGATGGATTGGAATCCTTTCAATTTGACTTTGGCACTCTAAGGACTGCAACTGATAACTTTGCTGAGGCTAACAAGCTTGGACGTGGTGGATTTGGTCCTGTTTTCAAGGTAATAGCAACTATCATTATAGTATAAATGCATAATTTCATGTTCTTGAAATACCATATTAATTAGTATAACTCGTCAAAGTTGGTTGTCCTCACATTCAGGGCAGGCTTCAGAATGGACAAGAAGTAGCTATAAAGATGCTGTCTGTAGGTTCTTCACAAGGTGAATTTGAGTTTAAAAATGAAGTCATGTTGTTGCAAAAGGTTCGCCACAAGAATTTGATCAGGCTCCTTGGTTTCTGCGTGAAAGCAAAACAGAAGTTTCTCGTCTATGAATTTGCGCAAAACGGAAGCCTTGATCACTTCCTATTCGGTATTGCTGTTAATTTTCTTGCTTGTCTGTAGATCGCACTTTAATTGTTTCATTGAGGATGCATATCACATGTGGTCATATTCAAGTGATAAGGAACATGTAAATATCAAGAGGGATGAAGGGTTGTGTTTGTCTTATATAACTGGAGAGCTTTTTGTACTTCAGGATATCGTACTCCAATAATCACGATGTTCAAAGTCACATCATATGAATATGCAGAACATTGTTTTGGGTTTAGTCTACTCTAGGACTTCGTGCAGATATCCAAAAGTTTTGATTTGTCTCTAGTTTACTCCTCTTACTGAGCTCTGATAAAAGCACATACTTGGCTTTATATGCAGGTGCATTTGAGCGGCCATATTTGAATTGGGATCACCGCTATAAAATCATAAGAGGTGTTGCTCGTGGAGTTCTTTACCTTCATGAGGAATCTCCATTTCAGATTTTTCATCGTGATATCAAACCTAGCAACATTCTGTTAGGTTCAGAGTTTGACCCAAAAATTTCTGATTTTGGTTTGGCAAATTTGCTAAAGCAACGTGTATCTGAGTGCAGCACTGATAGAATTGTAGGGACATAGTAAGTTCTGATTTTCTAGATACATAACTTAGTTATGACCATGTGAATTTATGGACCGAAAGTATTACTCCCTCCATCCCATAATGATAGTCCCAGTTGACTATTCAAACCATTAAACAACCTATTTCCTTTCCGTCACCCTTAATGCAGTTTAATTACCCTTTTCTTGCTTGGTTGTCTCTCATCCTCCCTTCTCCTCCTCTTCTTGGAAATTTTGGAAGTTCAATGATTTTAACCTATTAGTTTGGGAAATGAGACTATCTTTTTGGGACAAACAAAAACTGTAATTGGACTATCATTTTTTGATGGATGGAGTATTTATCAAGAGAATAGATGTTCTTAGATTCTTGGCAACATTTGTTATTAGGAAAGAATAAACAAGCTTAGTTTTGTGTCTTGTTATGTACTTGAATTTGGCGTTCAATCGATCGCTAATAATGACTCGCTACAATTTCAGTGGGTACATGGCCCCAGAATATTTGATGCATGGACAATTCTCTGTTAAGTCAGATGTCTTTAGTTTTGGTATGCTGCTTCTGGAAGTCATAAGGGGCCAAAAGATGATGAAGCATTTTTCTGGAGGCGATAACTCTGATGACAATTTACAGAATGTACGTATCTATTGGAGAATAGAGTACTTGCCTCCTTTCATGTTATCTGTACCTTTATTTTTGTTGTTTCACCTTTGAGTTCTTGCAGGCTTGGAGAAACTGGAGGGAAGGAACACCCTTAAATTTTGCTGATCTTACATTGAGAGCTGATCTAAATGATGGAGCTGATGTGGTGAGATGCATCCAAATTGGGTTGCTATGCATCCAAGATAATGCAGTTGAGAGACCAACCATGGGTTCAGTTCTTCTGATGCTTAGCAGCTCATCTACCAGTTTGCCTGAACCTTCAGAGCCAGCATACTTAACTCATCAGGAGTCTATATCTGATGGAGAAACAGACATGTGGAATCATTATTCAGGCAGCGAAGATTCAATGACTGATTTATATCCCCGATAGTCTTAAAGAATGTTAATGAGTAGGAACAAATGATGAAGATCTTTGTGTTGTTTGTGTTTGGTTTCATTATTGAAATTTCCGTTCTTAGGCCTTTTAGCTTTTGAAATCCTTAGTGTTGTTCTTATGTATTGTATATCACTCCGTCCTTCCTAAATGAATCACCTTTTATGTTACTCGAAAAACTTGCGGTTGACAGAAATGGACATGTGGAATTAGACAAGAAGTCTATTCACTTATTATTCTCACACTTAGTAGCTTATCTGTTTATATCAGGATTCTATATCTGATACAGAAATGGACATGTGGAATTAGACAAGAAGTCTATTCACTTATTATTCTCACACTTAGTAGCTTATCTGTTTATATCAGGATTCTATATCTGATAGTCCCAGTTGACTATTCAAACCATTAAACAACCTATTTCCTTTCTGTCACCCTTAATGCAGTTTAATTACCCTTTTCTTGCTTGGTTGTCTCTCATCTTCCCTTATCCTCCTCTTCTTGGCAATTTTGGAAGTTCAATGATTTTAACCTATTAGTTTTGGAAATGAGACTCTTTTTGGGACAAACAAAAACTGTAATTGGACTATCATTTTTTGATGGATGGAGTATTTATCAAGAGAATATATGTTCTTAGATTCTTGGCAACATTCGTTATTAGGAAAGAATAAATAAACTTAGTTTTGTGTCTTGTTATGTACTTGAATTCGGCGTTCAATTGATCGCTAATAATGACTCGCTACAATTTCAGTGGGTACATGGCCCCAGAATATGCGATGGATGGGCACATCTCTGTTAAGTCAGATGTCTATAGTTTTGGTATGCTGCTTCTGGAAGTGATAAGGGGCCAAAGGATGCTCTGGAACTTTTCTGGAAGTCATAACAATTTACAGAATGTACGTATCTATTGGAGAATAGAGTACTTGCCTCCTTTCATGTTATCTAGTACCTTTATTTTGTTGTTTCACCTTTGAGTTCTTGCAGGCTTGGAGAAACTGGAGGGAAGGAACGCCCTTAAATTTTGCTGATCTTACATTGAGAGCTGATCTAAATGATGGAGCTGATGTGGTGAGATGCATCCAAATTGGGTTACTATGTATCCAAAATAACGCAGTTGACAGACCAACCATGGGTTCCGTTCTTCTCATGCTTAGCAGCTCATCTACCAGTCTGCCTGAACCTTCAGAGCCAGCATTCTTAACTCGTGGTAGAAACAATATATATCAGGAGCCTATATCTGATGGAGAAACAGACATGTGGAATCATTATTCAGGCAGCGGAGAGGATTCAGTGACTGATTTATATCCCCGATAGTGTTAAAGAATGTTAATGAGTTGGAACAAATGATGAAGATCTTTGTGTTGTTTGTGTTTGGTTTCATTATTGAAATCTCCATTCTTGGGCCTTTTAGCTTTTGAAATCCTTATTGTTGTTCTTATGTATTCTATATCACTCCGTCCTTCCCTAAATGAATCACCTTTTATATTACTCGAAAAACTCGCGGTTGACAGACCAACCATGGGTTCAGTTATTCGCACACTTAGTAGCTTATCTGTTTATATCAGGATTCTAAATCTGATACAGAAATGGACATGTGGAATTAGACAAGAAGTCCATTGACTTATTATTCAGGCAGTGGAGAGGATTCAATATCAGATTTCTATCCCCGGCAGTGTTGAAGAAAGCTAATACATAAGAACAAGTGAATTGAAGATCTTTGTTGCTGGTGCTTAGGGCGAACCGAGCTAGTCGAGCTCGAACTCATGTTCGGCTCATCTCGAGATGCTCTTTTTTATTTACTTTTTTTTGTTTGTTTTATATTTATCTGTGCAGCTGAAGATCTTTATCTTGGACAATTGAAGAAGTATTCTTTCCGTGAATTACAAGTTGCAACTCGTAAATTTGGTGATGAAAATTACTTGAGCATTGGTGGATTTGGTAATGTTTACAAAGGATGATTGGTTTGGTGGCTGTAAGTGTTGAATTTCCGTACCCGAATTGGCGAACCACAAGTAATAATAATAATAATAATAAACACTATTATTATTACTCCTAACACTTGGTACAATGACAATGCACCTCACCACACTATATATCAAGAGAGACCCTCTCTTCTATGTGGACTCACACTCCAAAATGATACATACTCACAAATGACTCCACCCCTATTTATACTACACCTAAGTAGCTTAAGGAATTACCCAAAAAATTCCAGAAACTTCCGTCGTAGTTAGGCTCTTCTCTCAAGCATGGAAGCTTCTCCTTTCTTCTTCATCTAGATCCTTCTTCTATCTTCCAATCCAGGGCTTAGTAGAACATTCTAAAAAGCTCTAGATTTTTCTAGGTAAATCTAGAGGTTAGTAGAACATTCTAGAAAACTCTAGAATTTTCTAGCTAAACCTAGAGTCGGTGTTGACTCTCAACACTCCCCCTCAACACTGACTCTTTCTTCTTGAACCGTACGAGTGGATTTCTCCCACTTGATCCTTGTAGTTGGCTTTGTACTTCATCGGCGCTCCTTGACAATTTACCTTTCTCTTCAATCGTCTTTTTCGTGCGCCCGTTCGTGACATTGCTTATACCTGATCGTTCTCGGAGCAATTGTGATTGCTTCTCGATATCCACATTCAACGGCGATTTCTCTCGAGCTTGTTCATGTGTTGAATCTTGTTGATGTTGCTCCCCCTTTATCTCGAACTTCTTTTCGTCTATGAGCTTTGGAGCATCTAAATTTTTATCGATCATTTCAATTATCCCTTCTTCTGAGTCGACATTGTGCAAGCATGCTAATGCTTTAGCAGTGTTGTTGTCATCTAGATTATCTTTACATCCAACATTGATCATGGCAGCTAGATCTTCGAACCATCGACCTTCATCGAAGTCAAATTCGTCATCACTTTCCACGCCATCAGTCCAATTATCCTTGATAACTGGATAGGCATGGTCTTCAAACCATTCTTCTTCTTCTGGGTCATTTTTATGAAGCCTTACATCTGCGAAGGAAGCTTCCATGTCCCATTCTTCTTCACTATCATAGGGATCTTGATTGGTAACTGCATTTCCTTCGACAACCTTCTTCCTGAATGGACAATCTTTTAGGAAATGCCCTTTACGACCACAGTTGTAACATTCGTTGTTTCGTCTCCAGTCGTCTAATCGAGAGTTATCTTCATTTCTCGTCCTAGCTCCCCCTGCATAAGAGCATCCTTTGTACCTCGGACCTTCATGCTCGTCTTGGATCTCATCTTTCTTTTTCAATCCCGCAACAACACGTCCTTGTTGCCTTCCACGACCTCGATAGCTAAAGAGTGCTTCCTCTGTATCCATTGGTTTTGGCGTTGAAGGCCTAGATGTATGTTTGTCTAGCGTTTCTTGACTGGCCAGCAAACTCTCTAACTCTAAAAGAGATGGTTGTGTGGCCCAACCACGAATCGCCGTAACTAACCCCTTAAACTCAGGTCTCAACCCGTGGATGATTATCCTCTTCATCCTTTGCTCATTAATCTTTGAGTCTAGATCTAACTTCGAGATCTCATGACATAAGGATTTAACTTTATGAAAATATTGACTTACTGTTAGATTCTGCTGCGTAGTCGACATTAGCTCATTCTCGAGCATCTGGAGACGAGTTCGTCCTCGAGAATAGGGCCGCATACGTTTCCCCTATCTCCTTCGGAGTTTGAGCATATTTGACATGCTCCAACAGTTCATCCTCAACGCTAATCTTTAGTGCTTACATCACCTTTCCGGCTTTAGCTTCCCATTTGCGGAATGCTTGAGTGTCCTCCTTTTCCGGTGGCGTGGTCTCGCTACCACCCACAATATTCCATAACTCTTGTCCTTGTAAGTACGATTGCATACATGTTCGCCAATACTTGTAGTTGCCATTGTTGAGTCTCCTGACTCCACCAAATGCGCTTGCCGGATCTACCATCGTGACTTGGTACTGCCTCCATGCACGTCACCAAGTAAGCCTGGTCTCCCACCACGAGCTTCACAGTCTCCTACTGTGCACTTGCAACGATCCCAAACAACGCCTTAACAACGGTTCCCGCGATCCCGGGTCGAACCGCTCTGATACCACTTGTTGAATTTCCGTACCCGAATTGGCGAACCACAAGTAATAATAATAATAATAATAATAATAATAATAATAAACACTATTATTATTACTCCTAACACTTGGTACGATGACAATGCACCTCACTGTTGGGATAGAGGACCAACCTTGGCGGTTTTTCGGTAGCAGTTTGAGGCGGGCGCCCCACTTGGATGAGGCGGGCGCCTCGCGTACCGTTGTTTTGACGTTGGCAGCGTTTGTCTGAGGCGGGCGCAAGGCCATGATCGAGGCGGACGCCTCAAGCTCCGAGGGACAGGCATGTTTTGGGGAAAATCCAGGCGGCCGCTTGGGGAACCTTGAGGCGCGCGCCTCAAGGCCGGCCGAGGAAGGTTCTGTTTTCGGGCCTATGGGTTTTTGGGCTAAGCTAGGGTTTGGTTAGTTTATTTCCTTTGCATATAAAAGCAATGTTCCGCCCCTTTATTCATTGTAACAACATATTTTACATACATAGTGCAAGATCCTGGCTTGGTAGTGCCCCCAGACGTAGCCAATCAATTTGGTGAACTGGGTTAACAATTTCTTGTGTTCTTTTCTGTTTCGTTGATTTCTTGTGCTTGGTTTGTGTGCACTAATTATTCTTGTAGGTTTGCTTGGGTGTGGAGGGCCATATTCACAACAACTGGTATCAGAGCTCTTGGTTTAGGATCAAGGGAGTTGTTTCAAGCAATCAAGAATGGGCAAGGACAAACAAGCGGTGGAGAAATTCGATGGGTCTGATTTCGGATATTGGAGGATGCAGATTGAAGATCTCTTGTACAACAAAGATCTCTACAAGCCTCTGAAGGGAGTCAAACCGGAAGACGAAGATCAGGAAGAATGGGAACTCATGGATCGGAAGGCTTTAGGGGTGGTGAGATCTACTTTGTCAAAATGGATCGCGAAGACTACCAAGAAGGCTACAACCACCAAGGAGCTATTGGATTATCTTCGAGAGATTTGCAACTCCGTCTGCTGCAAATAAGGTTGATTTGATACGCAAGATGGGTAGTCTCAAGATGCAAGAGGGAGGATCCTTGGCTAAACACATTGATGAGTTTATGGATGTCATAGATTCATTGGCTGCGGTGGCGATCAAGTTCGATGACGAGGTTCATGCATGTCTGTTGCTAGCTTCTTTGCAGGCAAGTTGGAGCGGAACGGTGGCTGCAATCAACGCTTCGGGTAAGAATAAATTGAAGTATGATGATGTTAAAGACTTTCTTTTAGGTGAAGAAAATCGCATGAAGAAGTTGGGGACATCAAGTGCTTCGGGATCGGCTTTGGCTACTACTAGTAGGGGAAGCCGGGTACTAGCAAACAGGGAAGGACCGAATCAAGGGAGAACGTTGTGAGTGGTAAGGTCAAAGGCTGTGGAGAACAAACCAAAGGTTGCAGGGTTACATTCGGTGCTACTATTGTAAGGAGTTGGGACATTTCAAAAGGGATTGTCCTAATCGTAAGGGCAATCGGGTGAATGTGACGATCGAAGGTGATGATGTACTTGTTCTTAGTGTCGGTAGTGCACTAGAATCATGGAGTCTTTGGATTCAGGGCATCATTCCACTCTTGCGGGCATAAGGAAGAGATGGAGAATTATACTTCCGGTGATTTCGGGAAGGTCTATCTAGGCGATGGGGAGCCTTTGGAAATCAAGGGGAAGGGGGATGTCGAGAATAGGAGCATCGGACGGGAAGGTTCTACATCGAACGGGGTTCGACACATTCCGGGTTTGAAGAAGAACTTACTTTCGGTTGGGCGGTTGGATGATGAGGGTTACAAGGTGACTTTCGGCTGCGAGGCTGGGTTATTACCAAGGAGGATTGTGAGATCGCTCGGGTTAATAAGGAGGGTACTTTGTATTTGGCGAACAACACCAAGGATAGTATTGCGGTGGCAGCGGCCAAGGGTGATGCGATTTGTGGCACGTAGATTGGGTCACATGAGTGAGACAGGGATGAAGGTACTTTGTTCCAAGGGTCTACTACCGGGTTTGAAGACGATCAACGTGGGGATCTGCGAAGATTGTATGTTTGGCAAACAAGGGAGAAGCAATTTCTCAAGGACGAGGTAGGGGATTGAGGAAGCAAAGTTGGAATTGGTTCACACGGACTTGTGGGGGCCATCTCGGTTACATCTACAGGTGGTGCGTCATATTACATGACTTTCATTGATGATTCTACAAGGAAGGTCTGGGTCTATTTCTTGAAGGGGAAAGATGAGGCTTTCGAGGTGTTCAAGAAGTGGAGGGCTTTGGTGGAGAATCAAACGGGACTTAAGCTTAAGTGCTTAAGATCAGACAATGGTGGGGAGTATGAGCTTGCGAGTTTAGGGAATATTGTGTTGCGAATGGTATTCGTATGGAGAAGACTCCAAAGAAGACTCCACAACTCAACGGGGTAGCGAGAGAGGATGAACGGGACTTTGAACGAGCGGGCTAGAAGTATGAGATTGAAGTGTGGACTTAGAAGACGTTACAGGCATATGCGGTTGACACGGCGGCTTTCTTGATCAATAGGGGACCGTCGGTTCCATTGGGGAATGGAATTCCAGAGGAAGCTTGGAGTGGCAAGCAGGTAAATCTGTCCTTTCTTCGCGTATTTGGCTGCGTTTCTTATGTTCATATTGACTCTGCTGAAAGAACTAAATTAGATGCTAAATACATTAAGTGTACGTTTATTGGGTATGGCGGGGATGACTTCGGGTATAAATTTTGGGATGATAAAAACCATAAGGTTATTCGTAGTCGAGATGTGGTATTCAATGAACAGTTTTGTACAAGGATAGAAAGGGGCATCGATGACACTAGTTCGAGCCGGAGGTTGTAGAGGTTGATATTCCGAGACTCGGGTGGGAGCGGGAGCGGTTCATGTTGACCATGGTCGGAGGTCGTGAAGATGAACCACATACTCGAGAACCGAGATATTCCGCTGCGTAGATCCAACAGTGCGTGGATCACCTGCAGGTATACTCCTTCGAATTATTATTTGTTGTTAACGAGATAATGGGGAGCAGAATGTTATGCGGAGCGATTCGTAGTGTGCTTTGTGATAAGTGGAAAGCTGCGATGGATGATGAGATGGTCTCATTGAAGGCTAACAAAACTTGGGAGTTGACTAAACTACCTAAGGGGAAGAAAAGGCTGCATAACAAATGGGTTTACGGGATCAAGGAGGAAGCGAGACGGTAGCAAGCGTTACAAGGCAAGGCTGGTTGTTAAAGGGTTTCAGCAGAAGTATGGTATTGACTACACCGAAGTGTTCACTCCGGTTGTGAAGATGACCACTATCAGAATGGTTACGGGGATAGTAGTGGCGGATGACTTCTTTGCTAGAAACAGATGGATGTGAAAGGCGCCTTTCTTCATGGGGATTTGGAGGAGGAGATCTACATGGCACAACCAGAGGGTTACTTGTCTAAGGGTAATGAGGAGCTAGTTTGCAGATTGACTAAGAGCTTGTATGGCCTTAAACAAGCTCCTAGGCGTGGTACAGGAAGTTTGACGGATTCATGCACGACATTGATTTTATCGAGATGTGAGGCGGATCATTGTTGCTACTTCAAGAACACGGACAAATGGGTATATTATCTTGCTTTGTTATATGTGGACGACATGTTGATAGCGAGCTCTAGCGGTAGAGAGGTAAACGAGGTTGAAGACTCGGTTGTCGAGAACGGTTCGAGATGAAGGATTTGGGAGAGGCAAGGAAAATCTTAGGCATGCGGATTGACCGGAATAGGGAGTCGGGTAGATTGGTTCTTTCGCAAGCGAGAATATGTTGAGAAAGTCTTGGCAAGATTTTGTATGGAAGGGCAAAACCAACGGGGACACCATTGGGTTTGCATTTCAAGTTATCCGAGAAAGACTCGCCTAGGGACAAGGAAGAGCGTGACAAGATGGAGAGAACTCCATATGCTTCGGTATGGGGAGTCTCATGTATGCAATGGTGTGTACAAGGCCGGACATTGCACATGCGGTGGGAGTTGTCGGCCGGTTCATGGGCAATCCAGAAAGCAACATTGGGAAGCGGTTAAGTGGATCCTACGATACTTGAAGGAATGCTGGTAAGGCTCTATGTTTTTCAAGCAAGGAAGTGGTGTTAGCGGGTTATGTTGATGCGGACTTGGCATCAAGTGATCTTGATAAAAGAAGGAGTACTACGGGCTATGTGTTTACATTGGGTGGTACGGCTATTTCTTGGGCTTCTAAGTTACAAAAGATCGTGGCTCGATCGGCTGCGAAGCGAGAATATGTGGCGATGACGGAAGCAAGTAAAGAGATGGTTTGGGCTGAGAACTTCTTGGGTGAACTTGGGAAGACGCGAAGTGGTAATATTCTCTACGGTGACGGTCGAGTGCAATTCGCTTGGCAAAGAATCCGGCGTTTCATTCGAGGACGAAGCATATTGAATTAAGGTTTCACTATATCAGACATCTCTTGGAGGAGAAGACTTTGTGGCTTGAGAAGATATTGGGATCGGAAAATCCAGCTGACATGTTGACGAAGGTTGTGAACCTTGAGAAGTTGAAGGCTGCAAAGCTTCAATTGGGCTTGAAGAATGAGAGAGGAGGATGGCACTACCATGATCGAGGTGAGCACTAGGAGGACACCAAGGATGAGTTGAAGAACGGACACGGGGCTTGTATATGCGGTTGATCTCTAGGTGGGAGATTGTTGGGATAGAGGACCAACCTTGGCGGTTTTTCGGTAGCAGTTTGAGGCGGGCGCCCCACTTGGATGAGGCGGGCGCCTCGCGTACCGTTGTTTTGACGTTGGCAAAGCGTTATGTCCGAGGCGGGCGCAAGGCCATGATCGAGCGGACGCCTCAAGCTCCGAGGGACAGCATGTTTTGGGGAAAATCCGGGCGGCCGCTTGGGAACCTTGAGGCGCGCGCCTGAAGGCCGGCCAGAAGGTTACATTTTCGGGCCTATGGGTTTTTGGGCTAAGCTAGGGTTTGGTTAGTTTATTTCCTTTGCATATAAAAGCAATGTTCCGCCCCTTTATTCATTGTAACAACATATTTTACATACATAGTGCAAGATCCTGGCTTGGTAGTGCCCCCAGACGTAGCCAATCAATTTGGTGAACTGGGTTAACAATTTCTTGTGTTCTTTTCTGTTTCGTTGATTTCTTGTGCTTGGTTTGTGTGCACTAATTATTCTTGTAGGTTTGCTTGGGTGTGGAGGGCCATATTCACAACACTCACCACACTATATATCAAGAGAGACCCTCTCTTCTATGTGGACTCACTCTCCAAAATGATACATACTCACAAATGACTCCACCCCTATTTATACTACACCTAAGTAGCTTAAAGAATTACCCAAAAAATTCCAGAAACTTCCGTCGTAGTTAGGCTCTTCTCTCAAGCATGGAAGCTTCTCCTTTCTTCTTCATCTAGATCCTTCTTCTATCTTCCAATCCAGGGCTTAGTAGAACATTCTAAAAAGCTCTAGATTTTTCTAGGTAAATCTAGAGGTTAGTAGAACATTCTAGAAAACTCTAGAATTTTCTAGCTAAACCTAGAGTCGGTGTTGACTCTCAACAGTAAGAAGACTCCAAAAGGAGCTTGCTGATTTTACGGAGCTTCAGTTCCACACACAGGTGGAAAAGCTTGGCATGGCCATGCATCGAAATGTACTACAGTTGCGAGGCTTTTGCACGACACCTACTGAACGGTTGCTTGTGTATCCCTATATGGCTAATAATAATGTTGCCTCATATTTCAGTGATATCTGTTCTAACCTCATCATTGTTTTGATCTTTGTATATCTGATTTTTATTTTGGGTTCTTGTTGCTTTGATTTATTAATTTCTTATTGATATAGTGTGGTTCTCACACCTGATTGACACTATTGCAGCTCGACTGAATGGCGATCCCCTCTCAGTTGGCAGACAAGGAAGCAAATTGCACTGGGATCTGCAAGGGGCCAAGCGTATTTACATGATGATTGCGTCCCTATAATCAGACACCGGAATGTAAAGCTGCAAACATGTTATTGGATGAGGAGTTTGAGGTGTTCATTGGACACTTAGGGTTCACTAAGTTCATGGACAATGATGATACTTATGTTACCACTGATGTAAGGGGCACACTGGAAAGTGTTCGCAGAAGACTGATGTTTAAGGGTATGGTGTGATGCTTTTGGAGCATGGTCGCAGTTTGACAAAAATGAATGACCCTCATCTCCAAATCATTCTTGTATGTGATAAATGTTTTCAGCCCTTTTGCCTAGGACTAGTTTCATTGAAATTTTCAGGCTAATGAACTTGTGAGGCAAAAGGATTTGACAAGAATGGCTGATGTGGGTCGGCAAGAAAACTACGGTGCTGAAGACCTTGGACAGCTAGTCCAGTTAGCTCTGCTATACACTCAGATATTGTCAACAAACTGTCCTAGAAAGTCAGAAGTTGTCAGAATGCTTCATGGTGATGGCTTGGCTGATGGGACGAGTGGCAGAATGAGAAGACAGAGCTCCTTAACCATACTGATTGAAGAGTTCTTTAACCATATTGATTGAAATATGACTCTTTTGAAGTCAATTTTTCTGAATAGTAGTCCTGCCCCTGGTGATCCTTGAATACCTTTTCTCTTGTATATATGGTATGACATAATTCATACTATCTAATTCCTATGTTTCCGTTCCTATTATATTCAATTTTCATGTATTTAATATAGATTTGATGTATTTTGAGTGAATTATGTATTGTGAGGATTTATTGAAAAACAATGTAATTCGAGGGAGATTTAGAGAGTTTATACCTTGTAATCGAATTCGGTTCTCAAAGAAGGCCAAGATCATCATCTCTACATCAAATTAATTCAACAATCAAGTCAAGGGTAGAGGGGGAAAAAGTCCAAGGCAAAACGAGACAAGGCGCCAAGAGAAAAAAAATGAAGAAATCAAGAAATTTAGACCACGGGATGAGTCCGTCCCCAATTGCACCAACTATTCCCCAAAGGGGGGAAGAGTGAATCAGACAGGAAGTTTTTGGGGACTAGTCGTCCCGTCGGGCCTGGAGCGTGAAATTGACGATTTAAAAGGGGTTTTTGGAGTTTTATTTTATTTCCTTTTTCCTTTTTTACTTAGGGTTTTTAGGGAGGGAGTATAAATACTATCTTTTATTTTATTGTTTGAGGATGACGGCTGGATCATAAGTTTTTCTTAGAACAAATCAAAGCTTTGGATTATTCATGGAGGGCTAATCCCTTTCACTTTGGATTAGGGTTCTTTGAACCATTCTATTGATGCTGCCTAATAATAATGGTTGGGCTTAGCCCAAGCCCAATAGCGAGAGAGTAGAAAGTAGGCCCAAAGCGAGATGAAACCCTAGAAGAAGACAAAAGTAGAGGTGGCCCAAGGTGGATCATAATAAAGCGAGATAGGAAAGTATCTCGCTAGAGTTAGTAAGATGGGGGAAGATCAAGGCAGTAATAAGCGAGACATTATGAGGCAAACCGGCGAGATAACGATAAAGATGAAAGGCGAGATATTATAATGAAGCGATACGAGCCATAGTTAACCTTACCCGGCGAGAGATGGATCCCAATTGCTGTTATTCGTCAGAGGCGACATATAAATATCTATGAAGTGGGACCCATTAAACGGTTATGCATTGGGATTGGTGATTACGTGTTCAGAATTTGCTTTTATAAAGGACCAATGGGATGGTGACACGTATAAGGAGGCATGGAACATGAGGAGGTCACATGCAAGGCACGAGGGGAGGGGTATAAATACGAGAGAAAGGCTTTCATTCAGAGGTACGTTTCATTTACACACACAAACATCTTTCCTACTGTTGGTTTTTCCCCTCTCTCAAGCAAACACTTATCCTCACGCCGGAGGGGCTTACGCCGGAGTCGCCCCCGGCTTAGTTGACGTTTGATTGTGTGCAGGCGTGAAGAAGGAGCCGGAGGTATCCTCGATTGACTACAACGGTTGTGTTGCTGATTGAGGAAGTTCCTGGCAACATCAATTGGTTCCGTTGCCGGGACTCGATTCTCTTCAGCGTCTGGAGTTACGCCGGCGGTAGATTAGTATTTGTGGAGTGTTGTTTGAAGATCTGGGAGTTTGGTCCATACTGTGAGGGATTCAGTAGGTGTGTTGAAATTGTATTTGATTCTGTTGTTGTTCGCAGTTGGTAAGTTGAGATCTGTTCTTATTATTGTTAAGGTGGTTTGTTGTTTGTAAGATTTTGTGGGTGAAAATAGTTGGAGATTTTGATACCATTTGATTGGGTGAGTGTTAATTTCTAATTTCTGAAGTGTTTACCTGAATAGAGGAAGATTCGAAGTTGTTGTTAAAAGCTGTTCAATATTTGGTTTGATTGAGGGGTTGAAAATTTGTTACTGCTTTGAATTTCGAAATTTCATTTGATTTTGATTAGCTTGGATTTTGGTGTTTGTGGTGATAGTGTAGTATTGAAGCAATCGTTAAAGTTTTTGAAGATATTTTGTTGGTGTTGAATGTTTTGTTGCTGAGTTGCTATTCGTTGTTTCCTAAGTTTTCTGGGCTAGATCTTCAAATCTTCATAAGATTTGCAGATCTTCAGAGTGTTTTCTTCGTCATCTGTGATTTTGTGGGTGTTAAGGGATGTCAACGCCGGAGAAAGGTATAGTGGGCCAGAAGACTGTGACGGGAAGGAACCTTATTACACCTATGTCTGGGTTTGGGAATATAGGAATGGGCGGAGCGAGAGATACTTCTTCCTCGCAGCAAATGATTCCGGAGGAGATAGAGCGAGATACTGGCGAGGAAAGAGAGAGAAATGTAGTACCGCCACCACCAGAGGAGGAAGTAGAGAATGAGGAGGAAAGTTTGAGGATCCACAATAGTTTGATTTTGCAATTGATTGAAAATAACAAGCGACTAAGGACACTGAAGAAGAAGCCTACTCCAATCCCGCCGGGTTTGTTGACGACGACATTAGAAGGAAATAAGGGATCAAACAAGGAAGTAATTTTGGTGAATGATGGCGAGAAGGAAAAGGAGGTGGAGCCTGAGAAGCCTAAGGAAACAGAGGCGAGAATAGAAGGATCTCAAAAGAGGAAGGCGGGAGAGTACATGGAGAACGGGCGAAAAATTAAAGTGTATCATTGGCCACACACTTCCCAAGTCTCATCCCTTTACTGTGAAGAGGAGGATGATGATACCGCCTCAAATGAAGCGGGACAAGAAGAGCCAGAGAGGAGGATTCCTAAAGAAGGGGAGAGATCAAAGTAGATGGATAAGGGAAAGGCTATAGGAGTAAGCCGCTTTGGAGAAGAAGATGGATTGAAGAAACAAATGGCTGAGATGGCGAGAAGGTTAGCAGAATTAGAAAAAAGTGGTGTAGTGGAGAGCGAGAAAGACTCATTTATCGCCCCATTTGCCAAGTACATTCAAGAGACCGAGCCTGCTCCGGAATTTCGTTTGCCCGCTTTATCCAAGTATGCGGGAGTAACTACCGCCAGAACTCACGTGGCGGGATTTGAAGTGACAATGGCGATTTTAACCAAAGATGATGCTTTGCTATGCAAAACCTTTGCTAGCACCTTTGAACTTCAAGCTTTGGATTGGTTTGTTCAGTTGCCTTCTAATTCAATCATGGGATACCAGGATTTCAAGAGAAAATTTTTAGCGAGATTTGGTGCGGTGGGAACTCAGCCTGTGATACTGCAGGAATTGATTGGGATCAAGCAAAAGGTGGGAGAGGGCCTTGTCGCTTATACTGTCAGATTTTTACTCATTGCCAATCAGATCTCTGATATTGATTCGAAGTACGTTATTATGATGTATATGGCGGGCTTGTTGTCGGAAGCTTTCAGAAGGGAGTTGAGGATGAGACTACCTGCGACATTAAGTGAGCTGCATGAGCGGGTCAAGGCATATTGTGGTAATGAGGATGTTGATGAAGGAACGTCCAGCACAGCAAAGAAAAATATTAAAGACAGAATTGAATATGTGAAGGAAGGAAACACAACCCAAGGAGGAGGTAGGGGGAATCCAGCTGACGGCAGAGGTGGAGGTCGTGCCGGAGGTCGAGGAGTAAGGAGGATAGTGAGATTCGCGAGACTGAATGCTAGGCCGGGTGAAATTTTGCGAGCTGTCGAAATGCCACAACCATTTGAAATGAATGATGAAGGGAGAAGAAATATGAATCAGTATTGTAATTATCATCGGGCCAGGGGGCATGATACGGACAATTGCTATAATCTGAAGAGGGTGATTCAAGGAAAGATTGACAGAGGCGAGTTGCAAGAATATGTATGGCGAGAGCAGAATGTAGCGGCTCAAGGAGGAAACGGCAACAGGAATGAAATTATGGTGATTCACGAGCCAACAAGTATTACTTTCTTAAGTAACCAGATCATGTCGCTATCTCATACTTGTCATATTCCCGCTTACCCACCAAGTGAGGAGAGAATGATCAGTTTTTCGAGGCGAGAGTTGGCTTTAACGCCAAGTCATGGGTGTCAACCAATTGTAATTTCAATCGCTCCTGGGAACAGTATTTTGCATCGGGTATTAGTAGATTCTGGAGCAAGCCGCAATATCCTTTATTATGACGCTTTCAAGAAGATGCGGTATACTGAGGCCAATTTGGTGCCCTATAAGGGATTTTTGGAAGGGTTCACAAACCATACAGTACGAGTAAAGGGGACAATTTCTTTGGCGGTGGAAATAGGAGAAGATGAGAAGGTGAGAACTCGCACAGTGGAGTTTATGGTTATTGATTTGGTGTAGCCATATAATGCAATCGTGGGGATCCCTTTCATGCAAACTTTTGAGATGGTAGTGTCTATCCCGCATCAACGGGTCAAATTTCCCACGACAAAGGGAATAGCTTGTTTGAAAAGTGAGGTGAAGGAGGTTATTCAGAAAAAGATTGAGATGCAAACAGCGGCTAGGGCGAGTACAAGTTCACTTTCCACGGCCTTGGTAGTACGGGATGCTAGAATAAACATGATTACCGACTTAGGAGGATGTGAAGATTGGGAAGAAACTGAAAGCATGAAGAATAAGTCGGCAATCATTATTGTCGAGGAGAAGGTGGAAGATGAAGTGGTGCGAGAGGGAAATGAGGAGCAAGACACGGAGATAGAGATAGTGCCGAAGAAGTCAGAAGGAAATTTAATGGCGATAATGGTGATGCATGCTGAGATGGCCTGGTCAAGAACTGCGGAATTCGTGAAAATGAAAGAACCCCTTATAGAGGAGATTGTGGATTCTGATAAGGAGGAGTATGATGAAGAGATTATAGTTGAAACACCCGAAGGTGTGTCGCTTGTTGGAAGGGATAAAGGGGATAGCAGCAATAAAAAGGTAAAGAGATGCGGCGAGAAAAGAAAGGTGGCTGAGATGGAAGTAGATACATTGTAGATGCGGGATGAGCCGGATATTCAGGCGGCCGAAGAATTAGAGGAAGTAATTGTTAATGATGAATACCCAGAGCAGAAGATTAAAATTGGGAAACAGTTGAAAAAAGATGAGCGGGATATGTTGATTGATTTTTTGCGAGATAATACTGACGTATTCGCTTGGAGACCCGAAGATATGTGTGGAATTGATGAGAAGGTCGCCTTACACTGTTTGAATGCCGATCCAAATGTAGAGCCCTTTAAGCAGAAGGTAAGATACCTTTCGGCGGAAAAGGAGAAGGCGGTGATCGGAGAGGTCGAGAAATTGTTAAAAGCGGAAATTATTGAAGAAATCACTTATCCAGTTTGGCTAGCCTGTCCAGTCATGGTGTTGAAGGCCAATAAGAAGTGGAGGATGTGCATCGACTTTACGGACTTAAATACGGCTTGTCCCAAAGACTGTTATCCCCTACCAAAAATTGATAGATTGGTTGATTCTATTGCGGGACATAAGGTTTTCAGCTTTATTGATGCGTATTCGGGATACCATCAAATTAAAATGCTTGAAGAAGACAAGGCCAAAACAGCTTTTAGAACCCCCCTCGGAAATTTTTGCTACAAGATGATGCCTTTTGGTTTAAAGAACGCTGGCGCGACATATCAAAGGATGGTTAATAAGGTTTTTAAGTCGCAAATCGGGAGGAATGTTGAGGCTTACATTGATGATATGGTGATTAAAACCAAGGGGGAAGATCATCTGATAGACCTGGCTGAGACCTTTGAAAACTTAAGGAGAAATTCAATGAAGTTGAATCCCAGCAAATGCACCTTTGGAGTAACGGCGGGAAAGTTCTTGGGATTCTTGGTAAATCGTCGCGGTATAGAAGCAAATCCGGAAAAGATCCAGGCTTTAATAGATATGAAGTCGCCTAGAACAATCCAAGAAATTCAAAGGTTGAATGGTAGGGTGATAGCTTTGGGGCGGTTTGTGTCACGTTCCGCCGAGAAATGTTTACCATTCTTCAAGGTGTTAAAAGGAGATCAGAAATTTTCTTGGGATGAAAAATGTGAAGAAGCGTTTCATAAGATAAAGGAGTATTTGGGAAAGCCGCCAATCTTATGCAGCCCGGAGGAAGGAGACCAGTTGTATGTCTATATGGCGGCTTCTGATCTAGCAATTGCAGCGGTATTAATAAAGGAAGATGGCGGCATGCAAAAGCCGGTGTATTATGTTTCAAAGGCGCTAAGTGAAGTAGAGGCGAGATATTTTAACGCGGAAAAGTTGGCTTCTGCCCTAGTGATTGCGACGCGGAAGTTGAGGGCCTATTTCTTATCTCATCCTGTTACTGTTTTAACCAATGCGCCTTTGCGGAAGATTTTACAACAGCCTGATTCAGCGGGAAGGCTCCTTAAATGGTCGATTGAATTGACGGAGTTTGATATTCAGTATGAGGCGAGAAAAGCCATTAAGGCTCAAGCGTTGGCGGACTTTATTCTCGAGACTTCATTCACTTATGAAAGGGAGGAGATAGAGACTCAGGGGGCCAAGAAGAGGAAGGCCAAGTCGCAGGACCCTGAGGTGGAAGAAGAGCGGGAAAAACCAGAGGGTTGTTGGGAATTATATGTGGATGGATCTTCCGCCAAAGATAGAGGAGGAGATGGAATTTCGTTGAGTTCACCAGAGAGGGATTGCATATACGAGAAAGCGTTGAGGTTTAAATTCAACATGACAAATAATCAGGCGGAATATGAGGCACTAGTAGCGGGTTTGGAGCTATGTCGAGATATCGGGGTAAAACAGTTGGTCGCTCATTCTGACTCTCAGTTAATTGTTAACCAAGTCAAAGGCAGGTATGGGGTGGTGGATTCAACTTTGGCGAAATACTGTGATATGGTAAGGCAAGTTCTGCAGAGCTTCAATTATTGGGAATTGGTACAGATCGATAGAGAGAAAAACGGGCGGGCCGACATGTTAAGCAAGGCTGCCTGTGACAAAATTGAAGAGTTGCCCAAGAAGGTTGTGGTGGAGTTTGTTGAAGAGCCAGCGTATGATAGGCCGCTGGTAATGGAGATCGAAGTGTGTGAAAAGGATTGGGTAAGCGAGATGAAGGACTATCTGGAAAAGGAAGAGCTGCCCCAAGAGGAAGATAAGGCGAAGATTGTTAAGAAAATGTCGCCAAGATTTACTGTGCAGGATGGGATATTGTACCGCAAGTCTTTCTCACGACCTTTGATGAGATGTGTAGAGCCAGGTAAAGTGGACAATGTTTTATTTGAAGTGCATGAAGGTGTTTGTGGCGGCCATCCAGGAGCAAGAACATTGGCCAACAAAATCCTGTTTCATGGATACTACTGGCCAACATTGAAGAAAGATGCGGAAGAGTATGTAAGGAGATGTGATCAATGCCAGCGACATGCCAACATCCCTAGACAGCCTGCGACAGAACAGACGCCTATTATAGCAGCTTGGCCCTTTGATATGTGGGGAATTGATCTCATAGGGCCATTCCCCAAAGCTAAAGGAGGAGCTCAAATGGTGGTGGTAGCTGTTGATTATTTCACCAAATGGACAGAGGCAAGGGCATTGACTTCTACTACTGAAGATCAGATAATCAGATTCGTAACGGAAGAGATCTTATGTCTCCATGGAATGCCGCGAGCAATTATTTCTGATCACGGGCCCCAGTTCAGGAAGAAGTTTCATGGTTTTTGCGACAGTTTAAATATCAAGCATTGGCAGTCCGCAGTCTATAGGCCGCAGTGTAATGGGCAGGTAGAGGCCGCCAACAAGCAAGTTTTGGAGATTTTGTGTAAAAACATAGAGAAAAGAGGTGGGGCTTGGTTGGAGGAATTGTCTACGGCCTTGTGGTATGTCAGAACAACGATAAAGGGATCGACTGGCGAGATGGCTTTCGCATTGACTTATGGATCAGAAGCAATGGCTCCCGCGGAGATGGGTCTGCCGACCCATAGAGTGACCTATTATGATGAGGTAATGAACGGCGACAGAAGATGCTACGAGCTAGATCTAAGTGATGAAAAAAGGCTTAGGGCGAGAATGAGAATGATCAATTATAAGCAAAGGATGAAGGCGCAGCACGACAAACGGGTTAATAAAAGATCATTTAGTGTGGGGGATTGGGTGTTGAGAAGCCGCGAAGTTAAAGGAGAAACAGTGGGATTTGCCAAGCAAGACCCAAAATGGGAAGGTCCCTTTCAGATTGCCAAGGTTGTACGAGAGGGGACTTATCATTTGAAGGAAGAAGGCGGCAAAGATGTCCCAAATGCATGGAGCGTGGATCATTTAAAGAAGTATTATCATTGAAGGGATGAGGGTAACTTGTCTATTTGGAATTATTCTTATTAAGGTCTTTTCATAGTAATATTTGATGAATATATGGATTTTTTCAATCATGAATGAAAATCATATATGTCTTATAACTTTGAATGGGACAAAAGTACCTTGAATAGAAGATATATATGTTTTGAATATGTGTTGAATATGCTTTGAATATAATAAAAGTATGAAATTTTGTTACTCATATTTGTCTTGTATGGATTAAATTTTGTTACTCATTTGTATATATGTTTTGAATATGTGTTGATTAGTCGCCAGTAACATGGTAAGTAAGTCGCTTAGAGTAAAGTTGCCTAAAGACAACTTCACTTTTTCGATGGGAGTATATGTGTATGGTGGTATCTCGCCAAAGGTAAGAAGGTAAAGAGTTTTTGATGTATTATCAAAACAATATTTGATGAATTATGGAAACAAGTAGATGAGAAAAAGAGGAAAGAAAGGTAAGTCGCAAAATATCATGTGAAAGAAAGTCTACGTGACTATAAAGATGAGAGTCTACGCGACTATAAAGATGAGAGTCTACGCGACTATAAAGATGAGAGTCTACGCGACTATAAAGATGAGAGTCTACGCGACTATAAAGATGAGAGTCTACGCGACTATAAAGATGAGAGTCTAAGGACTATAAAAATGAGAGTCCAAGGACTATAAAAATGAGAGTCCAAGGACTGTAAAAACGAGAGTATACGGATTATAAAATGAAAGTCGTCAGACTATAAATAAGAGAGTTTCATCTCACCCTAATGGTATGAAGGATGTTGTTTTAAAGAAAAGAGATATTTATCTCGCTTGAAGGAAGGATCAAAAGTAAAGTTAAGATCAGCGACAATAAGAGTCGCGTGGTATGCACTGTAAGTAAAGTCGCCTAAAGACGACTTCACTTTTTCGATGGGAGTATAGGTATATGGTACCTGTCATGCAAAAAGGAGATTTTTGATGAACTATCAAAACAATGAATGATGAAACAAGTAAAGCATAAAAGTAAAGGGGCAAGCACAAAGGCCGCGAATGTACATTGTTTAAAGGCACGCAGGCCCCAAAAGAAAAGAAAGTAAGTTGTTCAGCCACCAAGGCAAGTTACAAAAATTGTTCAAAATAAACTAAGTATCAAAGCAGAAACAAGTCAGACATTGGGTTCATTTGGTGGAGCGGCTTGGGTAGAGCTGGAGGTCGCAAGGGCAAGAGCTTTGGCATCATCCAACAGTTTATGTTTATGTTCAAGAAGATCGCCCCACAAAGCAACAGCGTTTGGATTTTGAGCAAGAGGGGGATTCCAAGGCGACTTACCCAATAATGCGTCTTCCTCAGCAAGGTCGGTAAGTTCTTCTGGAGTGAAAGGAACCAGGGGATGGCCACGGCGACATACCTCGCTAAAAATTGGCTCTGAGCCCCAATGGGCAAGCCGTTCAATAGTGATAGCGGGAATATCGCCGATGTCAGCTGCTGCAGCCCGCATAACTTGTAGAGAAGTTTGGTTCCCAATATCAGCAATATCATCTGTCAACTGAGCCACATCATTATTAAGAGAAGCAACCTCAGCGACCTTCCCAGCCAGCTCTTCCTTTAACCTAGCAATCTCGCTTTGGAAAAATTGAGCATCGGCGGCATGAGTCTTCTTTAAAGTCTCATTTTCGCCAAGAAGTTTAGCGGCATTCTCCTTGACAGAATTAAGCTCGGTAGTAGCAGTGGCAAGGTCAGCTTTTGCGGCGGTAAGTTCAGTATTGGCATGCTCAAGTTGATTCCGAGAAGTAGTTAAAATCGTCCTTCAATTTGTCCCGCTCTCCCTCCAAGTTATTAATCGTAGCATCCCGCCTTGCAACTCTACCTCTGAGGGTGTCTTTGTCGCGTCTCAAAATTTGATTTGTAGCCTTCAAATTCGCTGATTCATTATCTAGACGGGTATTTTTCTCGCTGATACCCATGATGGAAGCTCCTAGCTGGGGAAAGGCAACAATTGAAAGTTAAAGAAGGTAACAAAAAATAAAGTTAAGATTAATTAAGGAAAGAAAGAACGATGTACCAATGAAAAGTAAAGCCCAAATTTGACAAAGCGGCATGGTTGGGGGTCCATTTGAAATGACACGTTGAATTTGGAGTTCATCACTAGCTCTAATCAAGGCTGAGCTACCCAACATGCACTCTTCCGCACTGCGAGTTTCTTCTATCAGGCCCTTCATGCGGGGAACTTTGGCGACTTCCTTGCTGAGCTCAAAAAGTCCTTCAAAATCAAGGGGCTTAGAAAAATTCTCTTGAAGCCAGCTGGGAGGAGGAAGAGCAGTTGAAGTATTTGGGTCGCGAGGAGTAGGAGGAGAACTGGAAACATTTGTTAGGTCGCATATTTCCATGTCGCGATTAGGAGGAATTTCAGATTGGTTGGGCTCAACAACATTAGCCTCCAAAGCGGGAGAATTGGATGGAACAGGATCAGAAGGAAGGATCTCAATATTTTCAGTCGTTGGGGCGACAGTGGTTGGAGGAAGGACATTTGGTGCGACAGTGCTATCAGTAGTTGTTGGGATAGAGGCTGGCGGGGGAATAGCTTCAGTAATTAGCTGAGTTGGAATAGCGGCAGGAGTTGGCGGGATAATTTCTTGAGAAGATGGGGCGACCTGTGTTGAAACAGAAGCAATCCTTTTAAGTCGTTTTGAACGGGAATCTGGATTGTTAGGCCTGGCTCTGGCTTTGGATGGGTTTTGGGTTTTCTCTAGTGCAATTTCTTCCGTATCCTTTCCATCACGAGATATAGGCAATGGAAGATTTTCGGGAAGTGCAGCAAGGGCAATCTCGCGGGCATGGGAAAGTTGTTTTCTTCTTTTGTCGGTCTCCAGGTTGGCGGCTTGACGACTGTCCATTGATTTAGCTCGATGATCTGAAAGTAAAGAAAAAGGAGAATAAGAGTTAGAGTAATTCAAATGTAAATCAAAGTAAAGAAAGAATAAGGTTAAAGAAGAAACATACAAAGAGCAGTATTCATTGCGGTACAGTTACGAGTACCCTTGCAGGACTGGCATTCGTGAGCATATTTGTTGCCTGAATGTCGCTCCCATCCTTCAAAGAAAACATGGCTAATTGGAACCCTTGGCTGGATACGAGGTAAGTTGTCAGCAAGTCCAACTTGATCAAGTAAACCTCTATCTCGCAGAATCCCTCTCCAGGAGATGAGAGGTTGGGGTGTATCAGCAAGAGAATTTTCGGGAAGTGCAACGAGGGCATGAATGGCGGCACAAAGGGCGGTGTCGCCAGCAGTAGAGGCATCTTTAGATTCAATGTGGGGCTTGATAGGATGAAGGTCAGCGGGATGAGACCATCCAACACGAGAGACGATAAAAAGTGGGTCGCTCATCCATTCATGAACTTTTGTAGGCAAGGGAGTGAGTACTTTGGGACCTCGATGATATTGAAGGGAAAGGCGGGTTTCCACTGTCCCGTTGGCAAGTTTGTTGGTTTGTTTGTATCCAGGAAATAAGGAAATTAAGGCAGTGACAGTGGGTTCTTTTCTCAGAGCGCGGCATATGGTTATGAAAGTCGTAATTATCCTTATAGCATTGGGATGAACTTCAGTGATCATGGCTTGGGCCTTGAATAAAACTTCGCAAAGAAAAGGATCAAGGGGGATCCTAAGGCCGGCTTTGAGTTGGGAAGGGAAGATTACTATGCCCTCCCTTATTTCTCTTAGGTGGGCAAGGGATGTATCTCCTTGATAATCAGAAATACAGTATATTGAACTATCAATATGATAAAGTCTATGCCAGTCAGTGATGGGGTTAGGAATAAGGGAGCTCGTGTCTGGGGCAAGGGAAGATCCCGCTTCAGCATGGGCGGGATTGGAAAAAGAGGTACCTTCAGTCAAGCAGAGATTTTGAACCCTGGTGGAGGAGGGGTTGCTGGAAGTCGCCGCGGGAGAAGAAGCCGCTTGATCAGTCATCTCGCGGGAATCACTGGAAGAAGAAGAAGAAAGGACTGATTTATAATGCATCCTACGCTTGGAAAAAGGATCAGCGACACAATGGGATTCAGATGAGTCGCTTAAATTAGGTTCATACTTGTCTTTGATAAATCGTACTAATTCTGTGTGGGAAGTAAAAATACGGGACATAGGGGCTGAAGGTGAAAGAAAGAAGCGGCCTTGGATTTCGAGAGAGTCGATTATCGAAGGATCCACCCAATTCTCAACAAGTAGCCTGATTATGTCGGCCTTGGGCAGTCTCGCCCAAGTGGTTCGCAGGCGTCTATATAAGTCGCCTGAAACCTGGCATATACCATACCTAACCCGCCTAGCACAATTTTTATATCTAGCCATGAAGGGTAGTTTGGGAAAAATTTTATGGGGCAAAAGGAATAGCATAACTCAAGCAATTAAAAGAAAAGGGAAAATCAAAAAACAAGGATTTAAGGAATGTGAAGGGTTTTTGGAAAATTACCTGATGAAGAAGAAAATCTTGGTCGGAAAGTATGAAGGGTCACCGGAAAAGATGAACAGGCGCCGGAAATAAGGATCGAATCTTGGGAATCGAAGAATGATACTCCAAATCAACTCCAAAATAGCCAAAGATGAACGGAATTGTACTCAAGAAAAGATCTCAGGGAAATAATTAGTAAAGAAACGGTGAAAATTGAGGAAAAATCGTCGGAATCAGGGCTAGGGTTTGCCGGAATTTGGGAGAGTTTGAGCAAGAAAGGAGGAGAGTAAAAAGAGAAGTATGGAAAGTAATTCTAGTATTTATATGAGAGAAGGATTTATGGAAATGATTGATGTGACGTTTGGGGAACAAATTTTAAATTTCCCCCTCACAATTTGGCACGATTCCCAAATGACGGCTCATTAAAAGTTTAAGGGCTTACCAGGAAAAGGACACGTGTATGGATGGGGATTTACAATGATATAGCTTCTTGAGGAAGGATTTATATATCGCGGATTGAGGAAGCGGCGAACCTCAAGTTTTTGGCGAGACCATAAATGAATCTCGCCATAAACTTAGGGGCTTCTGATGCTGCCTAATAATAATGGTTGGGCTTAGCCCAAGCCCAATAGCGAGAGAGTAGAAAGTAGGCCCAAAGCGAGATGAAACCCTAGAAAAAGACAAAAGTAGAGGTGGCCCAAGGTGGATCATAATAAAGCGAGATAGGAAAGTATCTCGCTAGAGTTAGTAAGATGGGGGAAGATCAAGGCAGTAATAAGCGAGACATTATGAGGCAAACCGGCGAGATAACGATAAAGATGAAAAGCGAGATATTATAATGAAGCGATACGAGCCATAGTTAACCTTACCCGGCGAGAGATGGATCCCAATTGCTGTTATTCGTCAGAGGCGACATATAAATATCTATGAAGTGGGACCCATTAAACGGTTATGCATTGGGATTGGTGATTACGTGTTCAGAATTTGCTTTTATAAAGGACCAATGGGATGGTGACACGTATAAGGAGGCATGGAACATGAGGAGGTCACATGCAAGGCGCGAGGGGAGGGGTATAAATACGAGAGAAAGGCTTTCATTCAGAGGTACGTTTCATTTACACACACAAACATCTTTCCTACTGTTGGTTTTTTCCCCTCTCTCAAGCAAACACTTATCCTCACGCCGGAGGGGCTTACGCCGGAGTCGCCCCCGGCTTAGTTGACGTTTGATTGTGTGCAGGCGTGAAGAAGGAGCCGGAGGTATCCTCGATTGACTACAGCGGTTGTGTTGCTGATTGAGGAAGTTCCTGGCAACATCATCTATGTAATGAATTGAGGTTTTTTCCTTTCTCCCAATATATTCCCTAATTCATAATTCTACTTGTATTGCTTGATTATATTGATTACTAGGATTTAGAAACTTGATCAATTTCTTAATTCTTGTGATTAATTATTGCTAGGATTCCCTTCTTTCGTGTCGGATTAGGGTTTTCATTGTAGCAACTTCGTAAATCTCGTATGTGTCATCTTGATTTGTGATTTGGGTAGAATTAGACAATTATCAAAGTGAAAGTATCTTAGTAATTGTTCCTAATTTTAGTTTCTTAAATCGAATCAATTGATTAATTGAACTTTGACTGTGTCGGCTAAATTTGTTTATCAATTAGGGTTTTTAGTTGAGCGTGTCGCCGCTATTAACTACTATCAAAGAAAGAAACAGAGATTGAAATATATTTCTCCACTCACCCAGTCACGAAATATATTTCAATCTCTAATACTTCTTCCTCAGTTCAAAACTGAGTAATTTTGGTCCCTAGGGAGTAGGGATGGCCAAAACCGTTTCCGGGCCCGGTTCCGGTTCGGAACTGCCGGTTTTGGTTTGGCAAAAGGGTGAACCTTAACCGGCCCTTGCTTACCCCGGATCCGGTTCCGGTACGGTTCCGGTCCGGTTTCGGTCAATAATGAATAAAGAAGCTAAAAATTATTGAAAAACAAGGAATTTTCAGTCCGGTTCCGGTCCGGTTCACCATTTATGTGAACCTTAACCGGCCCTTATCCAAAACGGTTCCGGTTACCCCGGTTCCGGTTTTCGTGGCGGTTCATGGCGGTTCCGGGCTTTTCCGGTTCGGTTCCGGTCCAGTTTGGCCATCCCTACTAGGGAGTAAGAAAACGGATGGAATCAGGTCTCATGATTGTCATTAAGCTGTAAATACCTTAAATGCTCCTACTTATGCTTTTTCTGAACTACATGTTTTTCTTTCTCCTTTACCTTCAAGTTTTATCACTTGACCCAGTTTGGTGGCAGAAATTTAAAGTGTCCATTTTGTGAGTTTTCCGTGTGGATTTTCCCATTATATATGTTTGAACGCGGTGCAATAATTTTATTCATCTCATGGCATGGAAACACACAGAAAAGACTAAACAGATAGGCCATTCACTCTCTTGCATTATGCAGAATTTCACACAAGGATGTTGCCATCAAATCAAAGAACTGGCTAATCTGCTCTCACGCTTCTTCAGCCAAACAGGGGACAACGCAAGGCCAAATCTTGAAGCCTGCTACACTGTTGGTATGATCAGGTCCACCAGGCAAGACTTCCCTTTTCATCATTTCTTGAACGAACTCATCCCCACAAACCATATTGAGATCCTAAAACAATTTTAGTTGTTTCTCTATTATGAATTTTTAGATGGGTTAGCCTTTTAATGGGTTTTATAAGGGTTTTCCATCCATTATGATTGAAAGTTCCACTCCCCAGAAATGATCTGGCTACTTCCTGATGGTGTGACTAATTATTTTAATCGTGTAGATACTTCTTAGCTTCTTTTTTGATGCTTTTTGTGTGGATGTGCTAAAAGTCCAAGTGACGCGGGGCCCACTTACCAAACTTAATATCTCAGAAAGTAGAGTCTATCTTTATTTGCATACACATTTGAAAAACCTTGTTACTGTCTCCACTTATCCTTTTTCTCTAGTCTTTCTGGTTTACTACACATTCATGTTCCTTTTCACTGGTGCTATGATTTTCATAGCTATACTGAATACCATTGTGTTTTATTTGCGTCAGTATCTTGAGGAAAAGGACTATGGTGAGAGGACAATCTCATCCGCGGCATTGCTGCCGGATAATGGATGCCGACGCTTTTCACTCAGAGAGATTAAATCCGCTACCCAGAATTTTAATGAAGCATTGGTTATTGGGAAGGGTGGATTTGGGAAGGTCTACAAAGGTATCATTGACAGTGGGGCTAGTACTGTTGCCATCAAACGGTTGGATATTGGGTCGAGTCAAGGAGCTCCGGAATTCTGGACTGAGATTGAGATGCTTTCAAAGTTTAGACACAGCCACCTTGTCTCTCTCATCGGCTACTGTAATGATCGAAATGAGATGATCATTGTCTATGAGTATATGCCTAGTGGGTCTCTTGAGGACAATCTGTACAAAGTTGGTAGATCAATTGGTCAAAGTAGAAGTTCTCTATCTTGGGTACAACGCCTCAAGATATGTATAGGCGCAGCTCGTGGACTGGATTACCTTCACACGGGTACAAGCACTGAACATAGAGTTATACACCGGGATGTGAAGAGTTCAAATATTCTTTTGGATGAGAATATGGAAGCAAAGATCTCAGACTTTGGGTTGTCTAAACTAGGCCCAACAAATCAACCATGCACAGATGTTTGCACACATGTTAAAGGTACATTTGGCTATTTGGATCCCCAGTATTTCTTGACCCACAGGCTGACAAAGAAGTCTGATGTGTATGCTTTTGGAGTAGTGTTATTTGAAGTGTTGTGTGGTAGGCCTGCAGTTGATTCAAGATTGGATGAGGAGCAATGTGGTTTAGCTGGATGGGCTAAACAATGTGTGAAAGAAGGAAAAATTGGTCAATTCGTTGATCCTAGTCTAAATGGAAGTATTTTGTCAAACTGTTTGGATGCGTTTTCCAAAATTGCTTGTCAATGCTTGCAGAGTAGTTCTAAAAGGCGACCTACTATTGGAGAGGTTGTCACCAAGCTTGAGTTTGTACTTGCAATGCAAGAGATGCCTGATACATCTTTACTGGAGAATGAGATCAATAGGCCTCTTGGTACTTTTGAAAACCAAGAGACTGCTGATTCTACCACTGACCAGTGGATCAGTAATACCGCTCCTGGGAGAGACACTTTCACGGAGCAGGAGGTTTTCAATGTGCCCAATACTGGGAGCAATTTTGGAGAGATTGATAGCTTCTGGAGGCAGGGAGGTCTAAGTCTCGTCATGTCCCATGCTCTACATGTCAGGAAAAGAACATTTGCAAAGAGGGTGCGTGCCTTCTTTTCATCAAAATTTCGTTCCACAACAGGTAAAACCCAGACTCTCTAATTAGTGTGATTTAACATTTTCCTGTTCGGAATCAGAGGTTCATATCACAATTTTGCAGTTTTTGTTTTCACCTAGAAATCATGATAAAGCCAATACCAATAATGATTTTTCCAACCCCGTTCCATCTATGAAAGAAAATCTTATAAGATTAGTCACTCTTAACTTATTTTGTCATTGTCTTATTGCTTACCGTAAGTAAATTCATTCTTGTTCGAGCCCAGACAATCTTTTTATTATTGCTTACTGAGAAAAAACTGTTTTTACTAAAGCATGATTGCAAGTGTTCCCTTATATGCTAAATAGCCTTGGTATCACTCTTAACTTATTTTGTCATTGTCTGGCTTTTGATTTTTAATGCCAATTAGAAAATACTCCCTCGGTCCCTCCTTATACTTCAAAAACTTCCATTCTGGGTGTCTCATTCATTACTTCTAAATCCAAAAAAGGAAATTTATACTCCCTTTGTCTCATTTTGTTTGACCACATTTGACTATTGATGATCAACACAAGTGAACTTTGATCAAAGTTTAATGTCAATCTAATCATCCTAAAGAAATTCTAAAAAATGTTATTGATAAATTATACAATTTTTTGAATTTCATTAGGATGATTAAATTGACATTAATGTTTGGCCAAAGCTCACTTGTTTTGACCATCAAAAGTCAAATGTGCCAAACAAAATGAGACGGAGGGAATAATACTACTTTATTCAAGGGCTCCACATGTTATACTCACAACATTTACCCACTTACTATTCTCTACCCCACTAAAAAAATCTTACCCCACTTTATAATAGAAAGGACTCTTATTAGTTCTTGTGTCTAGTTTTTTTTTTTTTTTTTTAAGCATAAACTGGGGCAGAGGGAGCATTCAAATTGACCAAGTTAAGCATCTTCATGAGCTATTTCTCGATTGGTTTTCAAACTTCAGGTTTTATTTTCTTCTCTTAAAACTTATGCTTGCTTGGTTATCAATTTAGAACATCATTTGTTACCATTCTAATTTAGATTTTAAAAAAAAAAGTAGTTACATTTTTGGCCTGATATGTTGTTTTCACTTTTCATTGAAGCTGCCCTTGATATTGTTTAAGTGGATCTACAAACGTGCCCAAACATTTACGAAAAACATTGAATTTTTCTTTATTACCCACATCTAATACCTTCTCTGTTTGAATCTGTGAATGACTTTTAAGAAACTGAAAGTCTGGATGGATTAGAATCCTTTAAATTTGACTTTGGCACTGTAAGGACTGCGACTGATAACTTTGCCCATGCTAATAAGCTTGGAGAAGGTGGATTTGGTCCTGTTTTCAAGGTAATAGCCACTATCAATACGTAAAATGCATGATTTCATTTTCTTGAAATACCATACTAATTAGTATAACTTATCAAAGTTTGTTGCTCTCACATTCAGGGTAGGCTTCAGAATGGACAAGAAGTAGCTATAAAGATGCTGTCTGTAACTTCTGCACAAGGTGAATCAGAGTTTAGAAATGAAGTCATGTTGTTGCCAAATGATAGCAAACGAAGGCTAAGAGATTAGAACGGCTGAACGATATTGACAAGAAACAATTTATGAAAGCTTCAAGCTTTTCTTTTCTTTATTCAATCAACAAAAACTGCCTAATACAATAACCCTAGCTTGTTATTTATACTAATAATAAGAAGATTCTAGAAATATAAAATAAAACCCTAATTTAATAATTTAATAAAACATTAAAACTTATTAAAACACTTCAAGCCCAAACCACACCCACGGCAGAATCAGGCCGCATTGCTGATGTCCCCCGTCTGCCACCCATGCGCCCGCCTGGGCTTGCTTGAGGCGCCCGCCTCAAGCTCAGAAGATCTGACTGCCAGGCGGGCGCTTCAGGTGTTTCAGGCGGGCGCCTCGACTGGGCATCAACAAACAGCCAAGGCGCTGGAGCTCAGGCGGCCGCATGGCTTTACTCGAGGCGGGCGCCTCGTTGACGGGAAAGGCTGATCTTTGCTGAAGATTGTTCACGGCTGTTTCCTTATTCCAAGTGATTGTTTCCTTTTCCGTTTGCTAGTATTTTGGGACTGATATTTTATTGATATTTTGATTTATTTTTATTAGGTTTATTTTGGTAGTATTCTAGAGTATTCTTAGGATTAGTATTTAAAGAGTGTTAGGGCTCTTGTATTAGGTAGACAAGTTTTTGATTATGAATTAAATAAAAAGAAAAGAGAGGCTGCGGCTTTATTCTTTGTGAATCTTGTTTCAATTCTTGTTCGGTTCATCTCATAACCTCCGTTCCCTACATCATTTGGTATCAGTTGTTTGGACGATTTGATGGCCGAACGAGGGCGTGGAGTTCGTGGAGGTAGAGTTGGTCGTGGTAAGGGTCGTGCGGCGGATCCTCCGGAAGACGATCATCACCGCGAGCGTGATCTACGCGATATTGAGATAGACGATCTGAGAAGGCAGATTCAACAACTTCAGAACTTTCAGGCGCGTGTGGAGCATCCACCGATGGGTTCGGATTCGGATTTGTCATCCGAGGACATGGAGTTGCATGAAGGGGTGACTCCCTTTGGTCAGGGTCACGAAATTGGGTCTAGATATGCAGCAGCTCCTTCATGGGATATCGAGGCAAAAATTGAGAGTCCGGAGATTGAAGGTATGGCATATCCAGATGTATTTCACATCCCTTTATCTATCGTTACTATTGATAGGGTTGTTGATGATCCATCATCGCCCTTTGTTTCATCAAACAGTTTTGATCAGTTCGTTGATTGGTCAAAACCTCCGACTTTTGATACATGTGACTGTGAGATTTGTCGATGGAAATCTTCTTACTCTGTAGGTCTGGAAACACCTTGTTTTAAATTCCCAGCTCGTGATTTTTTGGGGGATTTGGAATTCGTTAAGTGTTTTCTTCCGTTGTATGAAGATCCGTTTTCTGATCTTGGGTCTTATTTTTCAAGTGACGGGTTGTTGTTAGGACTTGAGGCAACAAGCAGAGGTCTGTTGTATGATGATCCTTTTGATGTTCGTGAGTCAGATTTTTCTTCATCTTTTTACATCAGAAAAGTAATTGTTGATGCCTTTACCCAAGTTCATTGGGCTGATTGGATGGATACTATCACAAAGGCAGTGAAGTTTAGAGTTCGTCAAGGGTACAGAATTCCTTTTGCAGATGAAGTTCGAATCTTCCGGGTTATCGTAGTATTCCTATCGAGGGTATTGACTCGAGGACGAGTCTTTTCTAAGGAGGGGAGGATGATGCAGGTCTTCAAGGGATATCAAGGCAGGCGGTGGTGGCTGACTGCCAGGCGGGCGCTTCAGGTGTTCCAGGCGGGCGCCTCGACTGGGCATCAACAAACAGCCAAGGCGCTGGAGCTCAGGCGGCCGCATGGCTTTACTCGAGGCGGGCGCCTCGTTGACGGGAAAGGCTGATCTTTGCTGAAGATTGTTCACGGCTGTTTCCTTATTCCAAGTGATTGTTTCCTTTTCCGTTTGCTAGTATTTTGGGACTGATATTTTATTGATATTTTGATTTATTTTTATTAGGTTTATTTTGGTAGTATTCTAGAGTATTCTTAGGATTAGTATTTAAAGAGTGTTAGGGCTCTTGTATTAGGTAGACAAGTTTTTGATTATGAATTAAATAAAAAGAAAAGAGAGGCTGCGGCTTTATTCTTTGTGAATCTTGTTTCAATTCTTGTTCGGTTCATCTCATAACCTCCGTTCCCTACATCACGAAAGGTTCGCCACAAGAATTTGATCAGGCTCCTTGGTTTCTGTGTGAAAGGAAAACAAAAGCTTCTCATCTATGAATTTGCACAAAACGGAAGTCTTGATCGCTTCCTATTCGGTATTATTGTTAATTTTCTTGCTTATCTATAGTTCTCACTTCAACTGTTTCATTCACAATGCATGTGGTCTACCCTAGGACTTCTTGCAGATATGGAAAATTTTGATTTGTCTCTAGTCTACTCCTCTTCTTACTGAGCTCTGATAAAAGCACATACTTGACTGTATATGCAGGTGCGGTTAATTATCCATATTTGAATTGGGATCACCGCTATAAAATCATAAGAGGTGTTGCTCGTGGAATTCATTACCTTCACGAGGAATCTCCATTTCAGTTTTTTCATCGTGATATCAAACCTAGCAACATTCTGTTAGGTGCAGAGTTTGACCCAAAAATTTCTGATTTTGGTTTCGCAAATTTGCTAAATCAACGTGTATCTGAATGCTCTACTGATAAAATCGTGGGGACATTGTAAGTTGTTATTTTCTAGGTAAAACCCCCATTCATCCTGGAAAGATAGTCCCACGTTTCAGTGGTTAGTTTGATTGAACATTTACCAAAGCTTTTGGAAAGAATAATTACCCCAATGAAATTCTAAAACGTGTTATTGATACATAAACTAACCTAAAATATTGATCAAAGTTTAGTCAATTGACAACTAAAATAGTGGGACTATCTTTTTGGGATGGAGTAACTGTTAACCATGTGAATCTTACCATACTCCTTTGTGGACCAAAAGTATTTCCTATCAAGAGAATGAATGGTAGTAAAATTTTGGAACATTTGTTTCAGGGATAGAATAACAAACGTGGTTTTGTTTCTTGTTATGAACTTGGACTTCGCGTTTAATAATTGATTCGCTACAATTTCAGAGATTACCTGGCACCAGAATACGCGTTTAATGGGAAACTCTCAGTCAAGACAGATGTCTATAGTTTTGGTATTCTGCTTCTTGAAGTCATAAGAGGCCAAAAGATGACGACATATTCTTTTGAAGGCGATAACTCTGAATACAATATAGATAATGTACGTATATTTTGCAGAATAAAGTACTTGCCTCCTTTCATATTATCTGAGTACATCTATTTTGTAGTTTCACCTTTGAGTTCTTTCAGGTTTGGAGAAACTGGAGGGAAGGAACACCCTTAAATATTGTTGATCTTACATTGAGAGGTGATCTAAATGATGGAGCTGATGTGGTGAGATGCATTCAATTTGAGTTAGATGTGGTGAGATGCATCCAAATTGGGTTACTATGCATCCAAAAAAATGCAGTTGACAGACCAACCATGGGTTCCGTTCTTCTCATGCTTAGCAGTTCATCTACCACTCTGCCTAAACCTTCAGAGCCAGCATTCTTAAATCGTGGTAGTAACGATATATATCAGGAGTCTATATCTGATAGAGAGTCTATATCTGATAGAGAAACATACATGTGGAATCATTATTCAGGCAGCGAAGATTCAATGACTGATTTATATCCCCGATAGTCTTAAAGAATGTTAATGAGTTGGAACAAATGATGAAGATCTTTGTGTTGTTTGTGTTTGGTTTCATTATTGAAATTTCCGTTCTTAAGCCTTTTAGCTTTTGAAATCTTTATTATGTCAAAGAATGTTAGAAACAATATATCTCAGGAGTCTATATCTGATGCAGAAACAGACATGTGGATTCCGTTTTCAGGCTTCGGAGAGGACTTGATTACAGATTTATATCCCGAAGTCGAAAAATGAGTCCGCCTTCTCTCACACACTAAAAGGTGCGATCAGTGTGTGTGTTTTTTAGGGTTTCGGCCTTTGGCCGGAATTAGTTTCTTTCCGGCGATTGAAGCCATGGCTTCCATCTTCTCTTCTCTAAATTCTAGTGCCCGTAATCCGTATTACAATCCCTCCGTATTGCAGAATTTGACTTGTCATGCGGCAAATAGTATGGCGCCGCCCTCTAACCCTAATTCCCTTGCACTGCCGTCTTCTGGTATTGCGGCACATCTGCAGCCCCGCAATCGCAAATCATCCCCACATCCGCTACAAATCAAATCCCCTCATCGACCGTTTCTAAATCTTTTGCTGACTTATTCTCTCAAACTGCAACCCCTTCATCTCAAGGAGATCCAACTGCTGCTAAGAACAATATCCCTCTCTCAGCTATTCAAACTGGCTCTCATAAAGGTTTGCCGGCAATAAAGCTTTCTAAGGAAATTTTTGCCGCATTTGCTAAGCCGTTTCAGTTCACTTTGATTGGTAAATTCATGAATGGCAGACCTTCCATGGAGGATGCTAGAATTGCCTTTGCTAAATTCCATCTGAAAGGTAATTACAAACTTGGTCATTTGGATAATCGTCATATGCTCATTCAATTGTCCACCGATGAAGATTATCAACGTTTGTTCATGAAAGATGTGTGGTATGTTGATAGATTTCCTATGCGAACCCTTGCTTGGTCACCATCATGGCGGCCGGAGCAGGAGTCTCCTATTGTCCCGGTTTGGGTTGGTTTTCCGGGACTTCCAATTCATTTGATGAACAAACCTTTTTTATTTGCAGCAGCCTCTATGATTGGAACCCCTTTATCTCTTGACAAAGCCACCGCTGAACTTTCTAGACCTAGTATTGCTAAAATTCTTATCCAAATTGATGCTGCTAAGAAGCTCCCCCATAAGATTTTCATTGACTGTGGTGATGCTTGGCCGAGTTTCGTTCAAAAGGTTGAGTATGACAATGTTCCTAAGTATTGCAAGCATTGCTTTATTTTGGGTCATGATATTTCTGTTTGTCGAAAGGCCAATCCCTCTCTTAATGCCCAAAAGTCCGTATATCATAATTCAAAACCTAAGGATTCAAAATCAGCCTTGCAAGTGGAGAAGAGTGAAAAGGTTTATGTTTCAAAGCAGGTTGAATCTAATCCTCCAAAGGTCGTATCTAGTAGTGGTGTGAAAATTGATGGTGTTGCTCAAGAAACTGAGGTTGTTGATCTCGATGGGGGGATTGTTCAATCTAACGAGCAGTCAACCGAAAATGGTTGTGAAGATATAGATACCCATAATGAGACGGTTGACACTCAAGGTGAAGAATTGGTAGGCTTGGATGACACAGCTATTGTTGATATAAATACAGGCAATGAAACTCTGGTAGCTACTGCTGCGCTTGGAGCGCAGATGGGGGCTTTGGCCATTCAAAATGGGTCTACTGCCTCACCATCCATCCCTATGACGGCTCCTGCTTTGGATAGAGAAGCACTAAATCTCGTTCGGGAAAAGGTTAGACAAATTCAAGCTTCATCAGCTCCTAACTTACGTCTCTCTACTGCTCGTACGCCAAATCCTAAATACTTTAATCCCGAATTTGTAAACCCAAAAAACCTAAAAGAAGCTCTTACTCTTCGGGAAAAATGCGATTCTGAACCGGAAGGCGGTCTTTCTGCTACTTCTCCTTCGGCATATCAAGAAGCTCGCACTTATGGGGGTATAGTTGGATGAGTTCATGTTGATCCATGGGCTCCAATGGCTGACTGCGATAATTTTGAAGATTATTACGATGAAGAAGATGACTTTCAAAAGGTTAAAGGAAAACGAGGAAAATCTGGATCGAAAGCTAAATAAAAAAACCTCAAGCCTAAAAGGCCTTGGATTAATAAAAGGCAATTTGTTTGTACCTTTAATTTTCAATAAAATATAGGGGGCATTGCCCTTTGCGCTAAAAAAAAAAATACAGATTTATATCCCGATAGTGTCAAAGAATGTTAGTGAATTGGAACACACGATGAATGCTTGGTTTCATTGTCTAAATCTCCTTTATTGGGCCTCCATTTTTGGCTTTTGAAATCCTTTTTGTTGTTCATATGTACTTTTTTTTTATTCCAAGAAAATGCAGTTGACTGACCAACGATGGGCTGAGTTCTTCTCATGCTTAGTAGCTCATCTATATATATCTGGATTATATATCTGATGCAGAAACAGACGTGTGGAATTAGACGAGAAGTCCATGGAATGATTATTCAGCGGCGGAGAGGATTCAATATCAGATTTATATCCTCGATAGTGTTAAAGAATGCTAATACATAGGAACAAGTTAAGATCATTTGTTGCTGGTGCTTAGGGCAGTGGGGTGATCCGAGCTGCCCGAGCTCCAACTCATGTTCGGCTTGAGCCCAAGATGTCTGCAGGGATTGTTTGAGTAGAGCTCGACCACTGAACCTCATTCAATAAGATATTGAGCCAAACTCGTGCGACTTGGTTGTTTCTCAAGCTCGTTCAATTCGAGCTTGAGTTTGATTGCAAACAACTCAATAAATTAGTGGTTGATGACGCCACAACTTTCGAGGTCTCAATATATTGGGATATCTGGCTTGTATATTAGTTTGTAACTATAACACAACAAAGACAATAAGCACCGTTATAAGCCAAGCCGGAGTTTAATCCAGCTCGTGCCATCGGGTGTGAAGTAAGATCTTTGAGGGTTTATAACTGAGAAATAAGACTTTGAATGTATTAGTGAGTTGTGTGTTTAGGGTCTAGACAATGTGGATTACAAATAATGATTTTTCACTTACCTTGTCCATGGGGACAAAGGTTGATATTTATAGTAACAGGGAGTTGCTTGATGATTTCAGCCGTGCAGGATATATTTGTGTTTAACCTAGAACACGTGTCCGCACCTGGTGAACTTGTACAATAAAGCAATATTTACTGCAGAGGGATGTCGCTGAATGGACAGATACTGAGGAAACAGATGCTAGTTGGCGTCACACCTTATTTGCGTAGTGGGCGCCTGAGCCACCATTCAATGCGATGGGGACAAGCCGGCTTCTTGGTGTCATCGTAGGTAAAGGCTTTTGTCTGACTAACTTTGGCTTTAATCGGGAGTCTAGTGAAATAACCGGGAGTCTGATACGATACCGCGGTCAACATGGTTGGCGCGGTCATAGATATCGCGGTCATAACAGCCGCAGTCACCTTGCTGACGGTCTAGCTGTTCGCGGTCTTGACTCGGACGGTCTTAGAAGATCGCGGTCTTGACTCTAGCGCTCTGGCTGTCCGCGGTCTTAGGAGATCGCAGTCTTGACTCTAGCGCTATAGTTGTCCGCGGTCTTGACTCTGGCGGTCTAGCTGTCCGCGGTCTTGACTCGGACGGTGTTAGGAGATCGCGGTTTTGACTCTAGCGCTCTAGTTGTCCATGGTCTTGACTCTGACGGTGTTAGGAGAGGGCTCATCCTGTTTTTTGATGTGAGCGCGATTATAGACAGCTAGCCATTGCTGATCTTCGCGGGGGTGGCATCTCAAATAGAAGGTAGCTAATATGCCCCCAGGGTTGTTATTGAGCCCCAACTCCGTGATCCCAATTAGAGGGTTTATGAGTTTTTTTATTTTGAGTACAAGTGTGGGACGTGCATGATGGGCGTGGTCTGCGAGCCTCCAGCTTGAATCGGTCTCTATTTTTGTCCTTACTGAACTGTTCTTATTTTTGTTTTTTTAATTTTCTTGGAACTGCGGTCTAATCAGTTGCTTCTTTTTCTTTCAATGCAGATCCAGCAGATCCTACCATGGCCCCCAAGCTATCCCAGAATGCTATTAAGGCGGCCAGATTGCGCCAGGTGGCAGCGGACAATAAGGCCAGGCAAGATGCCTTGAAAAAGACTTTTTCCCCCGGAGTTTCGCTGCCCGTGGTGGATAAGAATACGGGCAATCTGCTGTCCGATGTTCGCGGGGTTCCCGCGAACAAGGAGCTGCCCCCCCAGATCACAATATACCCGTGATCGCAGCCCCGTTCCTGATCGTAGCACTTCCACTGCTCCTTCTGACCGATCAAGGAAGAGGCACATGGCTCAGAGGCTGAATGCGCTGGAAAAGATAAATAACAACGGGTCCAGCGGCCTGAAGTGGTCATCACTCCTACTCATAACTTACCAGCTAGAGGGGGGTCAATCTGCTCCAGATCTTATCCAGTTGCGCCCTTTGACGTTCGTGAAGCTGCGTGGAGTTTGAGCAATAAGCTCGGGGAGGTGCCTCCGGTTCAAGGGGTGGATCTATATTCCCGTAGAGGGTATAACTCGTTGATAGGGCTTGAACTTCTAAACAGGCTCTATGCTCCTAACTTCTATGAGAACGTAGGGTCTAAGATGAATGCCTCTGCTTCGGCGGGTAATATTGGCTTAATGGCTACGGAGGTAACTTCTTATTCCTTTTCTTTCTTTTTTATACTTTCCTTTTGACGACCGCTGTTCGCTGATCGAGATTTTTTCTTGCTTGCGATGGACAATGATGCCATGAGGCTCAGGGAGATCTCCGACGAGGCATCTGTTGCTTTGACGAAGAGAACAAAGGCTTTGGGGAAGGCCACAGAAGAGAACAAGGCATTGGCCCTCTCCTTAAGGGAGAAAGAGAGTGACCTCAAACATTTCTGTCAAAATCATGATGAGGCACTCAAATCCTTGGAGAAGGCCAAGGGTGCAAGGGATGAGTACCGCGAGCACAAGAAGGTGATGGAGAAGAGGGTGTATGAGTATGCGACCAAGTTAGAGGCCTCCAAAAAACAAATATTGGCCTTAGAGGCTCGGGTAGATAAAATTTCTGAAGAGCTGCATCCTCTGAGGCAGTTCCAGCTTGAGAAGGATGCCCAACTTGTTGCTGCTCGCAAGGAAAGTGCTGAGGAGTTTAAGAACTCCCAAGAGTATAAGGATGAACTCTTGGCTCTTTGACTACCACTGATTTGGAATGCCTGCTCGGGCATGCTCTGGTCTCTATGGCTCAGGAAGATATTGATAATATATACGCAGCAGCAGCCTCAACCTTGCCTCCACTTGTCGTGGTCACTGCCTCTAGCCTCATCGACCAGATTGATGCTCTGAGGTTTGGTGAAGAGCAGTTGTCTCTAGACGCCTCTACTACTCGCCTATTTCCCAATGGGCCTGAGGTCAGGGAGCTATTCATGTTGCAACCAACTACTGCTCCGGCTCAAGACTCTGCTCCAATAGATGCTCTCCCTTCTCCTACTCCAACTCCTACCTCTGAAGCCTAAGTTGCTCCAGAGTCTGCTCAACCAATTGGTTTAGGATTTTCCTTTTGCTTTTTTCTTTGTAATAGATTTTAGGATTTTATGTAATCTCTTTATCTATTAATCGAAAGTTTGATCCAACTACTGCATTTTTACTAATGAGTCTTAGCAATGTTCGAACGCTTTTTATAAGACTGGAAAGTTTGTATGACTTTGGGAATAACTGTTTAAAAACTCAATGCTTGGGCCGTGGGCAATGTAATGCCTGTTGACCGCGTTTATGAGTTAGTAACTCTTGTTTAGAAAACCCGTTGTGATTTTTAATCGTATGAGTTAACCTTTTTCTCTATGATCACAGTTTATTGTGGCCTTTTTTGACTTCGAGGATTTAACCTCGGTCTGTCTTGTGGGCTTTTACTGTGCATCACTCTCGTCCCTTCACTTTTAGTGATGTACGCTTGTCTGGATTTTTAAGTCTGTGGCATATTTTGAAAGAGCCAAGGAAAGCTACTTTCATGCGGGCATGCAGAAAATGGCCATGAGGCTATTCTGTGCATCAGCAGGCGTAACCGGTGCTGGCTTCCATATCCATTTGTTGATGGTTCACGCGTTTTGAACTTCTTGAGTCTTGTGGTGATCGTGTACGAGCTATATTTTAGCCTTTGTACATACGGGCATGCGATCAACGGCCAATGAGGCCTTCGCGCATCAGCAGGTTTTGGGCCGTGCTGGCTTCTATATCCATTATTTTGATGGTTCACGCTTTTGTACTCTATGGTCTTGTGGCGATCGAGTACGGGCTCAATTTTGGCCTTTGTACATATAGGCGTACGGTCAACAGCCAATGAGGCCACCGCGCATCAGTAGGTTTATGACCGTGTGCTGGCATCCTTGCGGGCATGCGGTTTGCGAACACGAGGGGATCACCGCGAATCAGCAGGTTTAAGACCGCGTGCTGACATCCGTTTTTTTTTTTTTTGCGGGCATTGACCTCTGCAGCTTCACTAGTGAGGCTATCACTTTCGTGTTTTTCTGAGTTACAATAGTATGCAAAAATGTATTAATTTTGATACATTTGTTACCTCTATCATTCTTTTATAATATAACAATTAAAAATAGTACTTTCTAATATGATCGCTATTACAAGCATTTTTTGAGGGGTTTTCCTTCTTCTGTCCGTAGTTTGTAGGTTCCATATTTGATGATGTGGGTAACTTGATATGGACCTTCCCATTTTGGGGAGAGTTTATGAAAGCCGGGTTAGGTCCCTTGTACCTCAATACTTCTTAACACCCAATCTCCTACTGAGAAGCTTCTTTTGCTAACTCTTTTGTCATTATTCTTTTTGGCCTTTTGCTTGTAGTTAACCATTTTTTCTTTTGCCCGCATTCTCTTCTCTTCGAGGTCATCTAGATCACCCCTTCTGGCGGCCTCATTTCGTGTCTCATCGAAGTAAGTGACTCTGTAGGAGGGGAGGGATACTTCTACTTGGGATACTGCTTCTGATCCATAAGTGAGCGAGAAATGAGTTTCTCCGGTTTAGTTTCTAATAGTGGTGCGAACGTCCAACCAGCGTCCTCCTCGTCCTTCTAAATTTTTCTTTATGGCAGTAAGGACTAACTTGTTTGCGGTCTCAGCCTGATCGTTTCCTTGAGGATAGGCTACTGCGGACTGGCGGTGTTGGACTTTCATTCTTTCGCATTCAGCTGTGAATTTTGCTGCGAACTGAATGTCATTGTCCGAAACTATTGCTCTTGGTATTCCAAATCGACACCAGATGTGATCGTGGATGAAATTGATGACATTTTCCTCGGAGATAGCGGCCTAGGCTTTGGCTTTGTCCATTTTGTGAAATAATCCACGGCCACTACTACGTACTTGATGCTTTCTCTAGCGGTTGGGAACGGTCCTATTAGATCAATCCCCCAAGTATCAAATGACCACGATGGTATAACCAAAGTTTGCTCTGTTGATGGGAGTCTAGGGACGTCCGCAAATCGCTGGCACTTTTCACATTTTCTTACGTATTCCTCAGCGTCCTTTCTCATGGTTGGCCAATAGAACCCTTGAAATTTAATCTTGTCCTAGAGGGTGCGAGCACCCGAATGGCCGCCACAAACTCCTTCATGGACTTCATAGAGTAAATTGGTGACCATGTGAGTTTTTACACATCTGAGCAAAGGTTTGGTGAATGATCGCCGATATAGCACTTCGTCTATGATCATGTATTTTGCGGCCACCTTTTTGATGAGTCTAGCCTTTGCTTGATCATCGGGGAGGGATTCTTTCTCGATGTAATCTCGGATTTCATCTACCCAGTCCCTTTCTTGGTCCTCAATGTTGTTAATCTGAATCTGATCTATGGCAGGTGTTTCTACGAATTCGATTTGGCAGTTCGCGTTTAGATCTCTATCTCTTGCTCGGTAATTCTGGAGAGGAGGTCTGCTTTTGTATTGCCGTCCCTCATAATTTGGTCTAGCTCATAGTATTCGATGTTTTTGAGAAGGGATTTTGATAGACCGCAATACTTGGCTAGGACTGGGTTATTTGTGTCATACTTCCCTTTATCTGATTTATTATGAGTTGAGAGTCACTATTTATTTCAATACTTGGGACCCCTATATCTCTGGCCAACTCCATGCCTGCTATGATTTCTTCCTACTCGCCCTGAGTGTTTGATGCTTCAAACTTGAATCTCAAGGCTCTTTCGAATTTCTCTCCGCATGGTGCGATCAGAAGTATGCCCACACCGCTTAATAGCTTGCTGCATATCCGTCAACGAAGATAGTCCATACTTCTTGTAGTCGCTCTTTGGTTAGATCTGTATTTGACTCTGAATTTTCTAGGGTTTCTACCCTCTTTCTTTTCCCCAGCTCGCTGTCCGCAGGGTTAAATGATGTTTCTGCCACAAAATCGCTAAGGCTTGCGCTTTGATTGTCCTTCTGGGAGAGTAGATGATCTGGAACTCGGTGAGCTCTATAGACCATGCTAGTATCCTCCCTAAGGACTCTAGTTTATGCAAAATCTTTCTAAGTGGTGCTTCTGTGAATGCAGTTATGGGGTGTGCAAAAAAGTAAGCTCATAATTTTCGAGCAGCTACAAGCAAGGCATAAGCTAACTTATCTATATTAAGATAGAGACTTTCTATGGTGGACAACACTTTTGATACATAGTACACTGGTTTTTGAGAGTTATTTTCCTCCCTTACAAGAATAACAGCTACTGCCAGGTCAGTGCCGCTAAAAACAGAAAAAGCTCTTCCCCGGACACCGGGCTGCAGAAGAGAGAGGGCTGCTTGAGATATTTCTTGACTTCTTCAAAAGCTAGATCGCAGTCCTCATTCCATGCGAATTCGTTAGCTTTCTTCCCCCCTTTGAGAGTTTTGAAGGAAGGGAGGCACTTCTCTGCAGACCGCGATATGAAGCGGCCAAGTGCGGTGATTCGCCCATTGAGCTTTAGAACATCTTTTATGCACGCAGGAGGTTTCATGTCTAAGAGCGCTTGGATTTTTTCATGGTTTGCCTCTATTCCGCGCTGATTGGCCATGAATCCTAGAAACTTACCCGCTTTTACCCCAAAGACACATTTGAGGGGGTTAAGCTTCATGTTATTGCAACACAAGTTGGAGAAAGTTTCTGCCAATTCGAGCTCGTGGGAATTCTCCCTCGTCTTTATAACCATATCATCTATGTAGGGCTCAAGATTTCTGCCCAACTGGTCTTTGAAGACGATATTGACCATCGTTTGGTAGGTGGCTCCTACGTTTTTTAGCCCAAAAGGTATCATCGTATAACAGTACATTTTCCCGCGACGATGAAAGCTACGAAGGCAAAATCTTCTCGAGCCATTTTGATCTGGTGGTAACCAGAATATGCATCGATTAAGCTCAAAACTCTGTGCCTGGCTATAGAGTCTACCAAGCGATCAATTCGAGGAACAGGGAAACAATCCTTGGGATAAGCATTGTTGAGGTCTGTGAAGTCAACACACATCCTCCATATTCCATTGGATTTTTTCACCATAACAACATTGGCTAGCCAATTGGGATATAATATTTCTTTAATTATCCCCGCTTTATGTAGCTTCTCTACCTCTTCCTTGATCGCGCTCTCCTTTTATGGAGAAAAGTATCTTGATTTTTGGTGGATGCGTTTGAAGGTGGAAAGTTCTAAGAGAGGTAACTTGCCAATGGGTCATGGTGTTACTCTTAGCAAGAATCAGTGTCCTAAGACAACTGATGAGCGAAAGAGGATGAATGAAGTTCCATACGCTTCGGCTATTGGATCTATCATGTACGCTATGATTTGTACTAGACTCGATGTCTTGTATGCTTTGAGCATGACAAGTCGATACCAATCTGATCCTGGTGAGAACCACTGGATGGCAGTCAAGACGATCCTTAAGTACTTGAGAAGGACTAAGGATGCGTTCTTGGTCTTTGGAGGGATGGAAGAAGATCTTGTTGTAAGAGGTTACACAGATGCTAGCTTCCGAATCGACAAGGATGATTTCCGATCGTAGTCAGGATTTGTGTTTATGCTTAACGGACGTGCGATATGTTGGAAGAGTTCCAAGCAGAGTACCATTGTCGATTCTACTACTGAGGCCAAATATATAGCGGCATCCGATGCAGCTAAGGAGGCAGTTTGGATCAAGAAGTTCATTAGTGACTTGGAAGTTGTTCCAAGTATCACTAATCTGGTGGAACTTTATTGTGAAAATAATGGTGCCATTGCGCAAGTAAAGGAACCAAGGTCACATCAGCGATCCAAACATATACTTAGACGTTTCCACCTCATTCGAGAGTTCATAGAACGGGGAGACGTTAAAATATGCAGAGTATCAACCGATGATAACATTGGGGATCCGCTTACAAAGCCCCTCGCACAAGCAAAGCATGATGGTCATGTGAGGTCCATGGATATACGATACATAGATGGAGCCTAGTGCAAGTGGGAGATTTTTGGTGTAATGCCCTATGCTTTTGTTATGTTTAACTTAAACCGTTATGTATTATCTTTATCATTTATTATAGAGTATGTTTATTTGGTTCATTATATGTTTACATGTTTATTATATTGAACTGCGTCCCTAGTTGTTGTGAACTACTATTATAAGTTGGTAATGAATAATCATGGAGATGATTATATGCATGGAGATGCACATTACACTTATGGGTACTTGCTAGAGAACAAGTACTGGACTTGAACTACTTATGAGATTTATGACATGGTTTGTTGTCATGATTAAATCTCATGATAGTCGTGTCATTGAAATCCTTCGTACCTGAGATTATCATCGTCTTCTACATGATGAACATTGTGTTTAATATAGTCTAACACTATCTTTAATCGGATAGCAATAAGGGCTTTGTTAGCATGATTGGATTCTTGTAGGGAAGAATGATAAGTCAAGACGGGATTTGTCCCTCTCTGATTGAGAGAGAAGTTTACTTGGGCCCCTCGATGAATGATATTGATGAAATGTGTGGCCACACTCAAGTGATTTGATAGAGATCAAATGCATTTGGATTATCAACATATTCGAAATCGAGAAAGCATTGAACAATATGAGTTGACGTAGACCATGACTCATGTTCAATTGGACATCGTGGACAAAGGGATTGTGACATTTGATCTATCGGGAAAATCAAGCTTTGATGTTATATAAATTGGGTGGATATAATGGTTTGCTAGAAACCACTTATGTCTTGTGAGGCCGATGTTTCGACTCACTACCAACATAATATAATTCATATTGGGTCACACACAAAGAACGAATTTGATTCTGGCTGAAAAATTGGAATTCTGGGAATTTGTCACGACTCGTGACCAGGAGCACGACTCGTGCCCTGGGTCACGACTCGTGACAAGGGTTGACTTGTTGACTTTGTGGGGTTGGGTACGACTCATGCCCTTGGGCACTACTCGTTCCCTAAACCAGCACGAGTACAATTTTTGTCACGACTCGTGGTATGACTTGAATTTGGCTTGAGGCACTCGTGGCTACCTGGAACGACTCGTGGCACGAGTCGTGCCCAGGAGCACGAGTCGTGCCCTGAGCGAATTTTTGGTCAATCCGCATTTCCTTGGCCGGTTTGGTTTTGGTGTTTGACAAGGTTTCTACTCTAATAGTTAGGGAATTTATATGGGATATAAATACAACCTTATAGCAGCCATAAATAGATCACCCCTACATCATTGTTCTAGGTTTATGAAACTCTAGATTTTGATTATTGATTGAGAATCAAAAGCTCCCAAATAATTCCATTGTTTTGGCTTTGATTATTGAATATTGATTCAATGATCAAGAGGATCATCTAGCAATCCAACAAGAAGAGTTCTTGGTTCGTTCACGTGTGGATCACCATTAGAGGGAGGTTGCTTTATCTCCTAAAGCTTGAAGATCTCCATTGTTGATTTCATCACAAAGGTTGAACAAGGAAGATAGAAGATTCGACATCAAAATTTTATGTTTGAATTTTGAGATCTGTTTTGACAAACATAATCGCATTCAAGGTATGTAATTCTATTTCATATTTTTCACCTCTTTATGTTAGACGGATTTAAGGGCTAGGATTTTGTTGTTGTATAAATATTTTCCGCTGCGTTTGTAACCACAAAACCCAACAATTATTTCTAAGGAATTCGATCAAGATCTTTCTTCCCTCGGGGTGAATTTACATACCAACCTTAACTTTTTGCTCGGGATAGAGGATATTAATTACCACTTCCTCGAGCTGATCGTTAGGGCGGAGATCGCTAATTTCATGGTTATGGAGAGAGTCTATGATGATCGCTGATAGGGTTGATCTTGCTCCTATGAGAGCGGACGTGGAATATATGATTTCTCGTTCTATGTCTCCTGAGATTCCTCTAACAACATAACCTCCGTCAATAGGATCCATCATGTTCGCCTTCCTTCTATTTTTGAGCTCTATTTTGATAGAGTAGAAGGTGAGCATACCCACGAACTCGGGCTGCGGGCATTTGCCCTTATCTTTGCCCTGCTTTGCCTCCTCATCTAACTGCGAGCATAAGGCTTGACTTTTCTGCTTCCTTTTCCTCTATGGTTTTGAGGAATTTCTCGGGCTGGTTCTTGATGACCGCAATTCCACCTGAAGTGTTGTACTTCACCCTTTGATGGGGGATAGATGCTACAATTCCCAATGCGGCCTGAGCAGTTACGCCGAGTATGTCGTTGTATTGGGATTGTAGATCTATGACCATGAAAGTAACCTTAGCAGTTTTTTGTAGGGTTTTTCCCCTAGGGCCACTTCAAAGTCTATCGTCCCTTTCACGCGAACAGTGTGATTAGTGAATCTCTCGAGCAAGCCGGCGTAAGGAGTGAGATAAGCTTCGGACATTTTCATCTCTACCAAGGTATGATAGTAGAGAATGTCTCTGGCCGCGCTGGTGTCAATGAGGACTCTACTAATATTTGCCCGCAAATCCTTATTCTGACGGTGAGAGGCTGGGTGGAATGGAAGAGAGTGGAGGCTAGTTCACTCCGCTTGAATCCTATTTCTTGCTCTTCTTCCGTAGTCAGTGGGGGAATTAATAAGACCTTTTCTAAAGTCTTGATCTGATGGGAGAGTTATTTATTGGAGGGATCCTCTATTCCAATGAAACTGATATCATAGGTCCCTTACTCATCCTCATCATTATTATCTCTCTCTCTTCTCTCTGGGCCACGCTGAGGTCGCGTTCTATGGGTGTTAGCGTTGTTTTTGCTATTATCACCTTGTACCCACTTGGCCAGCTCGCTATTATTGATTTTCTACTGAATAATCCTATTCAGGTGAAAGCAATCCTCAGTATTGTGACAGTGATCATTTTAGTAGTCACAAAACTTGGCTCTGCTCCTCTTACTTGGATTTTGGCCCATTGGTGGAGGAGGAGGTGATTCCATTGCTTTTAAAATTGCTTCCCGCGACGCGGTCAGGGGTGTATAAATTGTTTCATCCGCTAACCTTCTCAGTTTATCAGTGTTGCGGTTTCTATTCTTTCCCTAGCCTTGACCGCGGCTGGGCCCTTGGCCGGCATCCTGGATATGCTCAATTATGTCTTTGGCCGGCCTGCGGGCAGCTATTTCATTGGGCTCTTCTTCCGATGCAATAGCAGAGGCCCTCTCGTACGGCTCCTCCACATTTTAAGCCTGTGCGAGGCAAAATTCATTTTCAAAAAGCTGGAGGATAGACCGCCCTCAAAGTAGAGCTGAATATCACTCTCAGACAGGTATACAATCTGCTCGGACATCTTCCTGAACCGAGTGATTTAGGATTTGGTGGTTTCTGCGGTGGCCTGCCTGACTCTTATAAGATCAGTCTTTGGCCTCGCGAGCTCACCTGCTATGGCAAAAGAGTTAAAAAATCTATGCCTGAACTAATTATAGCTTTTGATGGATTTTGGCTTAAGGGCCAGCATCTAAGATAAGGCCTTGCCCATGAAAGAAGCAGATAAGGCTTTGCACATCACGGCCCCATTCGAGGAGAACAGGGCCATCTGTCCTTCAAACCTCCCCATATGGCACTTTGCGTTGGTGTAGCCATCATAGGTCTCTATTTGAGGAGGTTTTCCCCTTTGGATTGGCGCGCGGGCAATCTTGTCGAAAAAGCATCCATCGTGTGGCCACACTTCATGTAGCTTTGCTGATGGTTTTCACACATTTGGTGCATGAACTTGATAAACTCAGGGTTCATGCTATCCATCTTGGGCTTTTTGGAGGGATAAATTATGGCCTTCCCCTTGGCTTTGGCCAGGGGTTGTGCTTTAGATTTCTCGGGGAGAGGAGTAGATTCTGCTCCCTCTCCCATCTCCTCATCCTTCTCAATTTCCTCGTGACCGCGATCAGCAAAGGTTGGCTATATCCTTTTTCTCCCCCTAGCTTGACTAGCTAGGGATTTCGCGGGGACTCTTTGGGAGAACCTGAGTGAGCCTTCCTATATGGGGACACCACCATTGGCCTCCAACTCAACCAACTCGAGCTGGGCATCATTTATAGCCATGGCCTCAACCACTAGCTTAGCCCTCGCAGCTAGAACTTGGTTTCTTTTGAGTATCAACTCATGAGTGATAGGAGAGGTGGGGTTTTTTGGACTTGGATTTTGGGGGGATTTATACTTACAGGCAGCCTCAAGCTTTTCCCTAAGGTCTCTTTGAGAAGGAGTAAAAGACCCTTGACTGCCAGAACGGCCACCCAACTTATTAAAGGCTGAGATGCTTGGTCTGGTAGGCTTTAGTTGAGAGAGAGAAGCTTTATCGTTACCTTGAGTAAGAAAGCCAGTGTTTTGAAGAGGAATGTCAGTCATTTTCGACGGAGAAAAGCTGAAAAGTTGTTTTTTGGAAGCAAGTGTTTGGACAAGGTGTTTTTTTTTTACAAAGACGCAAGATTACATGAGAAAAAACTAGACATTTCCCGGCAAAGGAACCACCAATGATTCCATGACTTTCGAGGTCTCAATGTATAGGGATATCTGTCTTGTATATTGGTTTGTACCTAGAAAACAACAAAGAGTATAAGCACCGTTAGAAATCAAGCCGGAGTTTAATCCAGCTCAGGCCCTCGAGTGTAAGAGTAAGATCTCTGAGGGTTTATAACTGAGAAATAAGACTTGGAATGTATTATTGAGTTGAGTGTTTAGGGTTTATACAATTTGCCTTACAAATAATGATTTTGCACTTATCTTGTCTACGGGGACAAATGTTGATACTTATTGTAATAGGGAGCTGCTTGGTGATGTCATCCCTGCAGGATATCTTTGTATTTGACCTAGGACACGTGTCCGTGCCTGTTAGACTTGTACAATAAAGCAAGATTTACTGCAGGGATGACGCTAAATGGATAGATAGAGAGGAAACAGATGCTAGTTGGCGCCGCGCCTTATTTGCGTAGTGGGCGTCTGAGCCACCATTTAATGTGACAGGGACAAGCCGACTTCTTGGTGTCAGCGTAAGTACAGACTTTTGTTTGACTAGCTTTGGCTTTAACCGGGATTTTAGTAAAATAATCGGGAGTATAATACGAGACCGCAGTCAATATGTTGAGCGCGGTCAACGTGGTTAGCGCGGTCATAAATATCGCGGTCATGACAGCCGCGGTCACCTTGCTGACGATCTAGCTGTTCGCGGTATTGACTGGGACGGTATTAGGAGATCGCGGTATTTACTCTAGCGCTCTAGCTGTCCTCGGTATTGACTCAGACTGTATTAGGAGATCGCAGTATTAATTCCAGCGCTCTATCTTTACTCTGACGGTATAGCTGTCCGCAGTCTTGACTCGAACGATTTTAGAAGATCGCATTTTGACTTTAGTGCTCTATCTATCCACGGTCTTGACTCTGACGGTATAGAATATACCACTTCATAATTGGCCTCTTTATAGATAAAATGAGCTTTGATCCCGGTCTGAAAGATCCGGTCTCATCATCAGTCGCATTTTGTAACTTCGCATAGTAAGGAAATTAAGAAGTGATAAAACCTAATTACCTCAGTTCATCAAGTCAAGCTTGGTATCATTGTTGAATCCGTTAACTCCATTTTATGCTTTTGCAATCTTTAATTTTGTTGACATGTTCAGATGAACTGTATATTGTTGACATGCTTGGATTTCTACAACTTTTAATTTCCAGGTACGCCAGCTTTTATTAGACTAGAGCCATCAGATCAGTGACTTTCCTTTTGGGGTCGTAGAATAGAATAGGACAAAGCAATTTTATAAAAAAAAAAAGTCATGAAAATTCTTCAACCTGGGCGGCCAGCCAATCGCAAGTTGGGTCACCAAAATTTGTACACATGTCACCCAATGATTGGGTGGCATGTATTTATATAAATATATATTTAAAACTAGTATATTTTATATAATTATATAAAATAATAAAATAAAAAATATATCAAAATTTATAATTTTTTATCTATAAATAGAGCCTAATATTGATATATTTTTACAAACAACCTACAACTCTCTTTTTCTCTACATATTCTCTATCTCACTTCTATTTCTTCATTTTAAGTGATGGATCCAAAACTATTATGATTTCACAGAATTTTTGATGGATGTACCTTCTGGAGGAGAGGTCGAACTTCCTCAATACTCTATTGCACGCATTGCAAGTTTGTCGATTTATATGGTTAATAGAGATCAACTTCGTAACAGAGAGGCTCATAGCGCTCTTCAGAATGATTTGATTGAGCACATATGGGAGAAATTCGGAACTAATAATTGAATATGTAATTTGCATATTATGTAATTTAAAATTCAAGTGTTGTATTTGTAACTTTTATAATTTATTTTAGATTTTATTTATCTATTTTATTTTCATTTTGTTGTCAAGTAAATTATGAATTTGTAATTGTATGAGTAATTATTTTTAATAACTGTACGGGTAATTTTAGAAATATTATTACTAATACATTATTTTAAAAAATAAAATAATAAGTATTTTAGGTAAGTTGGAGTAAAGAAAAATAAATATTTTATGCACTGCGGGGAGGGTCCTTCTATGTTTATGACTCTTAAAGGGAAAATTATCGCTGGATCCTTTACCCCAAGTGAAAAAAATAATTAAGACAAGAATTTTGAAATTTAACCGACTAGTCCGATATCATAATCAAAATTTCACCTGGTCCTTCGCTACCCCTTACCCAAAAATAAAAATCCCTCCCTCTCTTCTCTCTCTCACTCTCTTTCTCTTTCTCTCTCTTCTCTCACTTTCTCTCTCTACCACCCCTTCCGTCCAACCTTCCCCTCCCCCACCGAAGATCATGCTTACCCTATATCCGGCGACTCATCTCCTATTCCTCCTCCGGCGACTTTCCCCCTTTTTTTGTCCAACTCCAAGCCCAAACCGTAGCCCCCGTTTCTTCTCTCCCGGGTCTGTGACTCACCGGCCTTTCGAACTCATGCTAGCGGTGAATCGCCTCCGCCATCTCTCTCGGCTATCTCCAACGAGGAAAGCATTAGCAATTGATTTCCCATCACGTGCTCCAATAAATTTCTTGCTAGCTTTTCCACGAATCAGGACCACATGAAACTTATTTGATTACTGTCAAACCCTTGATTGTTGGGTAGTTCTGTTGCCCTGAAATAATGATTTATGCTACAATATATATCTAACTGCAGCACCTACTGGATAACCGAGGATGAAGAAAGCGTGGGGGGGGGGGGGGTTTGGTGGTGATGCTGATTCCATATGTCTCCTTCACAATAAATCTAATTTGAGCCAATTTTGGTGGTCAACATCCGTGCCATAACTCAATAATAAGGACACATCTTGATTTTTTTTTTATGTATAATAAGGTTACATTAGCCCAACTAGTTGGCCAATTCTGTGTATGTTTATTGTGAAACTTTCTATAATGATTCGTTCTTTTTTCACATTCCCTACTTCAAAGGGCTTTTAATTTACCTGTATAATATAACTGTTGAGAGTTTGAGGATGTATTTAAGTACATGAGTTTGGAGAAATGGTGATACTCTTATTATTTATTAATTTCTGTAACTTATTTTGTATTTTGCAACCCAAAAATTTTTGCTTGCATAAAATTCAAAAATAGAGGTCAAGAAAAGACTAAAACAACTGTGAACTTAAGTAAAAAAACTGTGAACATAACAAATATGTCAAATAATCTAATAAAATTGCAAAAATTGAGGTCATAAAGGACTAAAACTACTGTGAACTTAACAAAAAATAACAGTGAACTTAAATAAAAACAACTGTAAACATAGCAAATATGTCAAATAATCTCATAAAATTACAAAAATAGAGGCCATAAATGACCAAAACAACTGTGAACTTAACAAAAAACAACATTGAACTTAACAAATACGTCAAATAATCTCATAAAATTGCAAAATAAAGGCTATAAAAGACTAAAAACAACTGTGAACTTAACTAAAACACCTGTGAACTTAACTAAAAAAATCTGTGATTTAAGTAAATAATAGTCATTTTCATGCAGAAATTATGAATTTAGCTAAAAACAACTGTGAACTTCTCTTAATTGTTATTGGAACAAATATAAACTGTGAACTTATCAAAAATAACTGTGAACTTGTAACTACTGTGAACTTCTCAAATTTGCTCCAGATTATATGTTGATGCTACTAGTTTGATTCGTGTATTGACGATATGAAAACAACGGTGGTTTCAGATTTATTTTGATTTCTAGATCTTAAGATATTTCATTTTAAAGTTTTGAGGGGAAAAAAAGAAAGAGAGAAAGAAAGCGGAGAGGGGATGGGGAATGAACCACATGCGTCCAAGTCATTTAAGCGGTGACAATTGTGTAATTTTGCTAAGAGCATGAGCAGTGGTGACAAAATCATCCGGGATTGGCTGATGCGGAGGTAAAGACAATGAGCAGTAGTGACAAAGGGGGAGGGCATGGATGACCACGTCAGGAAAATGGGATGGGGAAAGAGTCGAAAGACTCTTGTCATGAGAAAAGAGTGTTTCATAGCCAACCATATTATGCCATGTGTCAATAATATTACTAATTTATTAATATTAACTTATCAATATAAATTAATATAATTATTAAATAATATTAATATTAATAAAACTATTTAATTAATAATTAAAATATATAGATTATTTTATCATATATAATTAATAATATTAAAATAATATGAATAATGTTAATAATTGGTATAAAAATGAGTAGGAAAAAGAAATTATAGTGGGTATAGTAAAAAATATGAGAGAAAAACTGATGACTTTTGTCACCATTGTTGGTAAAATAATATGGAGTTAAGGTTATTGATGACCGAAGCCGTGGAACTGATGTGGAGGAGAGAGAGTAACCATGATTCGGTCACCACTGCGGATGGTCTAAATCTAACAAGGGCATGCGGGTCCATTTACAATGAGAGGACCTGGTGGTCAATTTCGAAAATCCTTACCCTAGGTGGTCATTTTTGTTAGGGCGAGGGATGATTTGATAATTGCCCCTTTATTAAAAGGTTGGGTTGGGTTTGGATCACTGATGTGAGTATATATTATATAAGGTTGAGAGTTGTATATATGAAAGTGAGAAAAATTAATATTTTATTTGAGATTGGGTTGGGTTGGATCACTGATGGGGATAGTTGTTCTTAAAAGTGACCTTTTAAATTGATTAGAAATTAAGACTACTCTTGCAATTCCCCACCCAAGTTCACATCTTGTAATGAAAATTTTGCTCCGGGTCCGCTTCCGAGTTTTTAATGAAGAAAAAAGAAAGTGAGGGGAGGGGAGGGAAAATGAGAGAAAAGAAAGGGGGGAAGTGAATTTAAATTCATTCCGATGGGCTTCTGAGTTAGGAAGGAAATGAAAGGAAAATCAAAATTTTCTCTCCTTGCTTCCGAGTTTTGGAATGAAACGAGAGAAATTGGATTCGGCCCAAGCAATTATAAAGCTTGGTTTGGTTCTCGCACACAGGTGATTACATTAAACTTGTTCCTATCTACTGCATGTGATTTAGCCTTTCCTAGTACAATTTTCTGATATGCTTTAGCACTATTGTGTTCTGCTTCATCAAGCTTTTTCTTGTGACCTTGGTCATATATAGGATTTGATAATGTGGTTGATTAAGTGGGCCCTATTTGGTCACATGACCTGTTTGACAAAATGCCAAAGAGAGACTCTTATTTTCTGTGTCTCAGCATGCATCACTTATATTAGAAGTTAATTTATTGTTTGATATTAGCTTTTGCGGAGGCAGATCCGGTTTGTTGCCCAGCTCCAGTTCTAATGTATTGTTAAAGTGGTGGGTGTATTTAACAAGGTAGGTATACTTAGAATTTGGGTGGGTGTAAATAGCTCCTCCCCCATTCCAAAATTAAGTACTAAAACAAACTAGCTGGATGGGTCTTTCCTTAGAAATGGCCTTGCTATTGCCTGATGATCTGACCACCTATTTTAATAATGTAGATACTTCTTATGCCTTTCTTGCTGCTCTCTTTGGATGAGCGAAAAGTTCAAGTCAAGTGGTCCCCGTGTACTTAGTATTTCAGAAACTAGTGTGTATCTTCATTTGCATATACATTTGAATATCTCTGTTGCTGTTTCCACTTATCTTTTCTCTAGTCTCTCTGATACACAATACATTTGTTGGGTACATGTTCGTTTTCAGCGGTGTTATGATTTTCATAGCTTTATTGAATACCATTGTGTATTATTTGCGGCAGCATCTTGAAGAAGAAGACTATGGTGAGAGGACAATCTCATCGGCGGCATTGCTGCCGGATCATGGATGCCGCCGCTTTTCACTCACAGAGATTAAATCTGCTACCCAGAATTTTGATGAAGCATTGGTCATTGGGAAGGGTGGATTTGGGAAGGTCTACAAAGGGATCATCAGCAATGGGGCTAGTATTGTTGCTATCAAGCGGTTGGATTTCAGGTCAAATCAATGAGCTCCAGAGTTCTGGACTGAGATTGAGATGCTTTCAAAGGTTAGACACAGCCACCTTGTCTCTCTTATCGGTTACTGTAATGACCACCATGAGATGATTATTGTCTATGAGTATATACCCAATGGGTCTCTCGAGGATAATGTGTGCAAAATTGGTAGATCAAATGGCAGAAATAGAAGTTCTCTATCTTGGGTACAACGTCTCAAGATATGTTTAGGCGCAGCTCGTGGACTGGACTACCTTCACACGGGTACAGGCACTGAACAGAGAGTTATACACTGAGATGTCAAGAGTTCAAATATTCTCTTGGATGAGAATATGGAAGCAAAGATCTCAGACTTTGGGCTGTCTAAAATAGGCCCAACAAATCAACCATGCACAGATGTTTGCACACATGTCAAAGGTACATTTGGCTATTTGGATCCTGAATATTTCTTGACCCACAGGCTGACAAAAAAGTCTGATGTGTATGCTTTTGGAGTACTGTTATTTGAAGTGTTTTGTGGCAGGCCCGCAGTGGATTCAAGATTGGATGAGGAGCAATGGGGTTTAGCTGGATGGGCTAAACACTGATTGAAAGAAGGAAAAATTGGTCAATTCATTGATCCTAGTCTAAATGGAAGTATTTTGTCAAACTGTTTGGATGCGTTTTCCAAAATTGCTTGTCAATGCTTGCAGAGTAGTTCTAAAAGGCGACCTACTATTGGAGAGGTTGTCACCAAGCTTGAGTTTGTACTTGCAATGCAAGAGATGCCTGATACATCTTTACTGGAGGATGAGATCATTAGGCCTCTTCATGCCGATGCCAACCAAGAGATTGCTTATTCATCCATTGAACAGGGGATCGGTAACCCCATTTCTAGGAAAGACACTGCCACGGATCGGGATGTTGTCAATGCACGCAATACTGGGAGCAGTTTTCGACAGTATAAATTCTTCTGGAGGTGGGGAGGTCCAAACCGCGCCTTGTCCCATGCTTGGCCTGCCAAGAAAGGGACGTTTGTAAAGTGGGTGCACGCCTTCTTTTTATCAAAATTTAATTCCCCAACAGGTAAAATGCAGACCCTAATTAATGTGATTTAACTTTTGCCTTTTGGAATTACAGGTTTATATTTAAATTCTGCAGTACTTTTATTTTTTTAGAGAAAACATAAAAAGGCCAATGACAATTATAATTTTTCCAACCCGTTGTTTGTCCCTTCTATGTATGAAAGAACAGCTGATATGATAAATCTTTCTTACCATCCCAGCAGTGTATTTATCCCGTCAAAGGATTGCATGCATACTGATGTTTTATGCAATACAAGTCTTTATTAATAAATAGCTGATAGTCATGACCATGTGAATCTTATCATTCCCCTTTCTGGACCAAAAGTATTCTTTATCAAGAGGATAGATGTTTGTGAAATCCTGGCAACATTTGTTACTAGAATGGATTAGATAAACTTGGTTTTGTGTTGATCCCTAATAATTGATTGGCTACATTTTCAGTGGGTACATGGCACCAGAATGCATGATGCAAGGGCAATTCTCAGTTAAATCAGATGTCTTTAGTTTGGTGTTCTACTTCTGGAAGTCATAAGAGGCCAAAAGACGAACCATTCTTTAGTAGGCGAGAACTTTCATAGCAATTTACAGGATGTACGTATCTTTTGTGGAATAAAGTAATTGCCTCCTTGCATTTTATTATCTTGATAAAGTATTTGTAGTTTCACCTTTGAGTTCATTCAGGCCTGGAGAAACTGGAAGGAAGGAACATCCTTAAATTTTGTGGATCAAACATTGAGAGCTGATCTAAATTATGGAGGTGATGTGGTGAGATGCATCCAAATTGGGTTGCTATGCGTCCAAGGAAACGCGGATGACAGACCAACCATGGGTTCAGTTGTTCTCATGCTTAGCATCCCATCCACCAGTCTACCTGAACCTTCATAGCCAACATTTTTTACTCGTAATCAGGAGTCTATATCTGATTCAGAAACAGACATGTGGAATCATTATTCAGGCAGACAGATTTATATCCCGGATAGTGTTAAAGAATGTTAATGAGTTGGAACAAATGATGAAGATCTTTGTGTTGTTTGTGTTTTGTTTAACTTGTTGAAATCTCCATTCTTGGGTCTTTTTATCTTTTTGTATTGAAAGCAAGCCACAGCAAAAGTGCTTTCCTTACCTGAGGAGATAGAGGACTGATCTAAGAGGACATGGAGATAGGCTGGTTTGAAATCCTTATTGTTGTTCATATGTATTGTGCAGTACTCCATCCTTCCTGAAATGGATCATCATTCATACTACTCCAAGAAAACGCAGTTGCCAAAACAACCATTGGTTCAGTTCTTCTCATGCTTAGCAGCTCATCTACCATTCTACTTGAACTTTCAGCTCCAGGATTCTATTTCTGATGCGGAAACGGAGATGTGGAATCAGACGTGTAGTCTATCTTCTGACTATTCAGGCAATCTGTAGAATTCAATAACAGATCTATTTCCACAGTGGCGTTAAAAGAATGCTATGCAAAAACTTGAACAAGTGAGTAATGAAGTCAGGGTCTTTTTTTTTGCCCTCTTTAAATTTGTCTGTATTTCCCTACTGTTTCCTACAAATGCTACTCAAACACAGAACATAGTCATTTAATCTGGCTAAAATGAAAGATTCCTATCTCCAAACCATTCTTGTAATATTGTCTCCTGTATGGATCAAAGAGCAAACAAAAGTGCAATTTAAAGTATTTATACTATCAAAAATATCATTCTTGTTGTGGGCAGATTTTCTGCAGGTCGACATCTCGAACCTAGCCAGCATGTCGACATCTCGAATATTCCTGCATGACGACATCTTGGACCTCTGTAAGTAATGCGTAATTTATATTATTTACTAAATATTTTTTTATACATGATAAGTACTTGAAAACGTGCTACAACGGACTCCCTTCAACTAAAAAGACCTGGTCAAGAGGCATGGAGAAGGTTGAAGATAAATAAGCCTAAAAATAGGAAGATTAGTTATTTGTTATCTTTTTTCTCTATTTAAAGGGCTTATGGCTGGAATTAACACACATTCACACACAACTCACGCACTCTCTTGTACTCAGCCATAGCTCCACCACTTGTAACCCACTAAATATCAATATTACCGTTTGGGAAGGTAGGTGCTCATAATCACCTCCCGAGATTTTATGCCGGCGAGATAGTTGTCTCAGGGGCTTTCCTCGTTACATTGTTGTGTCAACTTTGATATATTTATACACCGATTATATTCCATTGCACCCTCCTTAGCTTCAATTCAAATTCCTTCATTGTTGATTGTTTTTTGCCAAAACAGTTTGGCGCCCACCGAGGGGCCTTTGGTTTTTTAATCGGTTCAATTATCATCCGCCCATCATGTCTACTCAACCCATGACCTTACCACCGGCAAAACTATTGTTACTAATATTTCCACTGGAGGTTTCAATCCCAGCGTGTCGACGGCTGCAATCTTGGGGTCGTTTCCGCCACCGCCACCGCCACCTGCGGGATCTAGCAAGAACCAGTCATCTCCAAAGCCCGATTCTGAGATCAAGAGCATGCTGATGCAGATGAAGAATCAGCTGGACAAACAACAAAGTAACACCTCGCTGATAGCTGACACCTTGGTGAAGATGCAAAAGGATCAGAAGTTGCTGACTGAAAGAATGGATGTTGTCTCCCCTATTCGCCCTGGAGTCCTTAACTTTGATGTTGGGGGCAGCTCCCAGACCCTCGATGAATTCCTTCCGATGGTTCCAGCAACTCATGGGTGGACACCACAAATGACGACATCTCCCAAGATGACGACATCTCCGATGATGGCGACACCATTTGCATCCAGCATATTCGAATTATCTTCTCAAGGAAATACCTTTGTCCCACAATCTACGCATAACATCTTTGGGACATCTTCAGAGGGGGCAATCTTTACCAACAGTACCGTCGTGACATCCTCCGCAGATAACACTAATCCCTTTGCTAATGTCAATACAAATTATGTTTTTGATAATATTTCTCGTACTACTAACCCTTTTGCAGGTAGCTACATAGCAAGTCAGCTTCAAGAATTAAGGGATATGGTCATGAAACTACCTGGTGTCACTTCCCCCATCCAGCAAGTTTCACCGACATGCTACAATCAATCACGCTTTATAACGGCTATTGCACATGTCGACATCCCGAAAGGATTTAGCGTTCCAACCATGAAGATGTATGATGGAAGCACCGATCCTGAGGAGCATGTCGCCCATTATCTAGAAAAGATGGAAATTGTCCGCATGCCTCTCCAATTCCGAGAAACATGCTTGTGTAGAGGGTTCGGTTCAACATTGGTGGACCGGCTTTGAAGTGGCTGATCCGTCAACCACCTGGATCTATTGGGTCATTTGCCCAGCTTGTCAACATGTTCAACAACCAGTTCTCTTGCAGCAGACAGTTCGAGAAACTCACTAGTGACCTTTATTATATCACTCAGCAGCCTACCGAAGCGTTGAAAGACTACGTTATCAGGTTCAACAAAGAAGTCTTAGAAATCCCCAATCTAGATATGGCAACAGCCGCTGAAGCCTTCAAAATGGGTTTGAAAAAGGATTCTCCATACTATGAGGAGTTGGTGATGAACCCGTGCAAAAGGATGGAGGACATCCGGAATAGGGCGTTAAGATTCATCAGGCTAGAGGAAGATAAGATTTCGACATATTTCATGTAAGTCGTAGCATATCAACTCAATTCAGAAAACAAGAAACTCGAAACATTCAAATAGGTCACTGTAAGTACCCAAATCCGGATCGTCCAAATCCGTCAGAAAGTTAACCGAAATCCGTTAACTGGCCCGCTCCAGGTTAACCGGAACTCGTTAAACTCCCCGTTGCCGTGCCAACGAGACGTCCCGGGACTGCCCCGTGCATCCCGACGTCGAACCGTACTTAGCACGTGACATCTCACGTAAAAGTATGGCTTTTCCTGAAAAACGCATTTTCCGGCACTTTCCGGGGGCGTTTCGGACATTTCCTGACCGTTATTTTAAAAACGGACAAAACCGGACCGGGAACGAACTCCCACACTTCGGTGAGTCACGGGACACGTGTCCCGCATGCCACCTCCCTCTAGTCACTCGTCAATCACAAATCAAGGCCAAAAGACCAAAATACCCCCTGGTTTGCAAGCCAGTCCCACGGACTCATCAGGTGCAATTTTCCCGAAATTGCCAAAGAAGTCCCCAGATTTCCAAAATTCCCAAAACCCCTGAAATTCAGTCCAAGTCCGGCCGGACTCCTACTGCAATTTTCACCCTATAAATAGAAGTTGCTGTCAAAGGCAAGAAGGAGGATTTTTTTTACCAAAAATCACATACCCCACGGTCCAAACTGGTTTCCACCCCTCCCGAGCTCCCGTTTTGCCTCGATTCGCGTGAAACCTTCGTATTTCGATCAAATACGCACCCTACAACTTCGAAACAACCTTTCGAATCACTTTCCGTGTCCCGTACGCACCTCCCGAGCCAAAGGAGTCGACCCTAGCCATAGGTATAACTCCCTCTCTCTGAATCTTCCGTTCCGTCTCGGTTTACGCGCCAGTCGCTATAACTGTTTCGAACGTCATTATCAAAATGTAGACGCCTCCGTCTAACGGGGTCCGATACGTTTTAGCCCCTCGATCCTCTTCTCTTTCCGTAAGAGAAGTAATCACGGGTTAAAACGGCGTTCCGACCCCGTTCCGTTTACTTTCATGTCATTTACAATTCCGAGCCGTTTGGCCTCGTTGATCGTCATTTACAATTCCGAGCCGTTTGGCCTCGTTGATCGTCATTTACAATTCCGGATCGTTTGATTCCGTTGACACCGCTTTAAATACTGTCATTTACAAGTCCGATCCGTTTGGATCGTGATAGTATTTACTTTTCAAAAGTCCGAGTCGCAACCCGATTCGTTGATCGCATATCATTTAATACGCATTTTTCCCGTAAAAATCGTTAACAATGTAATGCCCGGTTCAAAACCGGAGTTCGTCCGTCGAACTCTCTTTCAAAACGCGCGAAATGACGTTCGGCCTCCGAACGCTCGTCTTCAAACTCAAAGCCGCCATTTGACACTTAAAATCATTTAATACGCATTTTTCTCGTAAAAATCGTTAACAATGACTCGTACGGCTCAAAATCGACGTTTGCCACGCAAACGCTCATTTCAAACTCAAAATCGACGTTTGCCACGCAAACGCTCATTTCAACTCAAAGTCGACGTTTGCCACGCAAATGCTCATTTCAACTCAAAGTCGACGTTTGCCACGCAAACGCTCATTTCAAACTCAAAATCGACGTTTGCCACGCAAACGCTCATTTCAACTCAAAGTCGACGTTTGCCACGCAAACGCTCATTTCAACTCAAAGTCGACGTTTGCCACGCAAACGCTCATTTCAAACTCAAAACCGACGTTTGTCATTCAAACGCTCGTCTTTTCAAATAAAGTCACCTAATCAACGTTTGTCACTCAAACCAAGATTAAGCTTGTCATTCAAGCCCCCATTTCAAAAGACACACACACACACACACGATTTCGAGAAAGGTAGAAAGACTCGTCATGCGAGGCGTTTCGGGCGATCTCGTCATACTCTACCCGAAACGTAACCTGACCTCCGAACCTAACAATCTCTGGTACTAAAAAGCTTTTTACTCGTTTTTGCTGCCAATAAAAATGATCCCCTTTTTCAAAGCCTTTTCCTAAGTTTTTGCTACCAATAAAAACGACACCTTTTCACAAATAGCCGTTTCTCAACGTTTGGGCTCAAAATACAAAACCGCGTGGCGACTCCTCATTCTGCTCCTTCCCGTGAAGCGAGGTCTCAGACACCAACCCCCCGCGAAAGACAACCGCCTTTTCCGCCGCCCGCGCGCGAAAAGACGGTAATTTCAGCTGGCGACTCCTGGGAATATGATACTTTTTTCAAAACTACCGTTGTTTTCTAAAAAGCCTTCCGTGGGTCAAACTTTCGTTTACCCTTCCTCGTTTTCGTGTGTGTGTGACTTTAAACCTCGAACGGTTTTTTTCAAAAGGCATTACATTGTCAACTTTTCAAAATCTTACCATGTTTGTGCATTCCCATTCATGTTTGATTTTCATGCTGTCTTTTGAACAGTGCATCATAAATTCTTTAAGACACATTCGAAAAATCTCGTTTTTTACTCGTAAAAGAATTTTAGTGACCGCACACTACGCGCACTTGCCGCTCTCGGAACACCGCACTTCACGTGCACTTGCCGCCTGCACACCGCACACTACAACCCCTAACCCGGATGGCCTTATCGCTGCACTCCGATTGGTCCGCGTACACCTTTCGGGCGCACGGGGTCGTCCCAAACATCCCATCCTAGCCCGTGTAAGCTACGCACTCCTTCAGGTCACACTTTGTCCAAGACCCCATTGGTTTTTGGCTTAGCTCGTGTCATAAAGCCTAAGTGTATGTTTTTCACGCTGGGCCCCGCTCCGAGTCAAGCTCGAGAGTTTTAGACCAAAGGTCGTTCCCGACCCGAGTCTTGAGCTTTTCACCCTTGACTTTGACGCGAGCTCGCCGAAAAATATACCCGAAGGTTCAATGTGACGCCGTGTCACCAAACCTCGCCGTATGTACCGTGCCGCCCACAACTTGGCCAACGCTAAAAGCTAAAGGTCTCTCGCACAAGCGAGTCAGAGAGGTCATGCCCAAATTTTGGCACGACTCCCGCCTTAACTTAAGGACGTTGACCTCGACCGTGGCCCGTACGCCGCACACGTCGAAAGTTTGCGTGATCGCCTAGCCTTAAGTTCACTTTTTCCTTTGTTTGGTGGAACTCGCTTGCCTTATCGACCTCGCTCGGATAGTCCGTCCCGAGAAAGATGATCTACAATGGAAACGAGGGGCTTATAAGCGTAGTGACGAGATCCACCGATTAGAGCTCTAGGATTAGTTGCGAAAAGAAGACACGCTCTTTTCCAACCAATTAGGACTCGAGAAAACGCGCTTTAAGTAAACTTTAATCGGTAATCGCACATTGCACAAGCCCGAAAACCTTGAGCCAAATACCCTTTTCCGGCCTAAACCCTTCCTTTCGTTCCTCGCAATGGAGCGTAAAGTGGTTCAGATTTCCGGCCGCCTTGCCAGATCACGAACGGCTGCCGTACGCTTCTTCGGCTCCCTCGCCTCACTGTAATTTCCGACATGTCTAGCTCACCGAGAAATCGTGACGGGAAGGACCCCGCCACCGTAATGTATATGACATTGGAAGAAGCCATCCGGGCTTGTGAGGTTCACAAGAGGCGTAAAGAAGATCGCAGAATTTCGTGGTACAAATTTTCCGAATGAGCGTGGTATAGCAGCCTATCCCCGCCGACGGTACTTTTGTCCCGGTAGAGGATGACGATTCCCCAAAACCAGCTTCACCAAACCTTCAATCAGTTCCTCCCCGCCAACTTACGGATGCCTTCCAACCAAGGAAACAAATGACCTAGGCTCCATGTTGCCACCTCTCGAGCAACCCCGTCAATTTTGGTCACCCTGCTACACCCATCACTCAATATCACCGCCGCACCGCCGGACCATCTCAGGATGCCAATATCCTCAAGCATTCTCCCTGTTCGTCCCGTTGCCTATACATCGAATCTCTAAACACCGGACAAACCCCGATACAGCTCGTAAAAGGCTCCCGTATATTCTCATATACCAAGCCTTCCACCTCCAATCACTACCGCTCACGTGGTAGCACCCGCGCCGAGCCTCACAGCCCACCACCGGACCCAACCTTAGCCTGGATGGTCGAGCGTATGAAAGACCCGAAAGCCACCATGAGCAGCTTCAAAGCAGAAACGCCAAATCCACAGATCCGGAATGGTCACGCCTCTCCCCGCCAAGTTCGTAATGCCGAGATGGACCGATTCGATGGAACCGAATGTCCTCAAACGCACGTCGACACTTACGTTCTCGCATGAGAGCAAAAGGAGCAACCCTCCAAAGAAATGGCCGACCACTTCCAAAGATACGCTCAAAAGTTCGCTACGATGGTTTCGAGGGTCAAGCTCGCGGATCGCCACACTGGGAACAGATCGCAACATCTTCCCCGGAACGGCATGCATCCAACTTAGAGCGGGAAACAAGTCGCGAGGACTTAATCACCACCGAGCGTAAAGCGGATGAAAGTGTTGGGGAATTCTACAAGAGATGGAGCCGAAACTCTCCGAAATCATGGAGCCACTCTCCAAAGACGAATGTATGCGGATCTTCAAGTCTTGCTTGAGACCGTCCATCGAACTCTCATCGGGCCACAATTTCTTCCTGCATCTCCGGCCACGGTCAATGCCGGCCACGCTCGAGAAGGATCTCAAGGAAAAGTTGGCTACCGTACAGACATGTATACCGCTCAACAAAATGCATTCAATCCCGCACCGCCCCCGGCAAAGGGAAAGATACGTCCGTCAACTACGTCCATCGTGGACAACAATGGGTAATGTAAAACCTGGCCCCACAAAGCAACAGCTTCTACTGTGGCATGCCGTACACTTCGACAAGTTGGACATGCCACCGAGCAAGATGCCGGAAGGGCTAATCAAGGAGGGTCTCCTTAAGCCCGGCCAATTACAAACCCAAAGTTCCCGTAGCCAATGCGGACAAGAGCAAATACTGCGCCTTCCATCGCATCACGGCCATACCACCGACAACTGCTTTGGGGTTACGATATGAAATCCGTAACTTGATAGAAGAAGGCAAGTTAGAGCGCCCCTGGCCCAATACGCCTGGAATCCCTTTCCGAATAATAACAAATGAACTCCATTGAGCGGGTGCCCAAGAAGTGTGCTACGTAACCGCCCGCCTCTTTCACTGATCCTCCTCTAATGTTCACATCGCCTACGATGTTTGTGATCGCTCCGCCCGCCCGGGAGTACGAGTCTCGAGAAACCGTCCGAGCAATCCTCCGAGAAAACAAGAAGAAATCCTCTCAACAAAGAATCGAGAGAAAGATACGAAGCCGAGATACCAGTAGGTACACTGGGAGAAACCCTCCGGAGGTTCGACTACTACGTACCGTACTCCACTACCCTTCTTACCTCCAGCCATGCAGCTCTAGAGCGTACAGGTGGGAAAGCCGAAAAGCCCAAATTAAACCGTAATCTGCACTCGGAACACCGGAATACCTCGATCTTGATAGTCTTACCGCGCCGAAGCCTAACCCTCCGCGGATCGCCCAAGATTCAACTTGTCCAGCCTTCCGAGCCCGGACCGGTAAAGGAAGATCAAGGTCGGCCTTGGCAATCGCACTCGATCAATGTGCTAACCAAGGGCGGCAACCGCCACAGTGTAGCTCTCAACATACTCCCGAGGTTCCAAAGAAAGGCTTTACCTCGCAAGAGGAAGACAGAAACGGATGGCCGGATGACTCTCCTTCTACGGATAGAGACGAGATCTACGACTCCCGCCCGTATGGCAAAGATGATCACATTCTCGTGATGAAGACTTACCGAGAGACGCCTGGCACAACGAAGCTCAGACATCACTCTCAAACTCAACACCATATCACTCCCCTGAGTATTGGTAGATAACGGGTCAGCCGTTAATGTCCTCCCTCTCAAGCATGATGCGAGCTCTCCGCATCCATGAAAGCCATTTGATACCGTCTACTCTGACTATCAAGGCCTACGACAACTCGTCTCGTCCCATCCTGGGACAAAGTGACTCGAACTTTGGTTCGAAACCCAAATGGTGCCAAAGAAATTCCACGTGATGGACATTCCATCCGAGTTCACGCCTCTTTGGGACGCCCTCGCTACACCACATGAAAGCCATAGCTTCCACTCTCCATCGCCAAGGCCAAGTTCATTAACCGACAGGAGATCTCGAAGTCATCCGAGGGGACAGCTTCCTCATAGGAAACGAAGCCGAGACAAGAGCCAAACGTGTCCGCACTCGTGCACCGGGTTACCTCCTTCGAATCAACCAAGGGACTACCAGGCAAATCTCATCGTAATCCCTCGTAGTCCGAGATGCTAACTATGTAAACGTACTGAGCAAAGTGCACTCGGGCAAACCCGATACATCAAGTTCAACTGTCGTTTCCAACACTTGGAGGCGTATTGGAAGGAAACGCCGAATATCGCCATGATACGGCACATAAACCCCTGGGCCTCCAATCGGAGATTCGCGCATTCTCCAAACAAACTCTCGGCCCCGCCAGTGAAGAGGTTTTTGTGATCAAGGTCAACAAGCACCGTCATTCTCGTGATGAATGCATGGAAGTTGTATGGGGACGTCCTCCACGAGGAACTACCCGCCGCACCCCTCTTCTCCAACGAAGAGCATGATGTTTTCCTAGCCGCCCAAAGAACGCAACCTGACGCAATACGCCCCTACACCCGGATTGAGCGATCAGATGACGATGAATCCGGACTCTCCGGAGTCGAGGACGCGGCACCCGCAAGCGCACCTCCGCATTCACATGCTCGCTTTGAGGACGGAACTCCTTCCGATCGTGTCACCTACGACCAAGGTTCCAATACCATGGAAATTGTCAAGCTCAACGTCCAGCATGCATGCCTATCCGACAATTGGAAGCACGTGATTCACGCAACGAGGAATCCTCTCGATCAAGTGAATGACGACGACTTCGTCAATATCATCTATTCCGTATCCCGATGAAGCCAAGGATCCCGTCCTTGTTATCGATTCTCGCAACACCAAGGTCACCTCGATGATCGCCTCGCCACGGTAAACGAGGCATCGGCCAAGCGAGCTCGAGCTCATCCCTACTTCCGAGTACCACTCTAAAGGCAACCGGCCCGTGCCGTCGCCAAGCTTATACCCTCAAGCGCCGCCAAGGCCAAGGGCAACAAAGAAAGGAGACCAAGCTCCTCACCCCGCTACAAGTCGATCAACCTCGGGAACGCTTCCACCAGCCCACCCCGAAACATCTCGTGAAAGTCTTCCCCGCAAGGCGTAGCCGCCTTCCGACACAGAAATGACCACCTCAAGATCAACATGCTTCGCTCGATTCTCGCTCCCACCGTCACGGCCCCGGATTCGTACATCCCGCCAATCGACCGCTAGCTTTGATAGACTTGGCGATCGAGCGAGATCACGAGACCGTCAACATTGCAGAATTCAATACCCCCTGGGTCAATCCAAGCGTATATGGGCAAACTTCTTGGTGATCGAGATTAAGGAAGGACGCATGGAATGTCCTGGCCCGACTTCCTTCGTCAATGTAATCCAAGTGTTCCGCCATTCGGCGATTTGAATGTAATCACGGCTCGACACTAGCCGACGATGCGCACCTACGGAGACCGCCTAGGTCTCGCAAGGAAAGCTCTCATGGAGCTAGCCGCTCAAGAAAGTTCGTCTTTGGGACGAAGACCAAGCTCGAAAGACCTACAGGACCAAGCCCTTAAAGTGTCACAGCAGTTTCGACAGAGCTAGAGGCCACTCTAGACCAATTCGACCTCAAGAGTTTTGCTCATGGCAACTTTCCTGACTACCGTCTCTGCTCTCATCCAACCCCTCTCGCCAACCAAGGGTGGTCAACGGTCCCGATGACCTAGGAGATGGAACGACACGCGGAACGAATCCTGCCGCTTACCTTCCCGAGGAAAGCAAGTTCTCTCGTGAAAGCGACGGTGAAGACGATGAAACCATTCTCTTCCAAGCCGGTACGAAGTCAACAAAACCGACTCCCAAGGATCCCGGGAGGATGGGAACGGATTATTACCGCACTCAAATTGAAAGGCCAACTCGTGGAGGAAGGTCTATTTAAAAACAGGAGGAGGATGGAAATTGCCTCGAGCAACTACTCGTGGAAATTCCACAGCCTACATGCCTTCATTTACGTAAACGATCAACTGGGACAAGAACTGGCCACACGGGCCGATGTTCGGAAGCCGTATACTCACCTTCCGACATACCCGCCACTCGTATAAAGCAGAAGAAAACTCTCCCCAACGGAGGTTTACCTAGACCGCCGCACGCAGCTCAAAGAAGCACCGGCTATTCTCACATGGGAAGAAACGCAGCATTAACTCGACGCAGCTCCGCCGCAAGTTAAGGTTGATTCCGGGGCCTGCAGTGGAGGAAAACTAGCCAACCACGAGTATCGCTGCACTCCAACCTGCATCGCCCGAGTATGCTCAAGAAGAAGGAAAGGAACGCGATATACCGTGAAGAAATCAAGGAGACCGTTCGTTTGAGCCGAGAACTCTCCAGCCTCCCCGAGGGTCGCAACGCACGCTTCAGCCAGTAATCACTGCCAGGCACCGACATTCGAACAAGCCTACGTCAAACCGTAGGCTACCTCCCCGCAGAGGCACCTAAGCCGCATCCCGGGACGTAATCCGTCAAGCCGCCGAAGCTCCTGAATTCATCCACAATCAATGAGTTGAGGGAAGACGCATGGCCCTACGCTACGAGGAATCCTCCTCTAACTATGGCTCAACTCAGAGCACTGCTCGTAAGGGACCAAACCCGATGTCACGTTCTAACCCGATCGGGTCAAATCCATGCATTACCACCTAAGGCCACCAAAAGCCGACGGAGCTGCACTGCAACCCGCCACTCAAGACGCAAGTTCCTTGAAAGAGGACCCGATCCTCACTACCAGCAGACTCAGCGAACATTTCCTCGTCTCTCGCCACCTCCTCTTATCCTCACAAGCTCAAGCTAGAGGAAAGCCCGGCCCGTACCATGGTCCCCGTGGACGCAACCCCGCATGAAGTCATTCGATGATTGGTAACATCCACTATGGCAACATTATCACCTTCACACGATTTGGACCTTCCAAAATTTGGGGCCGATCACAATGAGCCGCTTTACATCACAAACAGCTGGACGAGCGTCGTCTTCCTCGCGTGTTGGTAGACCGGAGGTTCCTAATGAATGTCTTGCCCGCCAAGATGATGGACCCGCTTGACATCAAGCCCACAGATCTTAAGCCTTCACCACACCGCCAAGGCCTATGACTCTACTTCCCGTACAGCTTCCTGGGTTGCTACTCTTAACATCCGGTTCGGGCAAGCGGGTGATCCCCACCGACTTCCAAGTGTGTGGACATTCCAATCACTTTCACAGCCCATCCCGGGGCGTCCCCGGCCGCATCAAATCAATGGCGTGGCATCCACCTCTTCACCTGCCTCAAGTTCATGCAAGGCAACGAGCTAACCACAGCCTCACGGCGACATTGTCACCACCGAGGGGACCAAAGACCAACGACATTCCAGCCTTGGAAATCAAGCATAATGATGACATGCCATTAATCGGATTCACTCGAGACCTCCAAGATCCAAATATGCAACGTGGACCTTCCACTGCCTCACGATCGATTCCTCCCGCCACGAGGATGATGAAACTCATGAACTTCATCCCAGATCGGGCTCGGCAAAAGGCCGCAAGGCCAAAGCACCAAGTTATTGAAGTCAAGGACCACACCACGGTCCAGTGGCTTCGCTACGTGCCAACACCGGCCGACATCAAGGAAGACAAAGGCTCGCCCGCACCAAGGCAAAGCAGCCCACAAAAGGGGAACCTCCGACGGCACACCCAACCTCCGACCTTACAGCCTTGACCTCGCTCATTACTTCACCAAGGGAACCGACAGTAACCGAGGGGACCGACAAGGGAACCGACAGCAGAATCGAGGGGACCAACAAGGGAACCGACAAGAGAACCGAGGGGAACCGACAATGAACCGACAAAGAACTGAGGGACCGACAAAGGGAACCGATGAAGATGAGAAAGAAGCAGGAATAGTCAACACTAAGACTACATGCATAATGGAACAAACCTAGCACGGACCTCAAGCGTTTCGTAGGACTCAAAGCTAATCCGATAAGGTGGAGCGTTCCTCGACATCACAGCTCTACCTCGACCAACCGCCACCACACCAAAGATGAGTACACATTCAAGGGAATCCTGCACTTGGAGGAGCAACTCAGGTACTCTCCATGGGAAACAAGTTGTTCGGATCAGCCGAGGCCACATTCGAGACAAGAACCAAAGCGTAAGGAACCGTAATTCATAGAAGACGCTCTCAAGGACCAGCCTTACAGAGTCTGTTTGAAGAAGTCATGGAGTTGCCCAACTTGATCGATCGGGGCTCCGACAACAAAGATGATCGCCATGATAGGGACAGCAGGAGCCAAGCCTCTCGATCCCCGCACCCTCCTCAAGCATCCAAGAATGCCACCGAAGAATTGGGTAACTTTCACCGACCAAGGGCAAGCCAGCAGAATTGGAAGACAAGCCGGGCCCGCACCCACATCTCCCTAAACCCGGTCTCAAACCCTTTGAGTCACCTCCTGTCGAGTCCGGCCCTTCCGAGTCATCCAACGGCCTTACGCCGAGGACTATAATGTCAGAGCCAATCATGTATTCCCGTTCTTGTGTAATGAAAAGTCCGACCTTTCTGAGTATCCTCTCATTGCCACTTTAACAACCGATAAGTTAACAAACAACTTAAAAGACGTTAATAACTCAATTGATAAAGAAGCGCATTACATTAAACGAACAATACATTAAAGAAGTTCTCGAGCGTGTAGTTGACCAAGAGGACAACCGGGCCCAAGCCGCCGAAGAGGTTACGACCAAAGTGAACCTCGGGGTCACTGCAAGAGCCTAAAGAGACACAAGGGCGCTTTTCGCCGATGCAGTAAAAGGAAGCCCCGATAAACCTCCTCCGGAGTATGTTGACGTGTTCGCCCGGTCATATCAGACATGCCAGACTCGATCCTCAATCGTGGAGCACCGAATTCCCCGATCCCGAATCCAAGCCTGTCAAATGTAAGCCGCGCAAGATCAAGCCAGAGTGGTCCTTGCAAGTTAAAGAAGAAATTGAGAAAATGCTCCGAGTTGGTTTCATCGTAGTGATTGAGTACCCGACTTGGCTCTCCAACATCGTGACGGTCACCAAGGCCAACGGAAAGGTCGATGTCGCGTGGATTTTCTGGATCTCAACAAGGCCAGCCCTAAGGATGATTTCCCACCGCCTAACATCGACATGCCGGTCGACACCACGGCAAATTTCGAAGTAAAGTCCTTCGTGGATCGGGTTTGCCGGATACAACCGTATCAAGATGTCCGAGGAGGATCGTGCCAAGATCGCCTTCACCACTCCAACGGGGACATACTGCTACACCTGGCCATGCCGTTCGGTCTAAAGAACGCCGGGGCTACTTACTACGGCCGCAACAACCCTTTTCCATGACATGATTCACAAAGAAATCGAAGTATATGTCGACGACATGATCATCCACTCCAAGGGATCGTACATGCAAAGACATGACAGATCCGAGGAAGTTCTTCAACGTACTTAAAACACTCCATGAGGTCAACCCGGCAGTGCACCTTCGGCGTCAAACGCGGCAAGGTAATCGGGTACATGGTTACGTAAAGGGGTATCGAAGCCGATCCTGTGAAAATCAAGGCCATCATCGACATGAAGCCGCCTCAAACCCCGATGTAAGTGAAAAGCTTCATGGAAGACTTCAAGACATCGCCGCTTCATCAACCAGCTGACATCTCTCTCGCGAGCCCATGTTCAAACCGATGAAAAAGAATGCCGACATCAAATGGGACTCCGAGTGCCGCATGCCTTTCGAGAAAATCAAGACCTACTTGGTTAATCCCCCACCCCGTGCTCCGCCACACGAAGACAAGCCACTACTCCCCGTATCTCGATGCAAGAATGTACACGTCTATCGGAGCAATGCCGGCACAAGAACAGTAAAGATTCCAAGGTTGAGCATGCAATCTACTTCGTAAGCCGAAAGCTTCAAGGAAGTGAACTCAAATACTCAAAGATCGTAGAAAACCCGTACCGCCTTGGTATGGGTAGTCGGGAAACCGAAACACTACATGCAAGCCGCATTCTGCTCCCGGTCTCCAAAGTGGACCCCGTCCGATATCTCTTTGACAAGCCATCCCTCGTCAATGCGGCTAGCCAAGTGGTCATTCTTCCCGGCCGAAGTTCGACATCAAGTACATGGTCGAAAATCAACAAAGGGCAGAGTAATGGCAGACGCCTTGCCGACTTCCCGAGCAAAGGAACCTAAGGGTCCCGATCCACAATTTCCTGACGACGGAATCTTTTCACTTGACAGCCGCAAACCGCTGGCAACTCTTCTTCGATGGGGCAGCCAACAAGAAGGGGAATGGCATTGGAATGCGCCTTGTCGATCCCAAGGACGAGCATACTCCCATAGCCATCAAGCTGAATTTTGAAGCAACCAACAATGCAACAGAATACGAAGCCTCAAGCAGCAGGCCTGGGAAGCCGCCTCGAGCGCAACATCTTAGAGCCGGATGTATATGGAGACTCGATTGATCATCAATCAAGTATCCAACAAATGGAAGACGGTAGATTCGGCCTTCGAAGTACCACGCGTACATGGAGGAGCTCATTGCTCGCTCAAGGACATCTCTTTTCACTATTTGCCAAGAGACAGAACCGCTCGCAGACGCCCGGCAACCTCGCCTCTCTTGTCGAAATTCCCGAGGGAAAGCAAGAAACCCCTCGTAATAGGCAGACGGGAAACACCCGCCTATTGCCGTGAGATCGAAAAGAAAAAGAAACGATCGACGAACCCCGGTACAATCAAATTTACCAAGACTCTCCAAAGCGGAGAAGCTTCCTTCACAAATGAAGATGGAAAATACAAAGAAGCGGATCAAAGCCAAAACATGATGGCATTAAAACGCCCGGCATCCCATTTCGTCATTCCTGGGGGTATGTTGTACAAGAAGCGCCACCAAGGGCCACTCCTTCGGTGTAAACAAAGAAAAAGCCCGAGCTAACGAACGAAGTTCACAACGGAACCTCGCGGTCCGCATACGAACGCCCGAGCATTGACACGTATCATTCTCCGTATGGGATACTATTGATATCAATGGAAACAGACCGCATCCAGCTTCGTCCGAAGCCGCGACAAATGTCAACGGTTTTCCAACCTCAATCACATCCTCCTCACGAACTCTACCGCATGACTACGCCACGGCCTTTCGCCACGGGAATCGACGTCATCGGCAAGATCACTCCTCCAGGAGCAATGGTCACGAGTTCATTTTAGTCGCAGCCGACTACTTCACCAAATGGGTAGAAGCCGATCGTACAAGGTACCGAATTCTAGGAAGGTGGCCGAGTTCATCCGAGAGAACATCATGTGCCGATACGGAGTGCCCAATGAGATCATCTCCGACAATGGGACTCACTTCAAGGAAATTGTGACTCAACTACCGACCGAATCTCGTAGTCACACGTCACAAGTCTTCTCCTTACGCACCACAAACCAATGGTGCAAGAGAGGCAAACCCAACAAGACTCTCGCCATGATAATCGTAAAGATGACCACTGCAGGCCTGACCGGCCCGAAAAGCTACATCTAGCCCTCCTGGGATACCGAACATCGGGCCGTAACCGCCACAGGGAGACTCCGTTCGCACTTACCTACGGAATGGAAGCAATGTTACCCGTGGAATTAGAAATTCCATCCCTCCGAGTCCTCTTAGAAAACGGGATCAATGAAGTCGAATGGCTACAGAGCCGTCACGACGAACTTGCTCTACTCGACGAGCGCAGATTGAAAGCCACGAACACACTCGAGCCTACCGTGCAGCGTAATGGCACGAGCATTCGACAAGAAAGTCAAGATCCGAGACATCGAGAAGGCGACTTGGTGCTAAAGGAAAAGCCTCCTACGCGGACCAATCCCCTGAAAGTGGGAGCCTACCTCGGATAGGACCGCTCGTGGTACAAAGAATCTTCTCCAGAGGAGCCATGAAGCTAGCAGATTTGGACGGAAACCCTTTCGTTAACCCCGTGAACGGAAGCAAGCTCCGCAGATACTTCGTCTGAGGAAGAGCACGAGTCAACTCACCTTCCCCATACACCGTCCCCTCGCAAATTAAAGTGCTAAAAGAGTAATACCCAACCTGGATACATTCCCGCTAATGATCCGAGGTAAAAAACAAATGGTCGCACTTCTTTTGTCTTTGTTTTCTCAAATTCACCTAAAGTGTCGAACTACGGTGACCCGAGCCCCTTAGTCCAATTGTAAAAGGGGAACGTAGGCGCCCATCTTTGGTTCGGTCTAAAAAACAAAAAATACAATAAGCATCAATTGCTTCGTGTTTCGAAAACTCTTTTCATTTAACCTACAAATTCATAATCGGTTAAAACATTCTTTGATGAGTTCAAGCACCTGGCCAACTTCGACTCGCTACACGCTAGCAAAACTACAATAAAACATTAATCAATTAATGTGTCTCGCAATGACAATGGGGGCGGATACTTCCTGACAAAGCAAGGTCAACCTAGTTTCCCGTACTAGGTCCTTCATCCTTCTTCCCTTTCCCTTTTCCCCCTAAGGAAAGTGTTCTTCACCTTCAAGCAGGAAATATTCCGCAGGCCTTCTACCTCGGCTCGTGGACTCTTCCCGACGCCTCCGTCAATCCCGTGGCCGTCAATACAGCCCTTTCTCTAGCTCGTCTCGAGCCGCCTCGCTTCGAGCCATCATCGCAGTTAAGCCTGATTGGCCTCCCGACAAGCACTTGCCACATAATCGGCCATGGCATCGCCGCACGATTCCTGTGGTTAGCCCTCGCCTCGTCCTCCTCAATGTCGAACCGTCCAGTGATCAAGCACCCAACACTCACTCCGTCTCCACAAGATAGCCATCTCGTGTCTCCCCCATACACTCTTCGCACTCGGGGCCCGTATATCAAGGCTGACGTAATGTGCCTCTCTCTCCGGTGAAAGAGAACCCCGGGCAAAGAAAGGACGTGTATTGCCACCACCGGTGACCAAAGCAATAGCGCCGAAGGATCCTCCATCCGCAGATCCCACTCTCAAAGGTAGCAAAGATAACTCGATCGCCAGCGTGCATCTCGCTCCACCCGTATCGCCGCTGTAACCAATGATGGAATATGTAATGATCGCCTCGAGATGTGCCCCCGCACTCGACGATCAATGCACCCTCCCGAGCGGTCCTACAAGTCTCAGAATCTCCAATGGGAACCCACCATCGCAAGTGATGCGTGCCAAGTCTCGGCCATCCGTAGCTCCAGCCACTGACGATTGCCCCCTATCACCAGAGGACGTCGCGAGAAAGACCAAGCGTCACAGACATTGGCACTCGTGCATCATCTCGCAGCCTCTCCTCAACCACGGCCGCATAGCGGGACTCCCTCCCCACATGTATCGGCCACGGCCGCCATCCGGCCTATGCCCAGAACGTCTCGCCCAAGACCAATGGCACGATGTCTCTCCACTCCGCATCGCTCACTGTGTCCAAGACATCGTGATGGCACACACCTGCAGACGTGAATGTGAACAAAGTAGCAATCGCACACAGAGCAAACGCGGCCCCACGCAAAGACGCTCCTCAGCCTCCGGCAGAAATCTTTCTGGGCACCCCGAAATGTCAACGTAATCGTATCCTCAGACGCATCCCGTATGCTTCTCCAACGAGATACCCAACAAAGACACTAGCTTCTCAACGATGGCCATGCCACCAAAGATACGGAAGAACTAGCCGCTCTGCCTCAGTCCTCCTGCAACGGCCCTAAATCTTCAAACGTAGGAGTGACTTCGTTGTACGAAAAGTCGTACACACATTCCTCCCACGTCCCGTAACCGAGACGCGGCTCTCAAAAGGTCCCAATCTGCATGAGCTCCTTCAAAGCCCAAACGTATTTAATCCCGTAATGCCTTCGAAAACCTTTGTTCTCGCCTCGTGTGGTTCCGTACCCACGACCGAAAGTTGTCCAAATATCGCTCTTGCATCCGAGACGATAACTTGGGAAAAGGAGCCATGTCGAAGGTGAAGAAAACCTTAAGAAATGGAAAAGAACTCAAATGTAATGAGCAAAAGCAATGCTGCTAGCTTCTACAAATTGCAAAGCCGAAACCGCAATTTAAAGAATCTGAAATTCATTTCAAGTCCGGCCTTCTCCTCGCAGCTTGACTTGTCAACTCGCAGCCTACCGCTTTAAAAGTTGGAAACATTTCCAAACCATGCCCTATTCACTCTTATGAAATCTCGCGTGCTCGCCCGATTTCATTCAACAAATGACAATATCCCTTTCGCCCCTGCTCGTGCAACAAATACAAATAATTAAAAATTAGTGCATACATGCTTAATTTTTGACCCGTTCAATTTTTAATGCATTTCTCCTTTTTATTTATTTTTGATTAACCTATTTGCTTATTTGCCGAAAATAATCAAGGTGATCACAGTATAAATATGGCATGTGTTCCGCCCCACGGGCGCCTTTTGCAAATACATTTCAAATCAAAATTTGTTCCCGACAAATACATGCATTTTGTCTAAACAAAATAGTAAAGGAAGAAAGCAAGAAAAGGGGACTACTCGAGTCCCGCTCGTCATCCGTACACTCGACGCACCGCTCCGCCGCCGCCTGATCCGTCGCAAACAGAACTCGCCGAACTCCTCCACTGGAATAGGCAAAGGGCCTCCCTGAGACGCGAACCTCGAGGACTCTCTCGCGCCCGAGTGCGCGTAAGAAGGAGCCCAAATCCACTGCTCCGCCCGCGAACCGGCCGAACCCCGGGCAAGTCCTCCCCACCGGCCCGCGGGAGCAGAGAACCCTCGGCCTAGACGGCTCCCGATCGCGGACGTCCACGCTCCTCCGGAACCGCACCGCATGAACTCCACGAGCCTCCCGGCGTAGGCGGACCACTCCGTCCACCAACCCTACGGCCTCATCAGACAGACGGCCGATACCTACGAACCAGAAAATCATCGAAAGCGAATGTAAAGTACAGATGCATCATGTGCGTAATGCTACTATCAAATGCGTAAAATCAAAAAGGATGCTCACCGAAGCATTGGGGTCCGCCTCTCGTGATCGTGGTCTCTGCGGCTCGCGCTCGGGAGCGGGATCACAAGTCGCTCATACGAACCGGTCCCGGGGCTCTCGTACGCTAGCTCTAGCTCGCGGGACAGAAAATGTCGAGGAACCTCTGTGGACCTCGCCTTCTCCCTATACCGCACCCGCGCGGGCTCCTCAGCCTCATCCTCAAGAAAACATCATAAGCGGCCCCTCGCTATGATGTACCTTGCGGTGAAGTACACACTCGGTAAGGTATCCCTCCAAACTCATCCACTCCTAAGCATCTCCCCCGTGGATGCCGCATGTACGTAAAAGGGAGGATCCACCCCGGCACCAAGGGAAGAGACCCTACCGCCTATGCTCGACGGGGTCACCCTCTCTCCCCCAAATACATGGCGCTCAGCAAAGGAAGTCCCACTCAGAGCTTCCGCCGCCTCGTGTAGTCTCGCCTCAATCCGCACCGCGACATTGATCAAACCTACTCCACTGTGTCACTGGATCCTCTCGTAGAACTCCCAGCTTCAGCGCCGTAGATATCTCCCCTCGTACGACACTCGAGTGCCAACCCTCGAAGAGACCGCCCTCTTCGCCTTTCTTTCCGCCAAACCAAAGAAGGCAGGAACAGGGACTGGTACGGCTCCTTGACGTCCCAAGCTCCGCGGACCGAACACCTCGTAGCACCGTACTCCGCAAGAGAATGGAAAGTTATGTTTCGCCTACAAAGCGCATACATACGAGTACATAAAAGAGGCAAGGAAGAGAAAAAGCACGTAAAACTTACATCCAAGACAGCGCATGAAGGCAAATTTAAATGTGTGCCCTCTCTCCCCGCGAGAACTCCGTCCCAAAGAGTGGTGTGAGCTCTGCCGGGCCCAGCTCCTCCCCCACGCAAACCCCTGCACGCGCATCCAGATTCCGTCGCCAAATACTCCGAGCAGAGGGAAGTGACAAGACGTGTCGGAAGTCGGAAACAAGTCACCGACGCCGCAAACCAAAGGAACTCCGAGCTGGGACAAGCTCCGCGGTCATCCTCAAGGACTCAGGCCTGTATAATCCGGCACCACCTTCCTCAGTAATGATTCTCCATCGGTCTCGTACCGAATGCCTAAGCCCCTGCATCGGTAATATCAAAACCCAAAGCCCCCGTACAACCGCTCCGGGGTGTAACCATCAACCCATTACTCACCAGCCGTGCCGCCATAAGCTCCAAGCAACCCAGCTGAGGCAGCGGCAAAATCCGTGGGAGTCACCGTCGCTTCCCCATCTCGAAATGGAAAGTGTGGGTCGTATCCCACTGGGCATCTGGCCGGGCACATACATGGACTCAGCTTCTGGCTGATCACCGCCGCGCAGCCTACAAAGACTCGATAAACCCACCAACCCGGAGTCAAGCACCACCGCCGCGGACTCCTCTCTCCCTCTCGAGCCACGTCACGGATAATGCCCCACAATGCTTGCACCGCCTCAAAGGCACCCCGAGGCTCTTACCGTTGTGAGTATCAACTCCCCACCCCCCGTGTGCAAACAAGACAGAGATATTAGTCACCCCAGTACGGATCAGAAGCTGCTATATCAAGGTTGCCTTCGGGTGGCGGCCTTGGCGCATATCCATTCAAAGCATGTGCCCTGCTCGTGATTATACAAGAAATTTGCTGCACTTCGACACATATTAGTCACATGAGATGATAAACCACAATTTGTACAATAATCGGGCACAACATCGGGCACCAGCAGAAGTGCCACAAGCGTTGCACAATTTATCCAATTTATTATTTAAAAGTGCACCGCTTTGAAATATTATCACTAGCATTCAATTCAAGTACCCCTTGTTCTACCCTCGAACTCTTTTGTTGAGAATTAGCACTCAACATCTCAAATAAAGCTTTAGTTTCTTCCTAGGTCTTGGCTCCTATCGAGCCTCCAAAGAAGCATTGTCAACCATTGATTGACCATTGTCAATTCAAGCCATCATAAAAGGCTCTTGTCTGCTGAGGGTAGTGTAAAATTGTAAGGGACACCGTATTAACATCGTATTAAATCTTTCCCACGTCTCATGAAAGGGTTCCCCACACCTTGGGAAAATGTCATCAATTTCGTCTAAAACTAGCCAACAGATGATGTGGGTAATATCTTTTAAGGAACACATCTTGCATTCCTTCTCCTAAGTACTCTATGCCGCTCGGCAGAAGCATCGCAACTATGTTTTAGCCACTCCCTTAAGAGTGCGTAAGGAAAACACTTTAGTCTAATTTGCTCCTCACTACTCCTGCCTTAACAAAAATTGAGCAACAACAATAATATATTCTTTTAAGGAACGTGGAGCGCATCCTCACTGTGCAATCTGTGGAAAGCTTGGCAACATGGCAAAGCATTATCCTTTGACCTCTAAATTTTTGGTGCAAGACGGACGACATCATGCAAGAGGTAGATGTGTCTACCCTAGGTCCTTCAGGAAATCATTCATAGTTTGCGCCGGTGGTACCGCCATCTCGGCTTTCTCTTCCTCTACCTCGATGTGCGGAGGGCTCCCGATTTCGGTGTCCGAATCCGAGAAAAGGGGACAAAGAGGGGATCGCCCTCAAATTCTTCCTCAAGTCTATTTATGTTGTCGTCCAATGGCACCAATGTAGGCCTCAAAGAACGACTAATTGCATTCACTACTTAACCTACTTGTTTACTTGAGTAACAAGTCCCAAGAATCCGCGCCAAAAACTTCGATGGAGGAAAACTCCCTCAGTAATAAAAAACCGAGCAAGCGTACTCACTACCGGTGTAAGTATGCAAAAGATGCAACGTGTACGAATCCACGAGACTCGTTGGTAAACAAGTAATGGGAAAGCAGCGAATTTTGTAACCAAAGTTTATAAATTTGATTTAGAACTAAAAGCATAAAATAAATAACTAAAACTAAATAAACAATAAAACAGACATGAAAGCAAGAGATTCGTAGATTCGATTTCTCACTTCACCATCATTCTATGCAAAATTTTACTTAAGAAACATTAACTCAACTTCTAGGGTTCATTCACTTTAGCTAGGATCGACATCGTTAAATGGCCGGATGACATAACTTAAATACTTTTTTTAATATTGCGGATTCTATTACTTACTCAATAATAGGCCAAGAATAAATTAAGAACGAAAAGAATAAAAGAACCTAATATTGATCCGCTTCTATTACGGCACAGAACAATTTATTCAATCAATAGTGGTCAATGTATAAATCGCCCAAATTAATGGCTCAATAAATACCCAATTATTCAAAGATGAGTTCGTATCTTAACATACGTCTCGAATCTAAGAACATGGAATTAAAATATATTGATGAACTAGAAGGAATTAAATAGAAAGAATTAAAATATTACTGCATAGAAATCCGGTAAAGGTTCGACCAATCTACAAATCTAATAAATTTAGCTACTCATAATTTACAAATAATAAAAACCTGGATTGATTGTTCTTCTTCTTCTCTTCAATTGTGTTATTCCAAAAAGAAAAGAAAAAATAAAAACTATCTAAATCTCATAATAATATGTGATATAATATGTGATATTAATCTCCTCATGCCGTGGCTGCTGCTGTGCTTAAATACAAAATAGGGCAACAGTGATCAAAAAAACGAGAAAAGACAAAACTGCCCATGAAAAATACGTCACTTGCTGCTGGAAACGACGTCTGAGCGCGGCCGCCCTGATGGAAGCGCGGTCGCCCAAGTTGGTCGTAAGCTGTCATCATTTTAGCGCGGTCGCCCTTCTGTTGGAGCGGACGCCCTTGTTGCCTTGGCCCATCTCAGCACCTTGGCCCCATTTGGCCTACACCTTGGCCCCATTTGGCCTACACCTTATTAGCTTGGCCCCAAATACATTTGCATTGGCCGGCCATAACCCAGGAAGTAGCCAGCCACCTTCAGCAATGTTAATGCCTTGATTTGTATCAATTAGTATTCGTTTCGTCCCACTATTTTGCAGTCGCACTTTGACCACTTTAATGACTTCTTCTGCGCTTCGCTCTTTAGACTTTTATTTTTCATTTTATCCCAGGAATTTTTATATATTAAATTCGTCCGAAAATTCCATATTCCCTGTTCAGTCCCTGAATTTTCCAATATTTCCCATTTGGTCCAAAAGCTTCCAAATGCCAGTTTAGTCCTTGCTCGTAATTTCAGTTTTTTTCCTTCTCTGCTCCGCTCCACTTTATTTCTTTTGCTCATCTTGATCATACAAAGATAGAATTAATGCACCTCGCTATGGCGAGCCCACATAAAACTACCCGTGTACTCACAAGTGTTTAAACATGGGTGGCATAAAACAAACTCAAATTACAAAGCATAGTTCAATTTTTCATGCTTATCAATTACATCCCAAGGTTGATTCATGAAAACTATATGAACATAATTATGAACATGGAATGATGCAACACATATTACATTTGATCAAGAATTACTAGTACGTGGCATCGTGATCCAAAGTTATCCCACACTTCCTGTAAGTGCTCAAGGCGTTGGTCTCGACTTCCATATTATGCACTTAGTAATACATCACAAATATCCAAGATTAATCAGCATTAATCATATCAATGAAATTGAAATCCCATAATCTAGATTAATCATATTAATCATATATATTACAATTTCATAATCATGGTATATCTATATATACTATTACTTCTCAAGTAAAACTCATACAATTTCATATTCTAGATCACGCACATCATGAAAATTCATATATTCATATTACTATAATTATCATGACACTGTAACTAAGCATCAGCGAACGGGGCTCGATACCACCGTAGGGTTTCGAGGGTCCATGCGCAGCGGAATAAGCAATAACTCGAAAACCCCAAGCCCTAGAATCTGCTCTAGATGAATAATTAAGAGAGATGAAATAGAATTACCAACCCGAATGCTTTTGCCTTTGATAAACTTGACCCACCTCCGCATTGAATGATCTTGTTAATCCTTGATGAACGAACGGGAATCCTACGAACCAAAGATCTTGATGAACGAAGATCCTCTATGTTTATCCACGCGCGGAACGAACCCTAGCACCCTCTTCTAGGAGGATCGTTAGATCCAATTGATTGAAACACCTTTCAATCAATGAAGAACAATGGAGTGGGTGGTGTTTGATTCTCAATTCTCAATTGAAATTTCCCACTCTAAGTGTTTCTTCTCAAGCCAAAACGTTCTAATGACTTGGGCTAGGGCAACCAGGGGCAACTATCTACACGACAAGCAAATAAAAGCCCTTTGCGAAAACCCTAAAATCGTGCCATGCACGTGAGTCACCAGTGCTGACGGGACGACTCTGCCCCTGTGGCACGAGCCGTCCCCTCTCGCAGCCTCCCATCGATCCCGGGCGTCCCCGCAAGAGGCACGACTCTGGCGCAGCTCACGGACGAGCCTGCTCTTTGGGCACGACTCGTGCCCTAGAGCACGTAGCCGTCCCTCGTGACACTCCCATCGAACTCCGAAGGCCCCTTCATAAGGCACGACTTGTTCGGGCTTGAGGACGAGTCTGCCCTCTGAGCTAGAAAAACTCATATTCCCTCATTTTTGACAATTGCGTTCGATGCGCAGACCTTACAGGACCATACTATGTTACACTGAGTCCTGATCACATCGATCCTCATAAGACATGAGCTGACTTCAGCAAGCCATCATGCCTACCCAAATAGTATGATTATCAAGTTCGATTTTCCTACATAGAACATATCACAATCCCATTGTCACACGATGTTATATTGAACATGAGTCATGGTCCACGTCAACTCATATTGTTCAATGCTTTCTCGTTACTAAGTAAATTGATTAATCGAATGACATTAATCACATTAATTCATTCTAGCATGGCCATGCACTACATCAATCTTACTTACGAGTGGCCTAGCAAACATCTCTCTTTACGAGGGACAATTTCCATCTTGGATCTATCATTCTTCCCAACAAGAATCATACCATGCCAATGATAGCCCTTATTGTCATCCGGTTAAAGACAACGTTAAACTATATCAAACATGATATTCATCGAGCGGAAGACGATGATAATCTCGTGTCAAAGGATAT